>JACYFF010031956.1:32581312-32626319 GCA_017589665.1 Selenicereus undatus | reverse complement strand
TAATAATAATAATAATAATAATAATAATAATAATAATAATAATAGTGTCGAAGTTAATATAAACGAAATGGATTATATCATTATGTTATTATAATAATAATAAAGCGAGTGTTAGCAATATCTAAAGAAGGATAAAAAAAACGAAGTGGAATAGAATCAAGCTAAATAAGTAATAATGAGTATGCCGATGATTAAAAAGGAGAACTAAAGGATTTTGAATCATCCATCAAATCAGAAAATTTAATAAAATTTCTTAAACGCACACTAACTGTGAAATTACACTAACCGTGAAATTACACATTTGGATCAGAAGTACGAGCACAACTGCTACTTCTAGGTGCCAATAAACATTTTTTTATTAAAAAGGAGACAGATTTCAAAGACCACATATGTAGATTGTCTGTGCTCTTTAAAAACTCACAGGTTTCTCAAACTACTCCAAATTTAGGCAATCTTCATAGAATGAATCATTTGACGCAATGTTTTGTCACCCAAATAAGTGGACCTACCAATTATCAATCATTAGGGCTCACACCCTTCAGGATACCCCCGCAGTTGCAGCTCAGGCTCCCCGATTGGCCTGGGAGGTGTGCACCTATGTCAATATCACTTCAGACGTAAATGAGGTCCACTTTCAGATAATAATTGGCAAATTAGTTTTACTCACACTTTTCCTCTCTCTTATTTTCAAACAAAATGTTTTGAAATGCGGGCTTCCAACTAAACAGAATACAAAACTTGTTTGATAGCATATGGATGTATGTGCTGAGCTTACGCTCATTATTCGATCATTTTTATGTTTTCTGCTTTTAGTAAGGGATTAGTGAACAACCCTCCTCCTGGCACACCAGAAGTAACAAGAAATAAACAAGAGTTGCAGTGCTTTGCTAAAGTTTAGCTAGCCAGGTGCTCACAGTGATTTATAGTCTATCACTCCTGGAAACTTGCTAATTGTATAAACTTGTGCACAATGTATTTGCTAAAGTGTTCAATAGTTCTGCACTAAGTTTTCAAAGTGTATCATAAATTAGACAAGGTCTCAAATGTATGTTTTTAATTCCAATGCTTATTTAACTTGGTGATTGTATGGGTAATATAGTGTTACAGGTAGTTCCAAGTAGCCTTGTTCCGTTACGGAATGACAGTATTGCCTCCAGTCAAAGAACTTCCACTACAATCATAAATAATAAGTTATTAAATTAATATTACTAGGTATTAGGGATGGTGGGGCATTACAATTGTGGTATCAGAGGCAGGTTAGCAAATCACTTTGAGTAGTTTGACATTCGAGGGTTAGGTTGTGAACTTTTAGGAATGGCATAGGTAAATCGTGTTCTCTGGGAAATATGTATGCGAATATGGCTCCACCCCTTTCTTTGTTTTTTTACATGTTTAGATGGATCACCCTGGAGCTCCCTTAGACTCGTACGCCATTCACATGATACCGAAGACCTCTGTAATAGCTCATGTCTCTTGCTTCATGCCGCCATGGTGGCCCACCTGCAGGACCTTTTTCGGAGTTCTATGATGTGCTTGCTCGCACACGTAGACTCCTATAGTCCATACATCTCACTGCCTTACGACATGAGTTCAGATTGCGGTACCACGATTTCATAGTTACAGGAGATCCTGGAGTTGACCGGGAGAGGTTTCACATTTTAGGAGCATGGACAATGGTGACCAATGAGCTACTATTAAGAAAGGAGTTGGAGCTAAGGGGCATTTCTTACAGGTCACTTTCGTATATTTACCTTGCACTTCGCATATCTTCCCTGATTATTCCACCTCCACCTCCCCTTTCCCAGGGACCCCCACCCCATGGCCTCTAGCTAAGCAGTCGCTTGCCTCTCCACCGCAGACTGGCTCAGGGGATGTTGCTCATTCGTCAAAGGGTTAGGGTACCTCTGGTGAGGTTCAGGTGGTAGTAGATGTGCCGAGTTCATCGGAGTTGATGGAGTTGAGTCCGGAGGAGAAGTTCACACCCGATGAGGAGGAGATCGAGCCTAATAAGGAAGAGGTCGAGCCTGAGGAGGAGTAGGAGGACAACGAGCCATAGAAGCAGCTTGAAGAGGCATCGGGGGAGTAGGAGGGTGACTTCACGGTTGAGGACTCAAATGTAAGGATGTATGGTAGTAGCATCAACTCGAGCAAGGAGGACGACAATTCTTCTGACTCTTATTGTGATCCGTCTCAGGATTGTTAGAGTTCGACCCCACTCACTTTATGTTTTAGGCTTTTATTTTTGCTTGTATGTGCAGTATAGTTGGTGTAGGGTGATATTGTTTTTTGCGGATTGCATGTATATATGATGTATATAGGTGGGCTAACATAACCAGCTATGATGATGTAATCGGGCTTTTCTTTTTGGGTTTAAGGCATATTTGACTTAGTAGATGATAAGTTAATTGTGGAAGGAGGCCAGAGTGGAGATCCCGGCTAAAATATGAGAAGTGTTAACATGATGTATTACAATCTTCTTTTGGTGATCTTTATGTATATGTATATGCAATTAAAGTAGTGTTTCAGTTAAAAATTAAATATGCTTTGATATTGAATGATTACTACTTTGTCATAATATCATGCAAGTTTAGATAATAATCTTTCTTTATGTGATTCAGTATGTTGGAGTTTGCAAACAATAATATGATTAATAATCAAGGTGATACTCAGGATTTAGGCAACCAAGAGTACGAAAACCTCTGTCAAAACTTTAATGGAGGTCCTGCAGTAGCCCCTTGAAGCATATAGTAATGTTGAAAGCCGAGATTACTAGAAGACTCTGGTTACTAAGTTGAAGAAAAGAATTCCCCCTGCAGCTCCAAAAAACTTTCATAAACCTAACAAGTTGGCTGATAAGGTAGCTCGATGCAGCCCTAATGTTTATGATGGGAAGCTTGGTCCTGTAGAATTGGAGGTTAGATTAGGGGAATGGAGAAACTATTTGTAGTGGTTGAGGTACTTGACGAGAAAAAGGTTTATATAGGGATCTTTACCTAAGTGCTGAAGCATATATTTGCTTGAGCAATGTGAAGGATGAATTACAAGAACCTGAGTTTACTTGGGCTAAGTTTTATCCGATCACGGTTTAACTATAAAAGGAGAAGAAATTCATGGAGTTAAAGATGGGTGGTAATATGATATTGATGCAATATGTTAGCAACTTCACTGAGTTGTCGAGGTTCACTCCAGGATTTATGGCTTCTAAAAGGATGAAAATGAAGAGGTTTGAGGAAGGTTTAACTTTTTTTATTCGAAACTAATTGGCTGGTCAGTAAATTCAAAACTATCAGGAGTTGTAGAAAAGAGCTGCTAGGTGAATCGAGTAAAGCTAAGGGCCTTGAACACCCAGGGAATCAGACGAGGAAGTGGAATGATCGTGGGACATCAAGTGAAATTGTAGCTCAGAAGAAACCTACAGCTTGCCTTGCTAAGAGTCATCCAGCGACTTCAACAGAACCTTACACCAAGTGTGGCTGAACTAACTATACTATAGCAGACCACCATGTAGATACTAATAAATGCATATGGTGTGGATGCCCGGATCACTTGATTGTCGCTTACCCAAGAAGACAAAGACCATAGAAAAAAGGAGTTGTAAGACTACCAGCACTACTACGTCAGGGAAACTTACCCCTAAACTAGCAATGGCAGGATGAGCATACATGATGAGCAAGAAGGAAGTTATAGTTTCTGCTACGATTGTCACTGGAACTCACTTTTTAAATTCAAAGCCATTTTATGTTTTATTTGATTCGAGTGCTATGCATGCATTTATATCCACCCAAGCTGCAATGCAATAGAATCTCGAAAAAGATAAAGTGTGGACCAACTATAGAATTAGTTTGCCAAATAAGCAAGTGATAGAATGTCCCATTGTTTATAAGCATGTTCCTATTGTGATTGATGAGCATGACTTCCTTGCAAATATAACCTAGTTTGACATGTTGTAATTTGATATAATCTTAGGAATAGACTGCTTGACTACACATGGGGCAAACATAGATTGTAGAGATCTTAAGGCCATTCTAAAGGAGCAAGGGGGTCGGGAAGTATCCTTTTTATAGAGAAAGACTTGGGAAAGAGTATTCTATAGTTTCAGTAATGAAGGCAAGTAAGCCATTAAGGCAAGGTGGTATAAGATATTTATATTATGTCACTGAAGTTCAAGCGGAGGAGATGAAAATAGAAGATATCTGCTCGGCAGCCAACGAGGCAAAATTTTAACCCTTATTTTATTGGATTTTAGCTCACAAATAATCTCTAAATTAGATAATTAATGGTGTTTTATGTTTGTAGGTACAAATGAGAGGAAAAATCCAAATTGGGAGCAAAGGCCAAACCATTTTGGAAGAGACTTAAGAAATGCATGATTAGCCCCATTGATATTGCTTTGAGAGGATTTATGAAAAGCTCAAAAAGATTTTTCCTTTTTTCACCTCTCTTTCCCTTTTTCTTCTTCAAAGACTTATGGGTTTGACTTCCTTAAACCCTCACGAGACCGAGCTCGTTCCCAAGTGGACCAAGGGGTTCAAAGCGCTTGTTACATATGCTAAATGCAACCGTCACATCTACAAAAATGTGATTTCCTCATGTTTGACTCAAGGATGAACAAAATCTAAGTGTAAGGGTATTTGTTTGGCTCCCAACTAGGCAAAGTTTTGACTCTCATTTTATTGGATTTTAGCTCACAAATAATCTCTAAATTAGCTAATTAATGGTGTTTTATGTTTGTAGATACAAAAGAGAGGAAAAACCCCAATTATGAGCAAAGGCCAACCCATTTTGGAAGAGAATCCAAACAAAGTGCCAATAATCCAAAGGGAGTGCCAAAAACGCCAAAGAGAGTGTCAAAGCCAAAAAGGACATGTCACAGTTAGTAGAGGCATGCCACGGACAAAGTAAAGAAGAAGACTAGGCAGAGATCTGGCATGGGGGCACTGTGCCATGTGGCACGACCATGCCCCCGCTTGATCTATTATTTTCTAGTTATTCGATTATGTAAGGGTTTAAAAGGCAATTTTTGGCATCTTTTTAGGGTAGCTTCGTTTTTAGTAGCTATTTTCTCCCTCTAGCTTAGTTTGGTAAACTCTTTTACCTCCATTAATGAAAAACTTTAAAGTTTAAGCCTTACATTAAATTTATTGTAAATTTCTTGTTCTTTCTATTCATCATTGCTTAAGCTTACTTTCTCTCTCCTAAATACTATCAAAGTCTCTAGTTTTAAGAATCCTCATTGTCCCCAAATATGGGCTTGGTGTATTAGGGGTTGTGGAGAGATTTGGGTTTGAGTCTCAAAGGATTTGAGGCCTAAATCTACCTGTCAAAAATCAATCATTCCTTCTTTTGATTTCCCTTACACCATTAGAGTAGTCAAAGTGTTTGCAAACTTGAAGTCTCAAGGTTAAAGGAGATAATCAAGACGTGTTGATGGTTTTACTGTTTAATCTTGATCGTTAATGGATGCAAACTTATGGTAATCTGCTATCTCTTCTCTTTTTATTGGACTATTTTAGGGTTAGTAATAGTTAGTTTAGGTACTCTTTTTTTTTGGGTGATCCTTTAAGGAATGTTGGTATATTATTGATGGCCATGTCATGCTTAGTGCTATGTTGAGCCCCGATCACCCCGTTTCTATATGTTACGTGTTTTTTTTAGGTGCTAGTGAACAATACTTATGTTAGTGTAGTGTTCATTATTATTATGTGCTTTGATAGGTAATTTTTAGAAAATTTTATTAAATTTGCATGTTAGGTTTGTTTAGTGTAGTTAAAAAATTGAAATCACATTCTTAATTAAGTTGATCTAAAGCACATCACAAATCATCCCTGGAGACGACTTTTAACCTTTCTCAGCCCACAAAAATACTACCAACAATATCCCTATGGTTTGTGAATTTTCTAATGTCTTTCCTGAGGAGTTGCCTAGTCTATCCCCTCAAACGGAGATTGATTTTGAGATTGATCTAATTCCTGGTGTGCAACCCGTTTCAAAAGCTCTATATAGGATGACCCCAACCGAGCTCAAAGAATTAAAAAACTAGTTGGACAAGTTACTGTAAAAGGGGTTCATTAGGCCAAATGTATAACCCTGGGGAGCCTTAGTTCTGTTTGTACAAAAACAATGATGGAACTTTAAGGTTATGTGTAGATTATAGGGAGTTAAACAAAATTAGCATTAAGAGCAAGTATCCTTTGCCCCGAATAGATGATTCATTTGATCAATTGCAAGGAGTTGGGGTATTTTCAAAGATTGATTTCAGATCTTGTTACCACCAGCTTAGGATTAAGCTAGAAGACATTTCCAAAATGGTCTTCAGGACTAGATACGGTCGTTATGAGTTTACAGTGGTGCCGTTTGGACTTACCAATGCCCTGATGCATTCATGGCTCTTATGAATAAAGCTTTCAGACCTTATTTGGACAAAGTTGCGGTGATATTCATAGATGACACTTTAATATATTCAAAGGACAAAGAGGACATGCTAATCATTTGAAGACTGTGTTAAAAACCTTAAGGGAACACCAGTTATATGGTAAACTAAAGAAGTGCAAGTTTTAGCTGATTGAAGTGACATTTTTGGGGCATGTAGTTTCCAAGGAAGGATTTCAAGTTTTCCCTTAGAAGATAAAAATGGTTAATGTTTGGCTTCGGCCAACCAATGTGACAAAAGTAAGGAATTTTTTGAGTTTAGCAGGATAAGATAGGAGATTCATGGAGGATATCTTAAAAGTAGGATCCCACTAGCCAACTTGTTAAAGAAAATGACTAAATTTGTGTGGTCAGACAAGTGTAAGGAGGTGTTTCAAGAACTAAGGAGACGCTTGGCCACAACGCCTATCCTTCCCTTACTCATAGAAGGGAAAGAGTATATTATTTACAGTGATGCTTCTAAAAATGGGTTAGGTTATGTGCTGATGCAAGATGATAAGGTAATAGCCTATGCCTCAAGACAACTTAAACCGCATGAAAAGAATTACCCAATTCATGATCTGGAGTTAGCAGCAGTGGTCTTTTCCTTAAAAATCTGGCGACACTAGCTGTATGGGGTGTCGTGCAAGATCTACACCAACCATGAGAGTCTAAAGTATTTCTTTACTCGAAAAGAGATCAACCTAAGGCAACGATGATGGTTGGAGTCGCTTAAGGATTAGGACCGACCTGCAAATTAAACATTATCCTCGGAAGGCAAATATGGTTGTAGACGCACTAAGTAAGAAGACCCGACATGGTTTAAACACAATGATAAGTACCCATTCTGACATTCTAACAGACCTTGAAAACATGGGTATTGAACTTGTGTTACTGATGGGCTGTTGTCAGCACTAGAGATCCAACCTTTGATAACAGAAGAGATTAAGGTGAGTTAAAAGGATGACACTAACTTGCAGAGGCTTAGACAAAATGTCGCACAGGCAAAGTCTCTTGGCTTCGCGTAGAGCTTTGAGGTTTCAAACTTGACTATGTGTGCCCAATAAGGAAAAGCGGAAAAGGAAGATCATAGAGGAAGCCCATAATACTCGCTACTCACTGCATCCAAGAGGAATAAAAATGTACAAAGATTTGAGACAATTCTTTTGGTGGGATAACATAAAGAAAGAGATTGCAGAGTATGTAGATAAATGTTTGACTTGTCAAAAGGGTGAAAGATGAACATCAGCATCAAGTAGGCAAACTGAGGTCTTTAGAGATTCCTACTTGGAAATGGGTTTAATTTCAATCGATTTTGTTGTGGGATTGCCCCTCTCTGTTTTAAAAAAGAATGCTCTTTGGGTCATTATGGACAGAATCAACAAATCTGCCCACTTTATGCCAATTTATGACACTTGGGTTGTAGAGAGACTGGCATAGTTATCGGTCAAAAAAATAGTTTGATTATAGGGCATACCAAAGGACATAATGTCTGATAGAGACCAAAGATTCCAAGCTCATTTTTGGCAAGCTCTGCAAAAAGCTTTCGAAACCAAGTCAAATTTTAGTGGCCTATATCACCCTGAAACCGATGGCCAGCCTGAGAGAGCGAACCAAATTCGAGAAGATACACTGACATCATGTGTGCTTGACTTTTAGGGAAAGTGGGAAGACTATTTGCCCTTAGTAGAATTTTCTTCCAATAATAGCTATCAATCCACCATTAAAATGGCCCCCTTTTGAAGCCCTCCATGGTAGGAAATGCAGAACACCACTGTGCTGAAATGAGCTCGATGAAGCATTAACCATAGGGCCTGAGTTGATTTAAGAGACCACCAAGAATATAAGAAAGATTCAGGAACATATTAAAGTGGCCCATACCTGACAGAAAAGCTATGTCAATAAAAGAAGGAGAGCATTAAAGTTTCAAGTAGGAGGTAATGTCTCCTTAAACATATCCCTAGTTAAAGAACCGAGAAGATTCAACATCAGCAGTAAACTAAGCCCTAGATATATCGGGCCTTATGAAAGAACCCTATGGCTTATAGGTTGGATTTGCCAGCCGAACTTGAGCATGTGTATAATGTTTTTCACATGTTAGTAATCTCCATAAGTATACGATTTATCGTTGAAATACTTGAGGTGTAGATCCATGGAGACAGTTTGCGAAACTAGTTCGCCAAGATTTTCATTGAAATTAAACCTAAATGATGGATTGAGCAAACCAAGTTCAAGTAATTCCACCAAACAAATTAATAGACAAAATAAGCAAAACTAATTCATGAAATTGTGAATAGGATAAGGAATGAAAACCAACTCTAAATAATTTCAGCGTGTTAACACTTAGCCGTAGTTAACCCAGGCAACTGAACCTAGGGACGGTCAATCGTTTAGCTAGAGCACGTTCGCCATAGTAGTAGCGCAAGATGAACCCAGGGAAGGTGAGTGCAAGGCAGTTGAACCCAATAAATTAGGAAAGCACAATAATCCAAAGCAGGGGAAACGATTCACGAGCAAAGCGGAACAATCAAACAAGGGCTTGAGCCTAGAAAACATTCAACTTTTAGAGTAAAGCCGTGGTTCCTACTCAAACTAGCACACCCAAGTTCCAAAACTACATCAAATTTTGAGAATTAATATCTACATCTAAATCTAAACCTAGAAATGAAGATTGCAAAACAAACTTTGAAACTCAAAACTCGGTGCTTTCTTGCCCCCTTGCTCTGTTCGACTTTTTGTAACCACACCTAAAAACCGAGCCCCCTCCCCCCCCCAATATTTCTCTCCATAAATGCTTGTAAACAACTAGTCAATGATGATGATGAGGGTTGAGTAAATGAGGAGAGAGAGAGAGAGAGAGATACGGCATGGCTTGGAATGGGAAGAGGAAGGAATGAATGGTTGCTCTGTTTTCGGGTAGGAAGAAGAAGGTAAAGGGGAATCGGCAACGGTCGAATCTCTCAATAAATGTTGATTAATGATGAAAGAAGAGAGAGAAAGGTTGAGCAACGGTTATGGCATGGGGAAGATGAAGAGCCTGCCGTGCTCTGTCTGGTGCTGGGGCGAACTGCAGAATGGCAAGGAAGAAGAAGGGAGGAAGAAGGGTGTTGGGTCACATGAAACACGCTTGCCTCACTTAAGTGAGATGGGAGAGGGGGATCAGGCTAGACCGGAAGCAAGCTGGACTGGGAAAAGAAACAAAAACGGTGCCCAGCCTGTAAGAAGAAAGAAAAGAGAGAGGAGATGAGCCTGGGCTGCTGGGCATATGGGCCTGGGCATGAGAGAAAGAAGGAGAAAAAGGTGAAGGCTGACCTAGAGTGAGGAGAAGCAAAGGAAGGAGGAGAAGGGACCGACTAGGCTTGTGTGTGGACTATTGGGTTGTCTTCCTTCTCTTGTTTTTATTTCTTGATCCATAATGCTTCTTTTAAATCTTTTGACACCCAATTTATCCATATTTCATTATTCCTACACAATAAATAAAAACATATTAATATCCTAATTTAATAACTGATTTTAGAGCAAATATTAGATAATAAAAAGGTATAAAAATGTAAGAATTTCATATTGAACAAATACTCCCACAACTAAGTTTTGCTGGTCCTTGAGTAAAACAAAATTAAAAATCCTAAAAAAAAGAAAATAAAATGCTAACTCACTTTTGTAGGAATCACGATTGCACTTCGCACTACAACAAGCCCTTTAAACCCCTAGGTTACCCCTAGTGGATGAGGAAGGTCTCATGAGAGTTTGTAGAAGATATACCCACAAAATCTATAAAAGAAAATAGAAAATCAAAAATATTTTTGGGTTTTTTTCACAAACATTTATATATACAACATCGGAGAAAAATATATACATATTCTAATAAACTACATCACCTAAGCAACCAAAGCACTGGATCACATATAAACGCAATGTGTACATCAAGAAATCCTTCATCCCATTGATGATATCTATACACAATCTTCCACCCGACTTAGAAATTGTGTACAAGCATGACTGGTAGACCTTCATTTTATAGAAAATGTGGAACACTCCCTCTCATGTGTTTAAAATATATAACAAGGTTCACTCAACTTTCTTCCAATCAAACAAACTACGATAGGCTTGATAAGATTCTTAATTCTCTACCACTAAGATGCTATATGTAAAATAATAATCAAGAGGACTTTCCGAGGGTTGTAGTGGGGCTAAGGGTTAAGGGTATAAGAATGACAATCGATTTGTGGAAATGAGGAGCTAAAAGCCAAAGCTAATGAGCACCAACACTTACACCAATTACAATGAGCATACACTCTCTCAAATCACAAAATGAGAACACACCCCAATTAAAGTTGACCATCGCAAATGAGTATACAAGGATATATCCAAGCCAAACACTCTTATTCACAACACTCGAATTTGTTTATTTTGAATTTTTTTTTCAACTTTTTTCATTTCATTTTTTTTTCATTGGAGACTTTTTTTCATTTGAACTTTTTCCATTTTTCCATTTTTCTTGCTTTTTGCTTTTTTCCTTTTTTTTTCATGAAGAAGATGAACGAATGGTATGTACAAGAGCAAAATAACTCAATCTCTAAATGGTCCCATGATACATCCCCTCATATACCAAAATCAACCACCAATTATATAAAATACCCAAAAGTTACCCACCAAATAATGAAGTGTTGCCTTCCCATTAACCTTGGCTTAGGGATAGAAAAATGCGTTTAGGCCAGCAGTTAAAATGAAGGTTTCACAACAAAAAGGTCAAGGCTCAAAGGGGGTTAACAAAGGGTAAAACAGTCACATTCGGGCGGCAATTTGGCTAAGTAGCTTACAAAAACAAATGAATGCTTCTATCATATTGTCATAATGCATATGCTAAATTTGATTTCAAAGAAAATCAAAGCAAGTTCTGGAGATGCAATCATGAAAGAGACACACATGAAAGAAAAATGTGAGACTAAAAATGATGAATTAGTCTATAAGGCTCAAAATCTCACGGGTTCATCTACCACAGTCAATCTTGCTTAGAATTAATGTTGGGGGTTCAGATCGTATACAAACATCATACTTTAGAAATAAGTTCTATCAATGCACACTACATCTATATACAACCCAACACTAAGGATACAAGAGAACATAGTGAATCAGAAATAGCACATAAATTCCCCAAAAACAAAACAAAAATGTTTTTGAATGTTTAAAAATTTCTCATTTTTTTTCATTTTTTAAAATTTTCAAAGCTTCTGAATCTCACAATGTCCTCATTGGGGGTGGAAAGAAACAATAAACACAAAATAAATCCTAAAAAGAAAACAAATAAAAACAAGACTCAAAAAACAAAGAGGGCATAACTTAAAAACAAGTGTACAACATATATACACAAAAAAGAAAAAGAAAACCAGCCAACTATAAAAAAAGAAAAGAAAAAGGAAAAAGAGAAAGTAAGAGAAGGAATTTCTTAGCAAACCAGGCCGGGTGCTAAGTACACCCAAGCAATATCATCCATAAAGATGCTCAGATAGAGGCTTATAGAGCATCAGCTACTCCGTATCAAACGAAACATCGCTACTCAAATCAAAACCCATTAGCGCATGAAGTAGCTTATCAAATTGGTAAGAACAACTCTCAACCAAATTACAATAGTAAACATGAAGGAGTTGGGGCCAAAAGGAATACATCCACCATATCAATGCAGTACAAGTAAGGGCTTGCTTTAACTTGTCAAACTGTTGGGCCCAATTAGAAATTAGATAGATGTACACTTAATTAGCTAGTAAATTGGTCATCGGCCTAGAAATGTGATCTTCATGAATGAGTAGTCTAGGCAAAATAGTGGGTCGAAAATCCACAAGTATTCTAATATCAAAAGGCATAAGAGTTTATGCTAAATCAAAATTCTTAGTGACAATATTATCAGACTTAACAAATTCAGATTTGCTATATTCAAAGAGGAGGTCAGTAATGATAGGGTCAAAAGAAAATGAGCCATAGTCAGCATATAAACCTTCATCAAAACTGTCATCCGTATCAAACCCACATGAAAAAGATTCATATTCCACAAAAAGAATATCATCATTAAATTCCAATTTAGTGGGTTCAATTACCTCCACAAATGTCTCCTGTAAAATAGTTTCTTCTGACTCATCTATCTCATGATGCTCAATGTCAGACGTGATACTCATATCTAACTCACTAGGGTTCTTAAGGTCTTTACCCACCTTAAATTCACATGACTTATTAAAAGGGGCGGGTGGGTCGACATAAACTAGGACATCTTCAGAGACATCCTTAGGTGAGCTAGTGTGGGGTGCAAGGTCTTGTGACAGAGACAAAGGGAGGTCACTCTCTTGTTCAATAATAGACAAAGGCATGTCATCATTCAAGTTAGGCCTAGCTAGATAAGAGGGGTCAAAATCATCATAGAGACTAACTTCAGGTTTAGGAGATCCTAAACTAGAGCTAGGCTCTTGTAAGTTAATATCCTCCCTACTATGACTGAAACAGTGAGAATATTCAGTAATTCTCGCCTTCATTGTATCTACCATTTTATCAATCAATTCAATTATCTTCTTTGCAGCACTTGCAGTATCAACATAATCACGATAAAGGCAAGTATGAACATCACAATCAGAAGACTCATAATAATTGCACAAAACAGGAGACACATAAGACTGAAATGGGTCATATGAGTTCATAAAATGGTCTTGATGGGAAGGATTAGCATGAAAAGCAGACTTGCCATGAGTTGGGTATCTAAAATTCTCTTTAGCTTGTTCAAATGCGTAGGTATCCCAAGCCAATTTTTCAAAGAAATCCCATACCTCATCTTGAGTTTTAGTTAACAATCCCGGTAAACCTCCAGGGCACATAGACTCTACATAACCTTTAGATTCAAAATGCAGACTCACGACGAAGACCTCACAAATTTCCCATTATTTTCAAAGTTCTGATTCAATTGAGCTCGACAATCATTAAGTCTTGATAAATAACTCCAGAAAGATTCATGCTCGAATTGTGGGAAATTGAAAACTGTCATTCTTGAAACCCCCCTTTTTTCAATTTTAGGAATTTTTTAATTTTTTTTGGACTTTCAATGTTCTCTTTTTTAAGGATTTGTTTTCTTTTTAGAAAATGGTAAAAACAAATCAACGACTCTTATGATACTAATTATAAACTACTGACTGAAACAAAAACAAGACACCTAAATAATTAAGTTAGCAAAATAAACTAACAAAAAGAAATCTATATGACCAAAAGAAAAGAAAGCCCAAAAAGATTCAAACATTAAAAAGTAACTTAATACATAAAATAGAAAATAAGCACATACAAAAAGCATGCACACCATTTCGTTTGATTTTTCTTTAAACACACACAAAAATGAAAACCTAAAACAGGACAAAAACTAAACATAAAATAAAGCAGAAAATAAAACTCCTAAAATTAGAACTAAATACACACTAAATTCAACATAATCACAAAGACTATGAATATGTTTTTTTTGAATTTTTTTCTATCCCCGAACTGTGTAGAAAATTGCAAACAAATTATTAATTCCAAAATTCACAGAAAATTCCATATCGTCCTAAAACTTCCATAAAAATTCACATAAACTCTAAAAGTTATGCTGAATCAAGGACAAATATCATCACAGCAAAAAACACACCAAAAATACTTTAGAAAATTCAAACAGAATCTAAAACTGTAGAAAAATCTACACTGTATTATTTCCGGAGCATTTCTGCCTTGTTTCTTTTGCTGCACATAAACCAAATTTATTAGTACCGTTTTTTCAACAGCATACAACGTCTAAAAATTAAAATAGAACTAATCTCAAAAAAAATCAAAAATCAAAATATTAACTCAATTCAAAAATCAAAACTAAACTAAATTACTAAGATGAAATAACAACTTAATTAAAACTAAAAATCACAACTATAAAACTTAAAACGAAAAAGACTTGAACAATTCTAATAACTAAACTGGGGCTCAATGCAACCAAATTTTCACAAATCCATTCCCGTCAACGACGTCAAAAACTTGTTAGTAATTTCCGCAAGTATACGATTTATCGTTGCAATACTAAAGGTGTCGATCCACGGAGACAGTTTGCAAAATTAGTTCGCCAAGATTTTCATCGAAATTAAAACTAAATAATGGATTGAACAAACCAAGGTCAAGTTATTCCACCAAACAAATTAATAAACAAAATAAGCAAAACTAATTCATGAAACTGTTAATAGGATAAGGAAGAAGAACCAACCTCAAATAATTTCAACGTATTAACACTTAGCCATAGTTAACTCGGGCAACTGAACCCAGGGACAGTCAATCATTCAACCAGAGCA
Source organism: Selenicereus undatus (assembly GCA_017589665.1). Classification (NCBI taxonomy): domain Eukaryota; kingdom Viridiplantae; phylum Streptophyta; class Magnoliopsida; order Caryophyllales; family Cactaceae; genus Selenicereus; species Selenicereus undatus. The sequence continues at coordinate 32,611,578 of JACYFF010031956.1, read as the reverse complement.
CGTTCGCCATAGCAGTAGAGCAAGATGAACCCAAGGAAGGTGAGAGCAAGGCAATTGAACCCAATAAATCATCAAAGCACACTAATCCAAAGCAGGGGAAGTGATTTACCAGGAAAGCAGAACAATCAAACAAGGACTTGAGCCCAGAAAACATTCAACTTTCAGAGTAAAGTCATGGTTTCTACTCAAACTAACACACCCAAGTTCCAGAATTACATCAAATTTTGAGAACTAATATCTAGATCTAAATCTAAACCTAGAAATGAAGATTGAACAACTAGCTTTGAAACTCAAAACTCGGTGCTCTCCTGCCCCGTTGCCCTGTTCGACTTTTTGTTACCACACCTAAAATCCGAGTCTCCTCCCCCCATTATTTCTATCCATAAATGCTTGCAAACTGCTAATCAATAATGATGATAAGGGCCAAGTGAATGAGGAGAGAGAGAGAGAGAAGGAGAGAGATATGCCACGGCTGGGAATTGGAAGAGGAAGGAATGAACGGTTGCTCTGTTTTCGGGTAGGAAGAAGAAGAGAAAGGGGGATAGGTAACGACCGAATCTCTTAATAAATGTTGGCGAATGATGAAAGAGTAGAGAGAGAAGTTGAGCAACGATTATGGCATAAGGAAGATGAAGAGCTTACTGTACTCTGTCTGGTGCTTGGGCGAACTGCAAAATGGCGAGGAAGAAGAAGGGAGGAAGAGGGGTGCTGGGTCATATGAGACACACATGCCTTACATAAGTGAGATGGAAGAGGGGGAGCAGGCTGGGCCGAAAGCAAGCTAGATTGGGAAAAGAAAAAAAATAACGCCCAACTTGTGAGAAGAAAGAAAACAGATAGGAGATGTGTCTGGGTTGCTGGGCGTATGGACCTGGGCGTGAGAGAAAGAAGGAGAAAGAGGTGAAGACCAGCCCAGAGTGAGGAAAAGCAAAAGGAGGAGGAGGAGGGAGCGGTTGGGCTTGTGAACTGGGCTTGTGCGTGTGGACCATTGGGCTATCTTCCTTCTCTTGTTTTTATTTCTTGATCCACAATGCTTCTTTTAAATCCTTCGACACCCAATTTATCCAAATTTCATCATTCCTACAAAATAAATAAAAACAAATTAATTTCCTAATTTAATCACTTATTTTAGAGCAAATATTAGATAATAAAAGGGTATAAAAATGTAATAATTTCATATTAAAGAACATCACATTTCACAACTCATAACATATGCTCCAAATCCAAATCATGTCATCATAGCAGAACCTGTAGAGGTAATTGAGAATCTCGTGTACAAAGAGTATCCTGTACAAATACTATACTGCAGAGTTAAAGAACTCCGGAACGAAAGCATTCCTCTAGTAAAGGTTCTATGGGCCAACCATACTTCAACTGAGGCTACATGGGAGACTGAGGAAGACATGAAAACCAAATACCCATACATGTTTGACGTAAACCCGAGGTCTCTTTCAAACTTGCAAGTTTCAAGGACAAAACTTATTTTAAAAGCAGAAGGCTATAACTTCCCCGACCCCAAATTTTGCTAATTACCTTGGGTTATCTTAATTAAAATTTAATTAAGTTGGATGTTGCATTTTAATTTAATATTTTATATGTGCATATCGTCACAAAGTGACCTCAAAATGAATTTCGAATAGCTCATTCAAATATTAATAGGTACTTGAACAATAGTTAAATAAAATGAGCTTAATTATTATTAAATTGGTAATTTTAGAAATTTTTTTGGGTAAATGTATCACCAATGAACTAAAAATAAAAAGGTAATATATATGCATGAAAGAGTGCAAGTAGTAATAAATTAGAAATGAAAAATCTTTCTTCTAAATTCCACACCCAAACAACAACAACAACAACAAACTCCCAATGTGGGTCCCGCTTTCGCGGGGTCTGGGGAGATCCAGCTGTAGGCAACCTTACCTCTACCGGTATCACTACCCATAGAGAGGTTGATTCCATAAGACCCACAAAACAGCTTTGAGGAAAAGATTTGAAGAGAAAACGATTGCAAAAAACCATAGACCGCCGTAAGAGAAAGGGGAGGGGGAAAAGAATCTGGATAAGCGAAAAGATAGGAAAAGAATCTGGAAAAAATTCCACACCCAAATGGTATAAAAATTAATCTACAAAATCTAGCCAAAAATCTAGAAGACGCTAAGTTAGTAATTTACAAAAAAAAGGGGGAAAAACAAAAATCAAAAAAGAATAAACAAGCCTAATATACCAAACTCCCCAATACTGAAAACCCTCCTTTTCTCTGCCTTTCTTCGCCTGTCCAGAACTCGCTATTCTGCCCTGTCGCCTGCCCAGCTGCACCAGCTATCCTTTATCACCTGCTTAGCCACTTCATTTTTGCTTGATCAATTTTGATCACCCCTAAAATTGGTCTCATTTATGAAAGAAGAATTATATAAATATAGTATTATAATTGAGAAGTTGCAATATATATATATATATATATATATATATATATATATATATATATATATATATATAGTGCCGAATTTACACAATCAATGAGTAGTTAGCCACTTAATTTCAGATAATAATCGTCAAATCAACTTTACTCACATTTTCTCTCTCTCCTGTTTTCAAACAAAATGTTTTGAAATGCGGGCACCCAACTAAACGGAATAAAAAACCTACTTGATATTATAGGGATGTATGTGCTGATCTTAGGCTCATTATTCGAACGTTTTCATACCTTCTACTTCTAGGTAAGGGATCAGTGAACAACCCTCCTCTTGGTAAGTCGGAAGGTGTCAAAAATAAGAGAGAGTTACAGTACTTTGTTGAAGGTTAGTTAGTCAGGTACTCATAGTGATGTATAGGCTAGTAGTCCTAGAAACTTGCTAATTGTATAAACTTTTGGACAATATATTTGATAAACTGTTCAGTAGTTCTATGCTAAGTTTGCCAAGTGTATTATAAATTGGACAAGTCGTCAAATGTATGTTTTTAATTACAATGCTTAGAGAACTTGGTGGCTGTGTGGGTAATATAGTGTTACAGGTGGTTCCAGGTAGCCTTATTCCATCACGAAACGATGGTAATGCCTCCAATCAAAGGACCTTCGCTGCAATCATAAATAATATGTTATTAAGTTAAGATAATCAGGTATTAGGGGTTGGGAGAGTTACACCCAACTGCAAAATCAAGGGTCTCTACAGCTTGTCTGCATTGCTCATTCGACCACTTTGAACTACCTTCATTCTCTCTTAGATCACTCGAATCTTCTGTGTGCTTGCCTGAATAAGTTCAAGTCCAATGGTGAGGGCATCATTGATCTCCTACCTACATAAGGGAGCTCCATTTCTCCTAGCAATCAACGCTTCAAATAGGGTCATTCCTACATTAGAGTGATAGTTGTTATTAAAGGAAAACTCGATTAGTGGTAATTGCTCATCCCATACCTTCTTCAATCCAAAGCGCAAGCTCAAAATATATATGTCCTTAACATCTAGGTAGTTTGTTTTACTTACCCTTTACTCATTGTGTCAAATGTGGAAATAAAGTTCAGCCTAATCCAAGGAGCCTCCTGGAGTTTTAGCCAAATTAGTGCCCCTTATCCAGTGTCAAAAGCTTGTTCCATCGAATAAGGTTCCCTACCATAATGCAATCAACTAATCTTCCCTAGGTAAGCATGAGTAAATAGACTCAAGGCTAAGGTGTAATGAGCGACGATTGATGTTAGCTTATCGATCAATCTGCAATTTGTAACCCTCAGTTAGTAGTACCTTTAGAGATACATGACTTGTTGCATAGGGTTCTACTTACCTATTACATAAACGGTTATCCTTAACTCACTACACAATCCCAACTAGTAGGTGAATTACTTCGTTCTCTTCGCTTGGTTCACCAAAATGGATTCATTATGACCTTTGACTTACTAAGCAACATATATCCAACACCCTTCGATTGTTAAAAGCATCCTTAAGCTTCAGTCAATCCATAAATATATCCCCCAGACTCAAATACAATGCATTATGTTGACTCCAAGAGTCACATATTGATTTTGACAATAAAAAACAATATAATTAGTGTTATATATGAAATTGTGAAGTGAGTTGATTTTATCATTATTCTACTTCATAGATAATATCTATGGTCTGTCCAACATGCTTTTGTTGATGTTGACTCCCTTAGTGGTTAAGAAGATTTTGATGAAACACAAAATTAGTGACTTAGTTGTTGCATTAAAAAGATGTAATATATATTAATATAATTATAAAGAAATTATGAAGAAAATATAAAAGACTGCATGCATCTCAAATTTATTTGATGATATCAAAGATTGTATGCATATCACATTTATTTGATTGGAAATATTGTATGCAATATTATTTAAAGGCAAAGATATCATAAGATTAATTATGCATGCTAGGCAAGAGACAATATGGAAAATATTATTCAAATAAAAAGGATTTATTTGATTAAATGATTTTATCCTCGATTCTAGCCAGGACAAAATATTGTCCTTATTTGATTGGAATATTCTAGCAATATTAATTGATTAGAATATTCTTTTTGAATTTCAAACTTGATCTCTTAAAGATTATATTGCATGATTTTATTTTATTACAACATAATATATTTTGTTGCCAAGCTTAAAAGAGATTCAACAGAAGAGATTGTGAGCATATACTTTCTTATTAGAGAAGATCACAAGATAAAACCAGAATATCTTTGATGAGACACTTCCTTATTGGATGATGGGAGTCATAACTTGCAAGGCTATAAATGCTTATCACAAGAGCAAGAGCAAGAAGAAAAAAAGCAATCACACAAGCAAGTTGTAATCATACTACACTGAGCTATATATTTGCAAATTCCTTTGAGTCTTGAATTGTAATCAAAAGTCTTGAGAGATCTTGAGGAATTCTTATTAAGGAGTGAACAAAGGAGTTAGTGTGAGGTCACAACTCCTCCCAAACTTAAATCAGTGGTTGGTTTAAGTAGTTGGGATCTTTAGAGTGTGGTGCTCTGAAAGAAAGTGTGAAGGTTCATCTTAATAAGAAAAGTAGAGCATTGAATCCTAGAGTTGGATAACTCAACGCGGGGACCTAAGCCTATTGAGGCCCAACCTCGTTAAAATATCCTTGAGTTTTGTCTCTCTTTTATTTCAGTTCTTACTTTAAGTTTTGGTTTTAATTTTCTAAGATCACCATATTCACCCCCTTTAGGGTAATCTAAACCTTCAATTGGTATCAGAGCCGGTGCTTTTATCTTATGTTATGGGTACTAACTATGTTTGGTTGCAGGAAATCATGGAACTTTATGTTAAGCACAAAGATCTAGATCTTTGGGAGATTATCAAAAAAGGTCACATTGTCATTGAAAAATCGAAGGATCAGTTTACCAACTAGGATTACAGGATGATGTCCAAAAATTCTAAAGCCCTTAATATGTTATATTGTGGTTTTTCTATTGATATTTGTGAATCAGTTTTTCATTATAAGAGTGCCAAAAAGATTTGGGATTATCTTTGTTGTCATTATGGATCTAATGAAGAGATTGTAGATCTTGAAATGATTACAAATGAGGAGAATGGTGATGACAAAAGTGAGCCTCATACAGAGTTAGTGGAAAAGCAAGACCAAGAAGAGCATGAGTTCAAAAAGAATATTCAAGACTTATCAACTCCAATGAGTAACGAAAATGAGGTAAAAAATTTCATTGATAATTCTTCTCAATCTTTCCTCAACTTTATTGATTTAAGTACTACAATTGGTAATATTTTTTCAAAGCTTTATGCAAGTGGTATTAAATCTAAAAAGTGGGACAAAAGTAAGAAGAAAAATCTGGCTACCTCAAGATTCTTTCTTGTTTCTAACTCCTATGGCCCCAAGAAGAAAGGGGTGCCAAAATTTTGTCCTAAATATTTTCTTTTGCAAAAATCTATGAATAATGGACAATTTTTTCGAAAATTAATAGTATTTCATCTTGGGAAAATTAAACCTTACTATCAAGCATTCAAATTTCTACGAAATTCAAAAGGACAATTACAACATGAAGCTTGTCAAAAGGCAAATTAGAAAATGGTAAGTGTTGGGCTACCTAAGGTAAAAATAAGGTAAGCTTTTAATTTTTTTTCCCTTCCATATTTTTTATGACCTACAAAAGGAGCGAGATAAATTGGGTATGCTTAGCAAGTACATATTGGTTTTATTTTTTTTACATAGAGATGTTGATTATTTAGGTAAGGGGGAAATTGTATATCTTATTTGTGAATAAGTGTTCTCTTGCATAGATGTTTAATATCATTATTTATTTCAATGTTAAAATCATGTTTGTTGTATGTCATTCAAATTTTGTGTCATATTACTCATTTACTGCATGAAACTTACATTAAAATTTGACTATCATTCTACATATGCTTGTTTTATTGAATTAAGCTCTATGTCCAAAAATTTTGGTATCTACCCCAATTATGTGAATAGGAGACTTAGCTTGATGTGCAATATTAATATTCAATATTTATATGCTATTATCTTCATGATTTTGTATGGTTTTTGAATTTTCAGTACCATGTAGCTCGTTAATTATCCTTAATTAACAGTTTATGAAAGAGAGGAGAAGTGATATGCTTTATAGTTAAATATCTTAATTCATGTGTTGTATATGTATTTATGGCTATGTGACTCACAATTGGTGTTTAGTCTTTTCCCATTCATATAATATAAGATTAATTTTCATGGATCATGTTGTTTGCTTAATTAGTATACTTTATCCCTAAAAATTATATTGGAATAATAACTACAAAAAGTGGATATAATAATTGAGTCTTTTCCACATGCTTATATATTTTTATATGGCATGAATTGACAGGAATCCTATGTCATAGTACTAATGGTGTAATTGAAAATTTTATAGATGATCATTTAACCAAAAAAAAAAGAAATAAAAAGGAAAAGGGTGGCTGTGCATGAAGAGAAACTAACTTTGCAATCTAAGCCCTATTTCAATGCATTGAAATCAAAAAGAAAAAGAAAAAGGAAGAAAGAAATAAGATAATGTTACCTACCCTTTTTGCTCAAAGATAGCAAAACTTAGCCAAGTAAATTGATCACCTAGGGATCAGATAAGGATTTTCAAAAGTCTACTTGGTAAATCTGCTATAATGTAAGATAAGTTTTATGGATACTTTATAAATTTGATATACTAAATTTAAATTTAGAGTGCATATTAGAATCACAAAGTAATTCAAAATATTTTTGGACATGATTTTGATGATATTACCGCGTATCTCTTACCTAATAATATTTAAGGATTTTCATTGATGTGAATGATATACCTACGGATGCAATTAGGTGGAATATGTTATGTATATTATTTTGCATCTGAATGGATTTTTGGTAGAATATGATTATTTGGTATTATTTATTTTTTTTATTATTAGCTGACATATATTTCTTTCTATGCCTGTCATATATGAATTGAAAATTATAAGAGTAAATGTTACCATATCTACTTGCATATGACCATGAATGTTAGTACTGATGCTATCATTTATGTGGCACATGACATGTGATGATATGTAAATTTCTCTTGATACGCTTGTTTGCAAATGCATGCATGAAGTAGGTGACATGTCCAAATGTGATTATGCATATATTCTAAAAAGTGTGATTCCAGGTCTCCTAATGTATGCATGCTTTGATCATCACTTGGCTGAAATTATTTATTTTTACACTACAAGTTATATTTTGTTGTCGTGAATAAACTGATATCTTGATCTATGAGGATTTATAGACCCTTTTGCATTTTCTTGAATAGTTTTTATCAGCAAGCAAGATAAACCTTTATATGTGTAGTACAATCTTTATATGAAATTATCTCCATGGCTATGTAGTTTCAAATATTCATTATTTTAGCAAGTGAAATGATTTATTATATATTACATTTGGCACAATTTAGATTATACTTGACCCCATGAATTATCCTTGATTAATTATTTATGAAAAATGGTATGTTTTTAATAGCAAAAAAAAAGGTTCTATATGCCCCTCTAGACCCTATACATGTGTAATATAGGAAATCTATCTCTTGGGTCTTCATACATGTGATGGGTTTTGATAATATATTTGCGTATCAAATTGGTTGACATACAAAACCAAATCTTGATTCACTTGAATAATAGTAAAGGGGAGAAAAATAATCATGCTGTCCAGTAATATTTATGGTGCATAGCTTTTCATGCTCTTACATTGTATGGTTTCATATTCTAAGATTAAAATTATATGCTTAAATTATTTTTGCAAGGGGGAAAATATGCCAATGGTATATAAATTCCGTTATAATGATATTGGCATGAATTAAGGGGGAGATATAATCGTCAACGGTACTTATCCCTTGCTTCTATCCTTGATTTGTATGTTCTAGTTATTGCATCGAAGGGAGGAGAAAATAGTTTCATCACATATGATAAAGTATCACATGGTTTAATCATTTTTGAAAGGGGGATATGTAAAGAGTCTTGAAATATTGACATTCTAATATATTAATATCTCCAAAGAATTATTGACATATAACTCCATTTTCATATTTATGAGTGTTATATTAATGGAAAGCCATGCTATTAATCTACAATGACATTCTCCAATCCTTTTCATATTGATGCCAAAGGGAAGAAATATTATACAAGGATGAAGGTGCATATCTTCATGTTCTTCCATACTAGCATTAATTATTTTGACATTCTCCTTCTGATACCTTTTTGATGAAATGCACACAAAAAGGGAGAGAAAAATGAATTGGCAAGCCTAAATGATAAGATTATGATGAAAAGGGCTAATCCAAATAAAATGGGGAGATTGTTCGTGCTCTATGCCCTATATATAATTGCCTTAGGAGTAGAGTGTTATATTAAGGGGGAGCTACACTATTAATTGGTTAGTTTATATTCCACATCCCTTTTTAATGATGACAAAGGGGGAGAAGAATGAGCTTATGGTAAGTGTATGCAAGCATCAAGGTATGTATCTTGATATTGCTTCACACTAATGTTTAATTGTTTGTCATCATCAAAAAGGGGGAGATTGTTGACTCCAAGAGTCACATATTGATTTTGATGATAACAAGCAATAGAACTAGTGTTATATATGAAATTGTGAAGTGAGTTGATTTTATAATTATTCTACTTCATAGATAATATCTATGGTCGGTCCAACATGCTTTTGTTGATGTTGACTCCCTTAGTGGTTAAGAAGATTTTGATGAAACACAAAATTAGTGACTTAGTTGTTGCATTAAAAAGATGTAATATATATTAATATAATCATAAAGAAATTATGAAGAAAATACAAAAGATTGCATGCATCTCAAATTTATTTGATGATATCAAAGATTGTATGCATATCACATTTATTTGATTGGAAATATTGTATGCAATATTGTTTAAAGACAAAGATATCATAAGATTAATTATGCATGCTAGGCAAGAGACAATATGGAAAATATTATTCAAATAAAAAGAATTTTATTTGATTAAATGATTTTATCCTCAATTCTAGCCAGGACAAAATATTGTCCTTATTTGCTTGGAATATTCTAGCAATATTACTTGATTGGAATATTCTTTTTGAATTTCAAACTTGATCTCTTAAAGATTATATTGCATGATTTTATTTTATTACAACATAATAGATTTTGTTGCTAAGCTTAAAAGAGATTCAAGAGAAGAGATTGTGAGCATATACTTTCTTATTGGAGAAGATCACAAGATAAAATCAAAATATCTTTGATGAGACACTTCCTTATTGGATGATGGGAGTCACAACTTGCAAGGCTATAAATGCTTATCACAAGAGCAAGAGCAAGAAGAAAAAAAGCAATCACACAAGCAAGTTGCAATTATACTACACTGAGCTATACATTTGCAAATTCCTTTGAGTCTTGAATTGTAATCAAAAGTCTTGAGAGATCTTGAGGAATTCTTATTAAGAAGTGAACGAAGGAGTTGGTGTGAGGTCACAACTCCTCCCAAACTTGAATCAGTGGTTGATTTAAGTAGTTGGGATCTTTAGAGTGTGATGCTCTGAAAGAAAGTGTGAAAGTTCATCTTAATAAGAAAAGTAGAGCGTTGAATCCTAGAGTTGGATAACTCTAGGCGGGGACCTAAGCCTATTGAGGCCCAACCTCGTTAAAATATCCTTGAGTTTTGTCTCTCTTTTATTTCAGTTCTTACTTTGAGTTTTGGTTTTAATTTTCTAAGATCACCCTATTCACCCCCTCTAGGGTAATCTAAACCTTCACATTAATCTCATACTCCAAATTTATTAGTTTTCATTTTTATCTTCCAAAAAATTCATAATTAAAAAAATCTCTCAAGAGTGAAGCTAGCTACGCCTAGATGTATATAACTATCTTTATTTTCTTCTTTTTTTTCCATAGATGAACCCCAAGTTGTCTCAAAGTAGTGTGCATTTCGACATATATAGTAGTTATTTCTTTTGCCCCAAGCCTATCATGAAAAAGCCTTTTTGCTTTTCCTAAATGATTTATCATTTGTTCCCATCACAAGCTTCATCAATATGTCAATCACAATAAGGACACCAATGGTGTGAGACCCATATAGCCACATAGTATAGTTTACTAAAAGACAGCAACAATTTACTCTAAGAAAACCAAAGTGCACTACAATAATGAAAATTCTCATGAGTCTCACCTGCAAGGTATGCCAAAACATTATTAGTCCCTCTAAACACTCAGTCTAATCATATGCTTTTCACAAAATGATGAAAAAAGCAATCATTTAGGTTATTAAGACTAGCGTCAAATTACAAACTGGCAATACGAAGAGAATATGAGGTTTTGAATGATTGCAAATTATAAGACAACAAATGATAGGGTTCATGTCATATACATGATTGCAGTTGGAATATAAAATCACAGTCACTAAATGACAAATAACTTCAAATTCATGAAGCTAATGTCACTCCAAAAGAAAGATTTGAAATCCCAAGGGAATTTTGAAGCCTAATACAGAGCCCAGCAAATTGATTAGAAGTGTACCTAAAATAAGAGAAAGCAACAACAAGATGAGGTTATTGTTAAAAAAAAAATGGTAGCAATATGAAAGATAAAGGAGAAAAGTGTAGATGTTTGAATGCCATGAATATAAGGGTCAAGTGAACGCACAAGATTGCAAAGTTGAGTGCAATAAGCACGTGAACAAAAGTATGGGATGACAGTCTTGAAAGTAGTGCAAGGCATATTTATATTCATGATTGAAACGGGAATAATCTTACCACGATGACAAGGACATAACAGCTAAAATGGCAAATTTTACTCCAGGAAGTAATGGGCTACAATAGGGTTCCAAAGAGGTGATCCAAATATGGTATGAAAATGATGGAGGAAAAGGTTGAAGAATGTTAAGAATGATATCGTAGGTAGAGTAGTATGTCCAAGAAATGCGACGATTATTATAGGATCCTAGTATATAATGTACCACCGTGGTCACCAATCCTTTAAAACTGTCTTAAGGTCATGTCTTATCTAGGACTATTTTCTCCAAATTACTAACTCAAAAATCAATCAAAGCAAATGTCTGCCAAAAAAAAAAGAAAATCAAAAATTAAAAAGGATATGAAGGATAAATAAATTAAAAAATCAAAAACTTGTTTCTAGCATGCTCCGAACCCAAGAGCTCTCTGGAACCAAATACCTACTCACAAACCATGCGCCACCCTACCGGTAGTGTTTGATTTTAGGCAGAGAAAGTATATCCTGTTTTTGTGTTTTTCTTTAATCGGTCATCGCATACTTTCTAGCATTTTGTTGGGTTAGGCCCTTCGGGTGTACAGCCGTGCAGGAAATCTTGTACACCCAAGCTGACCATGTAGTCACTGGTTTTTTGGCGAGTATGAAAGGTTTATAATTAGTTGTAACTCTTCTTTTTCCCAAAGTCTATCATACACTCAAGTGTATGTACTCCAATATGATATATAAGCCTATATGATAAATACACCAATATATATATATATATATATATATATATATATATATATATATATATATATATGTATATATATAATAAATATGGGAGCACGTGTGTCCGGGTGTACATAATAATTTGCCTCTTTTCCCTCGTTGCTTAGTACTAGCGCTATGACTATTGGTCTTCAAGATTTAAAATGTGAATTATTTTGACAAATATTTGTTAATGTTCATGGTATAAATTATAAAAATTTATGATAATACACATTTATTATAAGTTTTGGGGTAAATAATTTGTGTAAGACGTGAAGTTTAACTTGTTTAAGTATTAATATTGACTGCTTTCAAATTAAAACATTGGAATTATTAATTATACTTTACAATTTGAGAGATATATTCAATCTTCATATGACACGCAGACATCTATGGTCTTCCATGCATAATACTTCGACTCTAAAAAAAAAAACTCCTGGGCAAATAAAATCTAAACTATCTCCTTCATGAAACACGTAACATAAATCACCTAAAAGGCTTAAATGAACAAAATACACCAGCCCAAAAAATTGAAAATCAGAACTGGAAACATCCAAACCGGTTTTTGACTTTTCGGAACCAGAATCGGAATTTCATGTTCCAGTTCCAATTCCAAGGTACCCGGCATGCCTCATATTAAAATTTTAGCATATAATATATTAATTTTTTTTATATATATGGAGTCGAAGAGGGGGTGTTTGATCCTTTACTACCTTATCTTATATCTTTGCACAAAAAAAGTTAATTTATTAAATTTGTATTTTTTTTATCAGTTACTCAAAAAATACAATGATTCATTCTACAATTAGCAGTAGAAAATTAACTGATATTGTGTCAAATTCATTATGTGAAGAGTCATTTTTGTAGGGAAAAAAAATCAAATAAAAAATAGATAAACAAAAGAAAAGATTTTAACAAATCAAAAAAATAATTCATTTTCTTCTATCTAAACAAGTTCTAAATTTTAGTTCCGAATATTTTTTGAGAATAGGAACTGGAAACGATTAGACAAATTTCTCTATTTTAGAAACTGGAACTAAAACTACTTGGCCAGTTTCAAATACATTTTAAAGTACTCGAAAACCTGCTCAGTACTACAGGATACAAATTTGAATGGAAAAAAATACAACTTTGTAGTACAAGATGTCCCCCCCCCCAAAAAAAAACTATCAAATCATGCAAGGTGATACCACGACAAGTAATCTTCACATTTCATAATCGCTAATTAACTTAGGCCATGTTCGGTAAAATTAGCCGTTTTAGTAGTAGATAGTAGTTTAGGTAGCGGATAGGGGTTTAGATAGCGGATATCAATTCTAATTTAGGTATTTAGATTAGCGGTTGAAACTAATGTGTTCGACAAATTTAGTTGTTATGCTAGCTGATTAATGTAAATTGACATGAAATGATATAGATAATTTCCAAAGATAAAATTTTTAAAGGATATTTTTTGGCTAAAAAAAATGAAACACTACTTTTAAATGTCAAACGTTAATATTATTAGCTTTTCGAAAATACTGCTTAAAATGCTAAACGCTACTTGAAATGCTACTCAAAATACTAGTTTACCAATCACTTAAAATTAACTAGTTAGTGTATTGACTTGGTTAAAACTAAAGGTGGCAATTCAAGTTGAGTTTCGGGTAAGTTTCGGATTGATGTGACATTTGTTTTTGTTTTATTTGAAATATTACTATTATATCGTTTGCTTTAATTTTCTTTTTATTTTTAATCTTCAAAAGTAATTTATAGTTTTGCCCTTTTAGTTTTCTTAGTTTCTTTCTTCGTCTGAATGGTATGTGATTTGAGAGTCATTTATGTCCATGTTTCCTTGATACCAAATAGTGTGCGTAAAAGTTAATTCTAATAATGCAATATTATCTTCCAGAAGATATTTCTATTTCTTGGTTCAATATTTTCTGGTAAAGTGGATGGTTGATTTAGTCGAAACTTATAGTGATTGAGCATTTGTTGACGGATACTTTTGTACAATCAAAAGTTCTCAAGAAATCAAAAGCTTGTTCTTCAGTATAATATTCTAAATTGGATAGATAACCTTTATTTTCAACTATATAATCTCCATTTTGATCTATTTTAGCTGTAGATTGAAATTTATATCTAAAATTTAAACATTTTCTAGATGAATTCATTGTGATGTTTAACCAAGGCTATATAGAGAAATGTAATCCTTTAAAGTTTCGTTTAGTTCTTTAGCTGTTAGAGTGTTTTCACGAATAGGATAATTTAATAGATTGTGATATTATTTGTAAGATTTTCGATCAGAAAGATTTAAAGTGTTTTTAATAGCATTATATTCTGAAAGGGACAATCGAAGTAAGTGTTATGTTTTATATTAAGTTTATAATAGTTATCTCTTAAAGAAGCAATAAAACTAGCTTTAGGAAAATGAGAGTTTTTAGGTGATTGTTTATGGAAATATGGGTGATTTGGTGGTATATCTGCCATAGTTCTTTTTCAAAATTAATAATTTGTTTATAAAAGTTTCACGGGTTTTGTTTTTTATCAATAGTGAATAGTTTTCTGTCAAGAGTTTGTCTTCCACTTTAATTTTTATAATGTTTGTGTACAGTTATTCAAATATTAATTGCTAACAAGTTCCTATATTTTTTATTTAAGTAGTTTTATTACTTATAAGTTCTTTTCAATGCAAATTAATGTTGGAAAAATAGTTTCTCTTTACTGTGCTATCAATTAATAATTCAATTTTTGGTTTAATAGTTGAACTTTGGTTTTTTAACTAGAAAAGTTCTAATATTATTATTATAAGGTTTGTAAAATAGGATACACAGAGTTTATTAAAATAGTTGCTTAAGTTGGTTTAAAAATAGAGATTAGGCTCTACTCGAGTCTATTTCTGTTTTTTCTGGTTTCTTTAAGTCTTAAAGATAAAAGTTAAGGGTCGCTTACGACTCTGATATTATTAGGATAAGGATTAATAGCGTGGCTTGAATAGTTGTCTTCACACAAGTTGTTTTGAAGAGTTCGTTGGGTGCTGATAATACAGATCTCAGACTTTGGTAAATAGTTACTGTAGATAGGCTTCATAGTTGATGAGCTTATTTGGTAATATGGCTCTGACATTAATAATACAAGGCTTTTAATGTATAGTTTAAGTTTGCTTCATAGCATAAACTAAGATTTCGTTCTAATACAGTTTATTTATGCCTTTGTGGTTTATTTAAATTGTAACGCTTGATTAATTGTATTCACAATAATTATTGTAGTTGGGTTGAATAGCTGTCTTTAAGTTGTAAAGATACTATAGTTTGGCAAATGTTAAGAGTCGTCCAGGGTCGTTTAGTGCACTTAAATAGTTAGGCTTGAATAGTTGATGAGTTCTTTGGTCAGTAGGCTCTGATACCAGTAAATAGCGGGTTTGGCAACTTTTTGTAGAAAAGGGTTTAAAACTCTTTGAATGAGATATTAGTATTTGAACAAAGTAAAGATTAAAATGGGTTCTAAACATGATGGTACTCTTAGCAAAATAAATTAAACTATCAATAGTTCAAGAAATTATACCTCCTTGATCTCAGACACTCTCGTTGAGATATGGAATCTTCGATCTGCAGCCACGCCCTTCTCCTCACGGACCTTACTGGACTTACTTCGTTCCTCTGGTTCCTTTACTCACTTTGAGATACTTTAAACAAAGAGATAAAATTTCAAGAATTTCTAAATAGTTCTCTTTATTAAGCTGATTTCCCAAAGGGAAATTTAGAACAATATTTTAAGAGCTAAAAGCTTTGCTCAAATAGTCTCTCAGGTTTTTCTTCTGAATCTCTCTCTAAATTCTCCTTTGAAGTCTGTTCTAAAATCTGAGTTCTTCTAGTTTTAGAGTTATATACTTATAGTGCCTTGAAGGCCCTCTTGACGTAAGTGCTTACATCATAAGAAATAACTGTAATATTACTTTACAGCTGTGAGAGTACAATTATTGAAGAGTTCAATAGTTTCTTGATAGCTTTTTGAAAAGTCTGCACGTGTATTGCTGGTTTCCACTTGCTTGGCAACTTGATTGGCATTTAGACAAATAGTAGATGGTGACGTGTTGATGGTGACCCGAGCAATATCTTCACGAGTAGTTGAAAAAGTCTTCATGCTTGATTGATTGTGGGTCTTCTTAGTAGTAATGCTTGATGTGCTTGCATTTTTTCTATGGTAGTTCAAGATTTCAATAAATAAGAGTTCAATAGATAAGAAATAGTTGTCGGCAAGATCATGGCCTTACATCTAGCTGTCTTAAGGCAAAATCTTGGTTGTTTATAGCAGAAGTTGCTTTTCTTCTTCTTTCTTGAGTAATTCGAAGAACTTATTGCGAACAGTTGGAGATCCTTAAAAATTCTCTGGTTCTAGTTGGAAAAGAAATTTCAATAGTTCATCATCGTAATGATCTTCTTGCATTCCTTCTTTAGTGGCAATAACATAATTGTTTGTTCTCAACATACATTTTAGTCATGTGGTATAAACTCGATCTCCATGGCATTTTACTGCAATAGCGCCACAGCTTCTTCGATGGTTTATCAATGATTCGTTGAACCGAATGAAATCAAATTTTTTGGTAGCTTCAATATTCAGTTGATAATTTTCAGAGATGTATCCAGTCTGAATACTGAGACCATGATAGATTTTTCTAGTTTCATCATTCTTTTCGGGTGGAATGGTATGGAATTTGACAAAGATGGGTCCTTGTTTGAGAGTTTTGAGAGTTTGAATGATATTAGAAGGGAAAAGGGATAGTTTGGTGAGTTTGAGGTCTGGATATATCATATCCATGTATCTATACTCATAGAATTGGTAAATCGCTGAGGGATTTGATCCAGTACAAGCAGTGAGTCTTGGAAATAGAGATTTGCCACCGCTGTAAAAGATTTAGGATAAGTTACTAAGGTCTCCATAAACTTGCATAGTTGTTTTGTAATATCCTGAAACAAAAGGATCACAGATATCAAAAGGGACAAATTTTTTAGTTTGTGAAGTTGTAGTTATAGTATTTTTTGATAATAGTTTAGCCTTTAGTTCTTGCATGTCTTTCTCCGTTTCGAGAAATGAAGGGCTAGAACATGGCTCAGAGATAATAGTTGGAGAGATAGTAGTTGGAGTCCTTGACGATGCCATTGGCGTCGTGGAACTAGACATAGTTGCTGATGAAATGGTTGAGGATGAAATAGATATCAAAGAGTTAATAGTCTTAAAAAGTTCAGCAACAACAGTGCTTCCTTGTTCAAGATCTTTCCTCATGTCTGTAGTGATTTCAGTAGTTCCTTTCGAGAGTTCACCGATCTCAGTTCTGATATTGGAAAGGATGTCTTAGACTCCTGTCTCGAGGTGCTTCAGATTTTCTGTAACAGTTTGTAAATATTCATTAAAGTTAATTGTAGTATCTTCAAGTTCCTTGAGCTTTTCTAAAGTATTCATAGTTGGCTCCGCTAGCCAAATAGTCTGCAAGAAAATTGTGATTCCCTGAAGAGTGCTCATAAACAGCGTTACATTAAGATAAAAAGTTTGCTATCGGTGAAGTTTGAGTTCAGATTGTTCATATCCCTGTCCACCACGCTTCGTGCGTACTCTGTATGGATGTTTTAGCGCAGGGATTTTCAATATATGGCCACATTTTGTAGTGAGATGGATAGCGTATGGAGTTTGGGTAAATTTAGCAAATTGTTCGGAACCTGTATCAATTAATGTTGGTAGTTATTATATCAAGTTCTTTCACTGTTACATCAATGTAAGTAAGGATAGGAGATTGTAGTTGTTTCATATTCTTTCAAGAATAATTGTGTTTCGTTTAGTTACTAAAATGATTTGAGTTGGGTTTATATCATAAGTGTCAAAGTGATCTAAAAAGTTCATTTCGAGTAAAATGTGATAATGATCATTATTGATAGAGTTATCAACATAACATTCAAATTCAATCCGGGTAGAGTTGGAGTTTTCATTAAAAGTTTGGCCTTTTGAGTTAGTGTAGCTTCTCTTCCATTATAGGTAACAAAGTTATAGTTATTGGTAGTAAAGATTGGGATAGGTAAGGGTATGCAATGACATTGAGATGCTCCTGTATCAATTAAAACTTTGTTGTTTATCCAATTTTGTCCATTAAAATTGGCGAGTTTAATTTTATAAGTTGAAATTGGTGCTAAGACTTTTAATAGTTTTAGGGTGGAATCAAGGGGTTCTAGATGTGCTAAAACCCTTAGTTGGAAGAGGTTGATGAATTATTTTCATTCCTTTGTCTGTATAAGGTAGTCGTGGTGCTTCATATTTAGTAGATGGTTCATCGTCGACTAATTGGAGGTTTGTTAATGCAGGTAGTTTCACTTCTTGCATTGGTGGTGAAATAACAGTGCTCACAATTGAAAAGATTGGATCAATAGTTATTTTTTCAGTTTGTTTTACTTCCTTAATTGGAAAATTAGTACTTGAAAAGATGTATAGTCCTCTGTAATAGAAAGATAATACATCATTTTCAGGTTGTAAACCTATATCTGTCAAAAGTTTAAATTGTACATTTAGTGTATCTTCAATAGTTTTGCTTCGCAAAGTTACTGAGTAGTTCGGATAGCATTCAAAAATTAATTTTTTATAGATTAAGTTTCCTTGTAAAGCTCCAAGATGGTTGTTCTGAATGTTTGTAAATCTTTGATCATGGAGTGATAAGATAATTAGTGAGTTAATTCCTTCTTTAAAACATGCTTTGACAACAATCTGTAGTCCTGGTAAATGAACATATTTAATTAGATCTCGATCTTTAGAAGGGATTTCAGTTAAAAAGTTTTCTATGATATCTTGAGTCATTAGTCTTAGTTTTATATTTCCTTGTAGATGTTATACATTAACAGGTTGTTCAGTTGTGTATAACTTAAAGTATCTAATTAATTGTCTTGTTAAGAAATCATCTATTTTTTTCATAAAGTTTCTTAGATTTTTTAAAGATAAATCTGTTACTATTATTTTCGAATATAGTTTTTGATTAAAAGTAATTACTCATGTATAGTTTTTATTATTTTCTTGTTCTTGCTGTAGTATTGTATATGTTTCTTGAGTAGTCATTTTCAGTTTTTGAGTAACTTTCTTCTTCATATGTTTCAATTTCTTGTTCTGAGCTTATAGATTCATAATAGCTTGAAAGTAGATCATATTCTTCAAAAGTTATGGGATATAGTTCATATTGTATTTTTTCAAATTCTTCAGAGAATAGTTTTACAATATTAGCTTTTCTTTAGTACAGTCGATAGATTTATATCCTATTTCGCCACAGTTCCAACATTGACATGCAGTAGGTTTTTTGTTTCGTTTATAATATCTATTATCTGGATTAAAGTTTTCTTCAGATAATGTTTCATGTCGAAAATGCTTGCTACTTTTTTGAGGTTTATTTACATATTTTTCGTTTTAGCTTTATCTAGTTTTGCTTTCTTTAGCTTAATAGTTTTCTTTTTAGAAAATTTTTTCTTAGATGTTTTTCTTGGTGGAGTTTTGGTCAATTGCTTCTTTGTAGTTCTTTTTCTCTTTGGTCGAAAGTTAGGATAGTTTTCACATCCGTATTGACCTAGTTGTTTAATATCTTCACAGCATAGAGTTACTTCTTTAATATGTCTTCTTTGATTTTCTTGTAAACATAGTTACATCATTTCTTTATTTATTATAGTTTGTACTGCTGCTATAGATCTAAAAGTTGTGGGTTGTTTCGCAAAGTCTTCAAATTTTTCTGAAAAGTATCGACTCTATGGATTGCGACATTTATTTAAGAGTAATTGTATGTAAGCTTCTTGATCTTCAGAGGAAATGTAAAGTGTGTAGTAATATTTGTTAAATTCACAAAAGAAGCTTTTAAAATTACGTAGATTGCAAATTCTTAGTTTGTTAGTTTATAAAGTGCTTCACGTCGATTTTCAAGATTTGCATGTAAAACGTTGTCTACATGTTCATAACCTTCAAATTGTCCAATAAGATATTTGACCATAGTCCATATTCCTGCTTCTATTCCAGTTATTAAGTTTCTTTTCACATCGATTTCAATTAAGTTTAGGATATTTGGAGAAAGTCCTTGATACCAGTTATAAACTATTCCTTGGAAAGAGTTGATAATTAAGTTATATGTAGCAGTGATGTCTCATCCTTCTTCTGCATAAGTTGGTTCATAGAGTAAATTTAATACCATTGTTGATTTTCAGGTTTCTAAAGTTTTACTTATATCAGTTACACAGTCAATATTTAGAAAATATCCCCAAGCAGGTATTGGTTCTTGTAAAAAAGGGTTCTTTAGTTTAAATTCTTCATTAATAGTTTGTCTTTTTGAAGTAAGCGAAGATGGTTTTTTCTTATTTTTTAGACTTGGTGTTCTTCTAGATTGAAATGAGTTAGAAGTTTCTCCTTGTTCATAAAAGGGATTTGGAGTTGGCTGATTACTTCCAGTACTTCCTATACTAGTTGGATTGCCCGATTACATATTAACTTGTCTTACAATTTCAGATATTTGTAGATCTTCAAAGTCTTTTAATAGTTATTCAATAGATTTATTATATTCTCCCGTTATGAAGTTTCTTTTGGTTTATTTTCAATAGATGGTAGTGATTTTAGTTGCGGTGTTTCTTCTACCGATTTTAATAGTTTTCCTTGATATCTTCTGATATGTCTTTCATCATCACTTCTTGGAGTTACTTTTTCTGGTAGCTTGATATCAATTCGTTTGTATTCTTTCTTTTATTTAGGTTTTAATATTCCTTCAAAAGTTATATTCATAAGTTGCATTTGTATCACTAGTTGTTTGATTGTTTCATTTATTTCTCTTACTTCTTAGTTCGGCTTCAATTTGAGGAAAACTCATAGTTTTAATTCTAGTTATTAAACCAATATTCTGTATCAAGTTGATCTAAATTATTATTATCTTTTAAGTTTAAGTTAATGTTTTGTATAAAGTCTTTGTATAGTATTCTTTCTTTTTTATAAATTAAAAGATTTAGTCTGTCTTTGTATTTCCAAATTATTTCTTTTTTGAGCTTGACATGCTTCTTATTTCCTTTGAAGAATAAGTTTTATATAAGTTTAAAATAAATTTGTAATTATTTGGAGAAGTTATCTTTAATATGGGTAATTCTGATTTATTCATTAAAGAGATAGATACATACAAGTTTTTTAATTAAAAATATTATTTTTCTTTCAACGTTAAGACAGTTGTATCGGTTTTGGCATAAAAATTTTATTAATTGTAAAATGTCGGTGTATCCATAGATTCCATTTTCAATTTCCTAACTTAGGAGGGACTAAGTCCGCAATTAAGCAAAACTTCAAGGACTAAACTATAAAAGAGCTATAAACTTTAAAAAGAAAATGAATCTCTTCAACAAAACTTTAAGAATGACTTTTGAACAATTTATTCAGGAAATTGAAAATGGAATCTATGGAGACACTGATATTTTACAACTAATAAAATTTTTATGCCAAAATAGATACAACTGTTCACTTTTTGAAAGAAGAATAATATTTTTAATTGAAAAACTTGTATATATATACTCTCTTTAATGGATAAACCAGAATTACTCATATTAAAGATAACTTCTCCAAATAGTTACAAATTTATTTTAAACTTATATAAAACTTATTCTCTAAAAGAAATAAGAAAAAATGAACTTTACTATATACAAAAAGTTGATTATCTTAAGGCAAGACAAAGTCAAAAAGAAATAATTTTGAAATACGAAGATAGAATAAGTCTTTTAATAAATGAAAAAGAAAGAAGACTACACAAAAACTTTATACAAAACATAAACTTAAACTTAAAAAATGATAATAATTTAGATCAATTTGATACAGAGTATTGGTTTAACGACTAAAATTAAAACTATGAGTTTTCCTCAATAAGAAAATTTATTAGATACTTTAAGTTATACACAACTGAACAACTTGTTAATGTAAAGCATACACAAGGAAATATTAAACTAAGACTAATGACTCAAGATATCATAGAAAACTTTTTAACTGAAATCCCTTCTAAAGATCGAGATCTAATTAAATATGTTCATTTGCAAGGACTACAGATTCCTGTCAAAGCATGTTTTAAA
Source organism: Selenicereus undatus (assembly GCA_017589665.1). Classification (NCBI taxonomy): domain Eukaryota; kingdom Viridiplantae; phylum Streptophyta; class Magnoliopsida; order Caryophyllales; family Cactaceae; genus Selenicereus; species Selenicereus undatus. The sequence continues at coordinate 32,589,526 of JACYFF010031956.1, read as the reverse complement.
AAAGGAATTAACTCACCAATTATCTTATCACTCCATGATCAAAGATTTACAAACATTCAGAACAACCATCTTGGAACTTTACAAGGAAACTTAATCTATAAAAAATTAATCTTTGAATGCTATCTGAACTACTCAGTAACTTTGCGAAGCAAAAATATTGAAGATACACTAAATCTACAATTTAAACTTTTGACAGATATAGGTTTACAACCTGAAAACGATGCATTATCTTTCTATTACAGAGGACTATAAATCTTTTCAAGTGCTAATTTTCCAATTAAGGAAGTAAAACAAGCTGAAAAAATAACTATTGATCCAATTTTTTCAACTATGAGCACTGTTATTTCACCACCAATGCGAGAAACTAGACTACCTTCACTAACAAACTCCAGTTATCTACTAACTATGAAGCACCATGACTGTCTTATACATACAACGGAATTAAAATAATTCATAAACCTCTTCTAACTAAGAGTTTTAGCACATCTAGAACCCCTTGATTCCACCCTAAAAGTATTATAAGTCTTAGCACCAAGTCAACTTATAAGGTTAAACTCGCCTATTTTAATGGACAAAACTGGATAGACAACAAAGTTTTAATTGATACAGGAGCATCTCAATGTCATTACTTACCCTTACCTATCCCAATCTTTACTACCAATAACTATAACTTTGTTACCTATGACAGAAGAGAAGCTACACTAACTCAAAAAGCCAAACTTTTAATGAAAACTCCAAACTCTACCCTGATTGAATTTGAATGTTATGTTGATAACTCTATCAATAACGATCATTATCACATTTTACTCGGAATGAACTTTTTGGATGACTTCGACACTTATGATATAAGCCCAAATCAAATTGTTTTAGTAACTAAACAAAACACCATTATTCTTGAAAGAATATGAAACAACTACAATCTGCTATCCTTACTTACATTGATGTAACAGTAAAAGAACTTGATATAACAACTACAACATTAATTGATACAGGTTCCGAACAATTTGCTAAATTTACCCAAACTCCATACACTGTCTATCTCACTACAAAATATGGCCATACATTGAAAATCCCTATGTTAAAACATCCATACAGAGTACGCGCGAAGCGTGGTGGACAGAGATATGAACAATCTGAACTCAAACTTCACCGATAGCAAGCTTTTTATATTAATCTAATGCTGTTTATGAGCACATTTTAGGGAATCACAATTTTCTTGCAGACTATTTGACTAGCGGAGTCAACGATGACTACTCCAGAAAAGCTCAAGGAAGTTGAAGATATTACAATTGACTTTAATGAATATTTACAAGCTGTTACAGAAAATCTAAAGCATCTCGAGACAGGAGTCCAAGACATCGTTTCCAATATCAGAACTGAGATCGATGAACTCTCGAAAGGAACTACTGAATCATTACCAACATGAGGAAAGATCTTGAACAAGGAAGCACTGTTGTTACTGAACTTTTTAAGACTATTAACTCTTTGAGATCTATTTCATCCTCAACTGTTTCACCAGCAACTATGTCTAGTTCCATGATGCCAATGGCATCGTCGAGAACTCCAACTATTATCTTTGAGCCATGTTCTGGCCCTTCATATCTCGAAAAGGAGAAAGAGATGCAAGAACTAAGGCTAGACTATTATCAAAACAGATTACAACTACAACTTCACAAACCAAAAAACTTGTCCCTTTTGATATATGTGATCCTTTTGTTTTAGGATATTACAAAACTACTATGCAAGTTTATGGAGACCGCAGTAACTTATCCCAAATCTTTTACAGCGGTGGAAAATCTCTATTTCCAAGACTCACTGCTTGCACTGGATCGAATCCCTCAAGGATTTACTAATTCTACGAGTATGGATACATGGATATGATATATCCAGACCTCAAACTCACCGAACTATCCCTTTTCCCTTCTAATATCATTCAAACTCTCAAACAAGGACCCATCTTTGTCAAATTCCATACCATTCCACCCAAAAAGAATGATGAAACTAGAAAAATCTATCATGGTCTTAGTGTCATTCAAACTGGATACATCTCTGGAAATCATCAGCTCAATATTGAAGCTACCAAAAAATTTGATTTTATTCGGTTCAACGAATCATGGATAAACTATCGAAGAAGTTGTGGCGCTATTGTAGTAAAATGTCATGGAGATCGACTTTATACCACAGGACTAAAATATTTGTTAAGAACAAACAATTATGCTATTGTCACCAAAGAAGGAATGTAGGAAGATCATTACGATGATGAACTATTGAGATTTCTTTTCCAAATAGAACTAGAGAATTTTCAAGGATCTCCAACTGTTCGCAATAAGTTCTCTAAATTACTCAAGAAAGAAGAAGAAAAGCAACTTCTGCTACAAACGACCAAGATTTTGCCTTAAGACAGCCAGATGTAAGATCAGGATCTTGCCGATAACTATTTCTGATCTATTGAAATCTTGAACTACCATAGAAAAAATGCCAGCACATCAAGCATTACTGCAATCAATCAAGCATGAAGACTTTTTCAACTACGCGTGAAGATATTGCTCAGGTCACCATCAATACGTCACCATCAACTATTGTCTAAATGCCAATCAAGTTGACAAGCAAGTGAAAACCAGCAATACGCGTGCAGACTTTTTAAATAGCTATCAAAAAACCGTTGAACTCTTCAATAATTGTACTCTCACAGCTGTAAAGTAAAATTCTAGTTATTTCTTATGATGTAAGCACTTACGTCAAGAAGGCCTTCAAGGCACTATAAATATGTAACTCTAAAACTAAAAGAACTCAGATTTTAGAACAGACTTCGAAGGAGAATTTAGAGAGAGATTGAGAAGAAAAATCTAAGAGACTATTTGAGCAAAGCTTTTAGCTAAAGTAGCTCCCATAGAAGATAAGTTGTGAGAAACAAGACTCCGATTGTTTGACCATGTGAAAAGGAGAAGTGTGGACGCTCTAGTGAGGACATGCGAGATGATCGACATCCCTGGAGGTAAAAGAGGAAGGGGTTGACCAAAGAAGAGTTTGGACGGGGTGATTAGAGAGGACTTGAAAGTTGTGGGTTTGACGGAGGACTTGGCTCAGGATAAGAGGCTGTGGTGGGATAGGATTAAGATCTTAGATCGCAGAGAGTCGACTCCGTAGTGGTCTTTTGGCTGCAGTGGCTTAGTGCTGGTTGGGGTTTGTCGTGCTCGTATACAGGTTGTACTTTCTTCTGGGAAGAGACAACGTTTGCTTACCGCTGATTGTCAAGGTATGTTACCATCCTCTGTTATATTGTTCTAGCGTTTTACAGCTTCAACACCTTGTCCTATTAATTTTTCTTAGTAACTACTTGCTATGTGGCCCTAATTTTCCCCTTTAAATGTTTTTACAAAAGCTTTCTTATATAAAACATTTTCAACAAATCCTTTTTTGTGGGTCTCTTGGAATCAGCCTCTCTACGGGTAAAAATGCCGGTAGAGGTAAGGTTGCCTACAGCTGGATCTCCCCAGGCCCCACGAAAGCGGGACCCACACTGGGAGGTGTTGTTGTTGTTGTTGTTGCTGTTGTTGCTGCTTTTAGCTCTTAAAATATTGTTCTAAATTTCCCTTTGGGAAATCAGCTCAATAAAGAGAACTATTCAAAAATTCTTGAAAATTTCTCTCTTTCTTTAAAGTATCTCAAAGTGAGTGAGGGAACTAAAGGATCGAAATAAGTTCAGTAAGGCCCGTGACGAGAAGGGCGTGGCGGTAGATCGAAGATTCCATATCTCAACGAGAGTGTCTGAGATCAAGGAGGTATAATTTCTTGAAATACTGATAGTTTGATTTATTTTGCCGAGAGTACCATTATATTTAGAACCCATTTTAATCTTTACTTTGTTCAAATACTAATCTCTCATTCAAAGAGTTTTATAACTTTTTCTACAAAAAAGTTGCCAAACTCGCTATTTACTAGTATCAGAGCCTACCGACCAAATAACTCATCAGCTATTCAAGCCTAACTATTTAAGGGCACTAAACAACCCTAGACGACTCTTAACTTTTGCCAAACTACAGTATCTTTACAACTTAAAGACAACTATTCAACCCAACTACAGTAATTATTGGGAATACAATTAATCAAGTGTTACAATTTAAAGAAACCATAAAGGCATAAATAAACTGTATTAGAACGAAATCTCAGTTTATGCTATGAAGCAAACTTAAACCATAAATTAAAAGCCTTGTATTATTAATGCTAGAGCCCTATTACCAAATAAGCTCATCAACTGTGAAGCCTATCTACAGTAACTATTTACTAAAGTGTGAGATCTGTATTATCAACACCCAACGAACTCTTCAAAACAACTTGTGTGAAGACAACTATTCAAGCCACGCTATTAATCCTTGTCTTAATAATATCAGAGTCATAAGCAACCCTTAACTTTTATCTTTAAGACTTAAAGAAACTAGAAAAAACAGAAATAGACTCAAGTAGAGCCTAATCGCTATTTATAAACCAACTTAAGCAACTATTTTAATAAACTTTGTGTATCCTATTTGACAAACATTATAATAATAATAATAATAATAATATCAGAACTTTTCTAGTTAAAAAACCAAAGTTCAACTATTAAACCAAAAATTGAATTATTAATTGATAGCACAGTAAAGAGAAATTATTTTTCCAACATTAATTTGCATTGGAAAGAACTTTTATAAAAATTACTATTTGAGTAACTGTACACAAACATTATAAAAATTACAGTGGAAGACAAACTCTTGATAGAAAACTATTCACTATTGATAAAAAAAAAAAACCCGTGAAACTTTTATAAACAAATTATTACCTTTGAAAATGAATTATGGTAGAAATACTACCAAATCACCCATATTTCCATAAACACTCACCTAGAAACTCTCATTTTCCTAAAGTTAGTTTTATTGCGTCTTTAAGGGATGACTATTATAACCTTAGTATAAAACATCAAAACTTACTCCGATTGTCCCTTTTAGAATATAATGCTATTAAAAACACTTTAAATCTTTTTGATCGAAAATCTTACAAACAATATCACAATCTATTAAATCATCTTATTCATGAAAACACTCTAACGGCTAAAGAACTAAATGAAACTTTAAAAGATTACCTTTCTCTATATAGTCCTGGTTAAACATCACAACGAATTCATCTAGAAACTGTTTAAATTTTAGACATAAATTTCAATCTATAGCTAAAATAGATCAAAATAGAGATTATATAATTGAAAATAAATGTTATTTACCCAATTTAGAAAATTATACTGAAGAACAAGCTTTTGATTTCTTAAGAACTTTTGATTGTACAACTTGAAGTATCCGTTAACAAATGCTCAATCATTATAAATTTCAACTAAATCAACTATCCACTTTACCAGAAAATATTGAACCAAGAAATAGAAAAATCTTAAAAGATAATATTGCATTATTAGAATTAACTTTTACGCACACTATTTGGTATCAAGGAAACATGGACATAAATAACTCTCAAATCACATACTATTCAGACGAAGAAAGAAACTAAGAAAACTAAAAGGGCAAAACTGTAAATTATTTTTGAGGATAAAAAAAAGAAAAATAAAGCAATGGATATAATAGTAATCTTTCAAATAAAACAAAAACAAATGTCACATCAACCCGAAACTCAACCCAAATTGCCACCTATAGTTAAAATACTAAACGCTATCCAAAATACTATTGCCGAACACGACCTTAATTGTAAATGTCCCAACAGAATCAAATTTATAGGTAAGTCAATTTTGGAAGTCCAATTGATTCAGTGCAGTTTGGCATGAAACATTAAGAGTGTGTTTGGTAGGGTTGAAAACCATTTTCCTAGAAAATAATTTTTTTTTGTAAAATGATTTTTCATGTAAAATGATTTTCAGCTCATATTTTCAGTTGTTTAGTAAAAAGGGAAATGAAGTTTTTGAGAAATGAGTTGGATTAGCAAAAAATGAACAAAAAAACTAAAAAGAGGCACATTAATGAAACAACAAAAATAAGTAAGATATTTAGAAAAATGAGAATTTATATTTTGTTCTTTAGGAAAGTATATTACAATAGTGGTGTCATCTAGATCAAAGTTGTGACAATATATACAATTGCCAATTTTTTTGATCTTACATACTACCAAAAATTTGATGCCAGCAACGCTTATCAATTTCCCACCTTTGAGTAGGAATCCAAATAAAAAAGAGGAAAAACCTAGTGAGTTTCTCTATCTTCTTAACTCTAATGATAAATTGCAAAGCGTTTTGGATTTCGATGAATTTATAATTGTTAGATTCACCGGCATAGGGATGATACAATTTCGCTAATCTTTAATATGATGTCTTAATCTTCGAACTATATGTCACTGCCTTAATCTTCGAACTATATGTCACTGCCTTAATCTTCGAACTATATGTCACTGTCTTAATTTTCGAACCATATGTCGACGAAATAGACACAGAAGAGAGAAAAAGAATGTGAAACTGTATGAGCATCAAAGAAACGTAAAATCAATTTACGCTCCATTCAAAGTGAAAATATTTTCCTTTATTCTAGGAAAAATGATTTTCCCTTAAAAACAAATTTACCCTCCTTGTTTTACCAAATGCCGTAAAATAAGAAAATTATTTTCAGGAAAAATAAATTTTTCACCCCCACCAAACACACCCTAAAATCTAATTTTGTTGAAAGTCGCTGTCAATCTCCAAACCAGTAAAAGACGTCCAACGTGAGGTGAAAGATTTTGGATATGATTAACTAGGGGATTAATTGCAAAAGATCAAGCGAAAATCAAGCCAAGATTTGAAACACTTAAAGCACATGAAACGAACAACGAACTCATGGTGAGGGATGGGGTTCCCCCCGAACCTGAAGAATCCGATTCAAACCTACTTCATTTGTAGTGGGTATGGGTGTAGAAAATGGAAAGAAAAAAAAACCCAAGTGTGGGGCAGGTGTGCTAAGAATGGGTTCGGGTTCAGATACAGGTCGGGTACAGGCATACCCATCCCTGAACCCGCCTCATACTCATAGTAGTTTTTCTTTTTTAATTTTTTTGATCTTATTTTTGAGCTTGAATCTTTAGAATACTCATATCAATAATGTTATTAATGTTATAGGATGAAACTGTTACTCGACAATTCTAAAATTAAAAATGTAGCAAGAATTCATAGCATCAAATGCTAATGAACTAATTGAAGATACTAAAAGAAAAACACATGAATTGTAAAAATAATTACAATAATGCATCACAAAAATAATTTATATATTCTTTATTTAGTTTTGAAACTTTTAAAAAATAAACTTAATGAACTCGATGGGTATTATTTTTTATAATGTCTATGTAACCGAATAAAATCGGAAATACCCGAAGTACCCGATGGGTATGGATAGGGTATGCATTTTTGAAATCTGATGGGTATGGAGATGGGTATGAGGATGAATTTAAAAAATGGGTATGGATGCGGGTACGACTCCACCCGCTCCGAACTCACCCTACGCCCATCGCCAGTCACGATGCATCAGCTGTTGGCCATGAGAAAACAAATTAATCTGAGCAAAGCATGGAAAGAATAATCGATCAGGACTGTGGAGATAGAAAGATGAACTCGGAGTCCTACTCTGGCAGAAAGCTGGTTACAAGGGCCTGTTCGGTTTTATAACATCCTCAACTTTTAACTATTAACTAATATTCTTTGTCCTGTGCGAGGCATCAGAAGAGTTTTTAGGTTTTACGATATGAAATAATTATAGAAATGAATTACAGTCAACAATCTGAAAATTCTATGTAAAATTTTATGCATGTGTTAAATCATGAAACACACAAATTATTATTTATTTTCTAAAAAATATCATACGTAGAAGAATCAAAATTTACAACTAAATTTAAAGGCCTAAACCCATATCAAAAGTGTAGCAAAATTAAAAGTTCCAAAAGAATAAGATCATGAAGAGGAAAGAAATCGTGAGATTAACGTATCAATAGTGTGGAATGAACCCATAAATATTCTATCTCAACCTTTTATTAGGCATATTTTTGAAAAATTGGAAATACAATAATATTCATATCGGATTCAAATTCTTTTAACATATAAATTACGCAAAATCATTTGATAAGTATATTTTTTTAAAAATTGGAAAGGTAAAAATAATAACAATGAAAATCTTAACCCTTTTATTATCTGTTAATAGGCTTGGATTTAGGTTAGGAATTAAT
>JACYFF010031956.1:32555312-32572563 GCA_017589665.1 Selenicereus undatus | reverse complement strand
AAAGATGCACTCAATTCCTCTTTCCCCCAATTTTCTTTTCTTGGGTTTCGGGACTCTTACAATAGCCCTATACCCCCAAACTCTGAAATATATCAGGTTTGGCTTTTTCTTATTCCATAATTCATAAGGAGTAATTGAATTCCTTTTATTAGGAACCCTATTTAGGATGTAGCAAGCTGTGAGCATCGCTTCACCCTGAAAGCCATCACTTAAACCGAATTTAAAAAGCATACCATTAATCATTTCAGTTAGTGTTCTATTTTTCCTTTCCGCCACACCATTTTGTTGTGGTGTATAAGGTGCTGTGACCTCATGGATTATACCAGTTGATTGGAAATAATTTGGATCATAATATTCACCACCCCTATCCGACCTTAGTCTTTTAATGAAGGTTTCACAATACAACTCATATTCATTCTTAAATATCCTAAACATGTCTAGTGCTTCACTTTTAGCATGTAAAAGGTATACTTGGCAATATCTTATAAAATCATCAATGAAAGTGACATAGTATTTCTTTCCCCCAAAAGAGGGAGTGCTAAGAAAATCACCTTAGTCACTATGAATTAATTCAAGTAATTTGGTGATTCTTTGAACAGTTGGAAAAGAACTTCTAGTGATCTTTATTAGCAAGCATGTCTTACATTTCTCTATGTTTCCATCAAAATCAGGAATTAACTTACGTCTTGACATCTCTTTTAATCTTTTGTAATTAACATGTCCAAGACGATTATGCCATAGAGAAGATAAAGAATACACAAACATGTAAGCAAAATCATTCATATTATTACCACTAGAAGAAGTAATTACATTTAACTTAAACATGTCACCACTAGCATAACCCTTCCCCAGAAAGATACTCCCCTTAGGTAGGATAAACGCGTCGGTCTCATACACTTGTTTGAAGCCAAACTTATTAGGAAGAAAACCAGAAACAAGATTCTTTCGAACTTCCGGCACAAAATATACATCATTTAAAGTAAGAATTTTTCCGGAATTGAAGACTAACCCTACTTGGTCAATTCCTTTAACATCAACCGTAGAAGTATTGCCCATGTACAGAACTTTTCCATCTTCAACCGACACAAGAGTCTTGAAGAAAGATCGATCCTTACACACGGGCTTAGAAGCACCCGAATCAACGCACCAATCATTATCACTTTGGACAATGTTGATTTGATCATTGATCATGGCTAGAAAGTTGTCCTTTGCCTTTTTTCTTTTGGTTGTTCAAGCCATGTTAGCGCTTCCAAATGGTACAATCTCTTTTCTTGTGGTGCGGTTTGTTACATTCCCAACAAACCACTTTAGCCTTCTTGTTGCCCTTGTTGTTGTTGTCCTTATTAGGCGTCTTCTTCTTTCCCTTTGGCACTTGACTTGACTCGCCATCTTCGATAACATGAATCTTGGAGACATGCTCCTTTGACTCATCATGCACACGTAACTCTTCTTCTATTCGAAGATGCTTAGCCAATTCCTCAAGTGACATTTCTTCTTTCTTATGTTTTAATGTTTTCTTAGTGTCTTTCCATGAGGGGGGAAGTTTGTCCACTATAGAGGTAACTATAATGGTCTCATCCACGTGCATTTTATGTTGCATGAAGTGACTTAGGATTCGTTGAATTTCATGCAATTGATCGAGAACAGAGCGTCCTTCAACCATCTTATAGTTATTAAATTGACTTACAAGGAAGTTCTTACTAGAGGCGTCTTCTATCATGTACTTGTTCTCTAACATCTCCCGTAATTCCTTTGCCGATTCCATGCCTTGATAGACATCGAACAAGGCATCCGACGTGCTATTCAATATATGGCTATGACAAATGTAGTCATCGTTCTTGAACATGGATCTTCGGCGGGCTAGCTCCAAAATCTCATTTTCCGTCTCTGTTGGGTAGAGAGTGTTGAGCACATATACAACCTTCAAAGTTGTAAGAAGGAAATGCATCTTCTTTTGCCAGCGACGGAAGCCCACACCCTCGAACTTGTCCAACTTCTAAAAGTTGGATGTCATTTCACAAATTGACACCATCTCAAATAAGTCTTAAGATTGTTAGAAAAATTTGGTTTAATGTGGTACAAGATAAACCAAGTAAATCATGAAAAGGAACACTTTCCTTTAGACTTATTTGCTGCACCACAAATAATCTTAGGGATAATCTACTTGGTAAAACAAGTATGTGTTTCAAGGTTCTCTCAAACGTGAATCAATAAGGGAGCTATAGTCACTCACATTGATTTTATGCCTGTGATTGTGATTTCACTCCTCCTTATATAGAGGAGTGATCATGCCTGAAGAGGCACCAAAAATGGATAGGGTAGGGCGGTTAAATCCATAAGAGGTACCATATTTATCCACCTTTTCTCCGAAAGGATTGGATAAGGCGGGTAAACTTGAAAGAGCACCATGCTTATCCACCTTTTCGGATAGGCGCTATAAAAACCTGCCATTTTTATTTTTTTCTCGCAAAATTCCAATAAGAACTCTAACTCTCATACATAAAGAGATAAAATGTACTGAAGAAAATAATAATACTTCATATAATTTTAAAAAATAAAGTAAAAGGGCTTACAGATGACAATGAGGCCAATAACAGTTCCAACATTAAAAAAAAAGATAACTGAAGAGGTACAAAGCTAGATTGGAGAAAAAAGGGGCAGAGGGACGGGGACCCCCTGGCAGACCACCCAAATTGGTGGAGAATTCACGTGAGGGGAACTCCTTCATTTATAGTTTGTGTTCTCTTGGTGCATGTCACTTTCTCCATTGCACACGTCTTCGCAAATTTTTTTTTTGGGCCTGATTGGATCATTTGGATTGCTTAATTGACATACTTGCTACATCTGTTTGTTTTGTTACTCATTCATCTGTTGATCAATTAACTTGTTTTGTTTTTTTTTAAGTTTTAGTTAAATACTACAAGGACTTTATATTTGGAAGTTGGGTTATTTAGTTTAAATTGATGTGACCGTTCTGTTAGATGAGGTTCTAGTTGGTTCTAATTTGGATTGATTGATATTTTATCAAATATGAAAAAAGGTTACAATACATGTTTATAGTGTATTGTACATCATTACAAATATCAGATATTGATATTTCTAGTCCCAAAAAATACTTGTTGGTTTCTCTCATACCATAAAGCAAGTTAAAAGCAGCATAAGCAGTGAATAAGACCTTTCTTTGAGTTTTGTTTCATTTGCTAGATAATAACAAATAGTGCATCTTATCTAGGCTTGAAGCATTGCAGTTGATATCCAACTACTAAAGTCGTATATTTCTCAATTCGTCATTAAAGCAATAGAGGCAAAATAGGTGCTCTATAGATTTGTTTGCCTGTTTTCTCAATAATGTATTTGTCTCCACCCTAAAAGAAGTAGCTCTGAGATAATTTGGAGTTCATTTGTGCAATAAAATTCCATATGGAAAATGAATGCTTTAGTATGTTAGTTATGTTCTAAAATGATTTATCCCAGGGACCTTGACTGAATATAAATTAATTGGGCCATCCTAAGAGCTCACTTTAAATCAATTATATGGGCTAATCCATTAAATCGATTTAATTAGGCCTAAATTCAACTCTCAAATTAAGACCTAAGCCAAAAGTGGAGCTTTAAGCCAAGGCTTAAGCCCAAGGCGGCCTCTCAAGTCAAGGCCCAAGTGACACTCAAATAAAGACTTGATCAATACCCAAGGTTGGCTCTGAAGTTAAGGCCCAAATTGATTTGGAAGTTAGTGCTTGATAATTCCTAGGTCAAAGACTAGTTGATAGTAAACCACCTCGATCCAGCTCAATGATCAAATCTGCACCTTAGGGCATGTCATTTTTAACTTATCATAAGTATTTATCATCAACATTCAACAACTTTCAGCATATTTCAGTATTATTTTGCACAATTTAGCATAATTCAGCACTGTTAAGTACTCATTAAAAATGACAGTTATAATCTCTTCAATCATTTAGCATGTTTCAGCATTATTCGACATGTTTTAGTATGATTTGGTAATAAGTACTAATAAATACTTATCATAAGTTAAAAAAAAAAATGCCATGAGCATACTGTGAAGTCAACAAATTATGACTCGAGCACCATGTCAACACGAAGTCCTAAGTTAGACTAATTCAAACTAAAGCCCAAGTACGGGGCCAAAAGAAGTCAAATCCCAACTTAACCCATAAGGAAGAAGGGAAGGGATTTTAATGGGACCCTATCCCCTCAATATAGGGGGGGGGGGATTAATTATAAAGTAAGACTTTATCTCTTAAAGTGGAGGAAGCATTTGAAGGTCACTTCACAATGGAGAACAAGAATACTAGGAGGTGCCCTCTACCCTAAAGATCAAGTATTCATTTTTAGAGATCGAAGCAGATGATTAAATTTGTTCTTTTGTAACATGTACTCAGAGATTTACAGTCGATTCATGTGATACTAGTACCAGTTACATTTTTTTCACATTTTATGGTTGCAAGTTCTAGTATGCCTCGTAGGACAATCTCTGCCTCTTATCTCTTTCTCTAAAAATCAAGATGTCAAGTTTCAAAAAACATCTTTTTCAAAGAAGACATGTTCATGAAGAATTTTGTCTCTCAACCTTTAAAGAAGAAGAACACCAAATCTCTCTTTCATAGGTCCTATGAATCTGACACCATCTTTAACATGCAAACTTATAGAATGGAGACAAGAAGCATGACAAGAGTAACTGCAACAATCATCACGAAGCAAAAAAATGATGTTCACACCCAAACTCCATGACTTGAATATGAAGCAAAAAGTTTTTTGGGGGATGGATGAAGTCCCTTGAATCTCCAAAATTTAAAGTTGAAGGTTACTATAGTAGTCACTCTTCTTTGCCACCACCATAAGGGACTTTCCAATTACAAATTAAAACCGAGTTGTCAAAACCTGTTGTCATACTAGTTATAATGATGGGAGCAAGTAACTAGGAAGAGGATATAACTAATATAAAAGTCATGCTACAACAACTCACTAAAGAGTGAAGAAAAGGAAGCATGCATCGAGTGTGAAAAGATTCTGGAGTTGACTAAGAAGTTAGAAAAATAGTCAGCTGAGTCCTCTAAAAAAGCCTCACAAAGTGAAAAGGAGGGAAAAGGTCCAACTAGAGTAACGTTGCAGATGAGGAAGAGCAACCAAAGAATGGTGGTAAGCAAAACATCGGCTAATCTTTAGGATCGATGACTATTAAACAAATCCAAGACTTGATTGCAAATACAATCAAGACATAACTAGGAAGAGGCTCACGGGAAACTCACTTATACACCAAGCCTTAGACTAAGAAGATTGATGCTCTACGCATACCTTACGGTTATTAAACTCCTAAATTCTACCAGTTTCATGGATAGGGCAATAAGAAACAACATATTGCACACTTCATTGAGACATCTAAATGATGGTACTGATTGTCATAAATGACAAAATAATTCATATGGACCTTGAAAGCTATTGCGTTTGATTGGTATACAAATGTAGGACCCTAATCCATCAATGGTTTGAAGCAAATAGAGTAACAGTTCCTTTACATTTTTTGCAAAACCCAATGCACTATTAGTGTGATTGAGGTAACAAACATAAAATAGTAGAAGGATGAGCGTGCTCTTGACTACATCAATCGCTAGCTTATGCTTAGCTTTGAATGCGAAGATCGCCTGCCTTAAGCTTCTGCTATTGGGATACGCACCTAAGGCATGGAGTGGGACTGGTTGTACGTCCTACAAATGAGTAAAGCTCCCCGAGAGTTAACAATCAAGCCTCATGAGATGGAGATGATGATAGGCAACCGTTATAGCAAGTCACTCTCTTCTATTGAATTAAAGAAGGATAAAGATGAACTAAAGAAAAATGTCAACTCCTCTAAGAACCTATTGAGGTTAACCGTCTCCATAACTAGACGATTTTAGATTTCAGGGAAGCCTAAACCAAAAGAAAAGAAAGGCATATCTTTCAAGGATGCAACAAAGAAGTGCCCTACATTAAAAGAGCTTTAGGAAAAAAAGTAGTTATTTCCTAATTCAGACCTAATGAAAAATGTTGGATAACTTACTCAAAAAAGGTGTTATTGAACTTTTAGAACCAAAGTGCCTAGAACCATTTTAGATTTCAGGGAAGCCTGAACCAAGGTGTCATTGAACTTTTAGATTTCAAGGAAGCCTAAACCAAGGTGTCATTGAACTTTTAGATTTCAAGGAAGCCTAAACCAAAAGAAAAGAAAGGCATATCTTTCAAGGATGTAATAAAGAAGTGCCCACATTAAAAGAGCTTCAGGAAAAGAAGTAGCTATTTCCTAAGTCATACCTAATTAGAAATGTTGGATGACTTACTCAAAAAAGGTGTCATTGAACTTTTAGAACCAAAGTGCCCAAAAGAAGCAGGAAAGACTACCAATCTAAAAAGTTATTGGTACCATAGTGTCGTTAGTCACCCTCTTGAAAATTGCATTACACTCGAGGAATGCATTAAGCAATTGGTTAAGGATTGAAGGATCATTTTAGATTTAGATGAGACATTAGATGCTAATACACATCTATCTTATATGAGCTTCATACTCCTTCACATCAATAGAGAACTAGCTAATTGTCTGCTCTAGGAATACCTAACTTTAACCTTCATTGAAAGAGGAGCTAATTATAATCCAATTTGGAAGTCTGGAGCTAGCACTTCTTTCACTACTAATCCCACTACAATTGATAGAAACCAGTCCCACATCAAGTGTCTTTAATGAAGATGACAAAGGATGGATTCTATTTCCAGATGAAAGTTAAGAAAGCAAAGACGAGTTTAGCGACCAACACTTTGTCAAAAGAAAAGCTATGGAAGAAAGAAGTCCACAGTCAGCAAGAAGCCTTAAGGTTAGGCTAAATCACTTGTCTTCATTGCCTTAGACAAATTCTTTGCAAAAGGATTCTTTAAAAAAGTGGTATTTAACATAGCTTCATGTTCTAAATTTGATGGTGATAATAACAAGACAAATGAAGAGCAAAATGCTGAAAGGCGCCTCCCCCCGAAAGAGTTGACAATGTCCATACCGTTATAGAAGCTTTAGCAACACACATGGGTTGGACACAAATTTCTTGCTTTCCAGAAAAGGTGCGTGAACAAGTTATCACAATTCGTTATGCAAAGCAATATGTTGATTAGATAAAGCATGTATTACTTGTGACTGGTTTTACCCAATTATTACTTGTAATACTATAGTGACATTCATTGATGATGAGATATCATTGGAGTCTAAGCCATATAATCACCCATTGTTCGTCACCCGATACATATGAAGGCAAAAGTTAGGTTTATTGAAGTGGACGATGACTCAATAGTCAACTTAATGATGAAGTCTACTATAAATGACTTGGGTATTATCATCAAAGAATTATTCAAGGGTCAAACAATGATACAAGGTTTCAATGTAGAAGTCGAAAGTGCAACTGGTATGATCCGTTTAAAATTGACAAATGACGATTTGACACATATTTAATCACTCATGTCATAGATTCTAAGATTTCTTATAAGTTAATGCTTGGGCGTCCCTAGCTCCATGAACATGGATTGGTAGCTTCAAACTTGCACCAATGTCTTAAGTACTATAGGGATGGGGAGAAAAAGATAAACAATGAGGCTGAACCATTTAGTGTGGTTGAGGAACACTTCGCTAACGTAAAGTTCTTAGAGGAAGATGCTACACCAACATAAATTGTGCCAAAGTGCTGGTAAAGAATGACAAAGATAGTCATGCACCTCTAAAAGATGGTCGTGATGACGCACAAAGACAGAACAACATCGGGAAGAAGAAAGTAAGCAAGCAACTTCAATCCCTTCCGTCAAACAAGCAACTATCATAGCAAATCCCGCGGTGCCAATCCTTAGGGGCATTGAAAAGATGGTGAATCACAATTTTGCGTCTAACTCCTCAAAGCATAACCAAGGCTATCTTCAAATTCTAGGAATTCAAGTAGCGCATCCTTGAAGGAAAGGGTGTATTCCTAGTTCATAAGGCAAGCTAAAGTAAAGTGCCTAAAGCCCTTCTATTTAGTTTTGTTACTTCTTTCAACATCTAACTCAAAGGAGAGAGAGACAAGCCCAAAGAGCACACCCAAGAGGAATTTAATTCGAATGCATATGAGATAATGACGAAATTGAGTTATAACTTTAGTAAACTAGTTCCATTGGGGCATGTCATTGAAATTAAGTTCTTTTACAGACTTAATGAAATGCAAAAGATGATATCAAAGCAAAGACGTGACATATCAATCCCTATATTGGCCATGGCTATATACTACCTCCACCTGTTAGGATCTTAGGATAGACGCAAGGAAAAGCAGTCACTTGGTTACTACATTTCAACAAAAGTGGCTATTAAAAGTGATCATGAAGATGTTGATATCAACCCAAAGTCTTCCGTTTTTGAAAGGTCACAGCTGCCTGCAACACAACAACATCCTTTTGTGTTTAGTAGGTTAGGAAAAGGCAAGATTCCAAAGTCTTTTTTCCTTTTAGAGGTTAAATGAGGTTTATCCTTAGAAAGAATCAGGACAAGTGAAGAGTCATCAAGCTCATCATTGCTACAAGATAGCGGCTCGGTGTTTGGCACCCTTAGTGAGATAAATTAGTTCTATAGGTCCATTCTCTTTTACATGAAGCATGTCTTCAATTTTTGATGTATAGACAGGTGGCTTCGTAAAGGTGAAGAGGCATATTATAGTCCTCACTAGCTGCACGTATAGCGCAAAAGAAAGAAGCAAAAAAGACAAACCAACTTCCTCCGACCACATCACAGATCAGCAAGTTGATGGCTTAGATTCCAAAATACAACTTGGTAAACTCCTTCAATAAAGAATGCATTTGAGCTCCTGAGCTAGAGCCTAAACTATTCACAAAAAAAAAGAAGAAAAGAGTGAGAACAATTCCTTTATAATACTCTTGCCCCATAAGAGTATAAACTGTGAATGGCAAAAAAAAACTTGTACTGCTCTTGAGCTACAAGAGAAAAAAATATTAACGACGAATATAAAATCTTGTACTATTTCTGGCATACAAGGCTACAAATTTGTGAATGGCAAAAAGGGAAAAGAAATTTTTTTTCTAATACTCTTGGTCCGCAGAAGGATAAATTATGAACAACAAAATAAATAGTTAAAGCATATTTTGATGAACTATGCAATGACTTGATCTCATAGGAAAGTTACATATTTAGTGAGTACACAGGTTGCTTGGTAAATTGGCAACTGTGGTCAAAATAAGGTAAAAAAACAAATGGTCAAATAAGCAACAATAAAGCATGTCTCATGTGATAGAGGATATAGAAGTTCATTACAAGAGTTTAATATGTACTAAATAACAGAAAAACAAAATGAATTAAGCAACAAATTAGTTGGTGTCTATCTAAGCATCAAAGTTGAGAGGAGATTGCATCTCCAATATGACCCGCTAATGCCTCTCCAATTCCTTTGCATTCTTAGGTGATAGAGTAGGCATAGGTTTGATGTGAACAAGAGCTTTTTCTTGCTCAATATCCTTCCTAGTAGCTTCCATGCCAATAAGGAATATGAAGAAAAAAAAAAGAAACCATAGGGGTACAAATTGCAATCAATAGCCTTATTGACAAAAAGAATAATTGCGAAGGCTCCTCTTCAAATGAATCCCACAGCACTACCTAAAGACCATCAAGTCTAAGATACGAGACTCGCTGGTCAAACTTAGTATATGTCTTCAAGAATCCTTTACAAACTCTCAAGCCATCAAGTACTAGACTTCCAAGACTTTGCAAAAGACTATCAACTTATCAAACTTCATATAGACTATTAAGTCACTTTTAAGACTTCCAAGTCATCAAGATTATGAACTTTCAAGTAACTACGTGGCAAGTTAGTTGTAAGGACTTATAAGTAGTAGGTCATCACAGTCAATCACAATAATGAATTTCATGTTGTTAAGCCATAGACTTAGGCACTTATAAAGACTCTTAAGTCTTGTAAAAACTCACAAGTCATAACAATCACAGACTTTTAAGTGACACCTAAAGACTTAGAAGTCATCAAACTTACAGATTTTCAAGCCAATGTGTAGTATCAAGCCAACCAAAGTAGCAAACTATTAGGTCACAATAGTAAGTCAAGCCCAAAGATTTTCAAATGATCAATATTGTAGACAATCATACCACCTCTTAGAGACTATCAAGTTGATAAAGTTACAAACTTTCAAGTCATCAAATTTGCATACTATTAAGTCACTCCTAACATTTATCAAGTCATTAAAATAATACGCTCTCAAGTCACCAATAAAGACTCTTAGGCCATCACAGTAAAAGATTCTAGGTCAGCTTATGCTCCCAAGTGATTCAAAGGAGGACATGGTTAAGTTATCAGTGTTACCGAATTATAAGTTGCACCTGGCGACCATCATGCCATCAATGTTGTAGACTTATAAGTTTCATACAAAGACTAAACTCATCCAAGCCTCGAAAGGTTTAGTGGTAAGTCGCATTCCCAAGTGGCGTTTAAGACTTTATGCCATTTATAGCATGTGGGTTTCCATTTGAGGTTCTGAAAAGTCTTTCGGAAAACCGTGTTTGTAAGTGGTCTCTGAGTCTTCACACCACTTTTAGCGTGTGCATTTTACATTCCAAGTCCCAAAGGGTTTAGTCGTCAACTACATTTTTAGTGGCCTTCAAGTCTCCATACACATCATAGTATGTGGTAAACCATGTCTTTCAAGTGACATTCAAGTCTACAACCAATTATGGTGTATGGAATTTTCATTCTACGCCATAAAAGATTAGCAGTCAATTTCATTTTCAAGTGGCCTTTATGTCTTCATACCACTTTTAGCATTTGGGTTTCCATTATAGGTGCCGATGGTCTAGTGTTCCACATTGTTCACAAACAACAGTCTTTTAGTTAACTAATCAAACGTACACAGGAGATGACATCAATATAAATGCAACAAAAAATTGGAGTCTTATACATAGACAAGCATGAGCCATGGTAATACAAGCAGGCACAAAGGGAAAAAGATCTAAGATATCTCTCACATATGCATAAGGATGTCATAACATAAAATGAAAATCATGGCTGTCCATGTGAAAAAAGGGGTGGGGCATGCAACTGATCAGATAAAAGAAGAATAAAAAACTCTAGTTATGAGCCAATTAGTTGTTTGCAATGAAAATCAGCATAAAGCACAACAACTGTATTGCAATAGGAAACTAAAATGTCATCAACACACAAGGATGACAATTTAGTGCAATTTATTTTTTTAGAAGTTAGATGCATGAGAAGCAACTGGCTATGTTTGCTTGTCACCAAAAGTCATGCTATGTTTTGGTTTAGAATTTGCTGCTTTAACTTTCATTCCCAATAAATCTAACATTCATGCGTGCCTAGAAAAGAAAGAGAAGATAGGAGATATTAATGCTTTTTCTTGAGATGACAATTGATAGCAATAGTATTGACATTATGGATAAAGATGAATACTTTGATACCAAGCACGTATCATCAGGATTGGAAGGACAAACAAGATTCTATATTAAAAAAAAGGCCAAAAAAGTGCATAAATTAAAAAAAAAGGAAGAAAAATGTTACTTTTGGTTAGTTTGTCGAACCAAGAATCATGCTTTGCTGCCTTCCTTCAACATTTGTCCAGGGAACAACCCATGAACTTAAAAAATGGGGCATAATGAAGTTAAAACAGAGCAAATGTGACCATTATAATGGACAAACTACTTTGTCTTGAAAGGGCCATGTGTTGATCAATCTCCTTGAACAATATCAACATAATTTCTTTAAAAAAAAAAAGAGGAGTGAAAGTGATGAACACCTAAAGAATTGAAATCATCAAATTTGAGTTAAAGATGATGGCAAATACCTCTAGGTCACTAGTTAGCGGCGCTGGTAACAAAAGGTCTCTTCTATCTAGTTTTATAAGAATAGACAACCAATTAAAAAAAAAAGAAAAAAAAGGAAGAATAAGCATGTATGGCTTGCATGCTAAGCTAAGAAAATTAATCAATTAAATAGACGGGCCAAGTTTTGGGCACTACTATGAAATTTTTTAGTGTTAAATGGTTTCAAATTTAAGGTCTAAAGTTGTTGTAATGGTGAACTAGTCCAGCTCCATGTCATCAGAAATGCCCTGAAGATTCTTGAAAGTGTTCTCTTTAAGACAATATGTCACATAACGTTCAATTCGACGTTTGCGAAATATTGGGTGACATAGTGTAAGACGTTCGCATCATCTTCACGTTAAGCATTAAGTTGGCAACCAAACAAGTTAGGTCAGCACGACTCACCTATAAGCTGTCAAGTTGACAACATAATAGGTTAGGTGGAAAAGATGACACGTCAAGTTGATAGTATGCCAAGTCATGTCGACGATGTGAAAAGTCAGGTTGACAGTATCACAAGCATAACAAGTCAAGTTAATAGAGTTAATAAGTCAAAGTAAAAGATGTTGAGACATTGGTCACACTTAAACAGTACAAGATGCGTACATGACTTAGTCTTAAAGGGGAAATTTATAGGCACTTTAAAAAAATTTA
Organism: Selenicereus undatus; assembly: GCA_017589665.1. Classification (NCBI taxonomy): domain Eukaryota; kingdom Viridiplantae; phylum Streptophyta; class Magnoliopsida; order Caryophyllales; family Cactaceae; genus Selenicereus; species Selenicereus undatus. Next base: position 32,560,019 of record JACYFF010031956.1, on the reverse strand, counting down.
TCGTACTAAGTGATCAATTTGAATTAAATATTTGGCTTAGTCTATTTAATTGGCCAACATTTAACTCCCAAATCAAGGTGTAAGCTTAAATTGGACACTTAAGTCAAGGCTCAAGTGTGAGGTGAACTCTCACGTCATGGCCCAGTTAAAGCCCAAGTGACTCTCAAATCAATGCTGGAGTCCAAGCTAACTCATAAGTCAAGGCTTGATGATTCCCAGGTCAAAGGCTAGTTGATGGCCAATCCCGTGGTACTGCTCAATGGTCAAATCAACAGCTCACTGGCCTACCAACTCAAAAAAATCAGAATTTAACTACCAAGTCAATGTGGACTTCCAAGTTAGACTGATTCAAACTAATGCTTAATTGCAGGCCCAAGAAAAGTCAAATCCCAACTTGACCCATAGTGAGTAGGGAGGGGATTTTCCTATAAATAGGACCCTACCTCCTTCATTCTAATGGGGAAAGATTACTTCTAAATTGAGGTTTTCTCTCTAAAAGTGGATGAAGCGAATGAAAACCACTTGGCGGTGGAGAACAAGCATACAAATAGGTGCCCTTTAGATGACAATCTATGATTTTTCATTATTTATATGTAGGCAAGAAAGTTGGGGAAAATAATTAAGAACATTTACTATAGCCAAGGCAGAATAAGTGTAAGCTTTACAAAAAGAGATGACATTATCAACAAACATAAAGTGCTTCAGTTTCATCCGCTTTCCTTTAATTACAATGGAATCTGAATCCAGCCTGGTCACCAACCAAATTGAACGTTCGGCATACATATTTCATAGATAGTGAAAAAAACCCTGTCTAATTCCCATAGTCCCTTGTAAGAAACTGATAAATTCCCATGGAGCATATCATTTTAGGGTTATTTTGATGAGTTTTTAGGGGATTAATATGGTTAATTATATGATTTATACCCTTATTTCTTCTATTACGCTTTGGTTTCTCTTATTTTAGAAATTATTGCAGATTTCAAGCTTACAAGCCCAAACCGAGTGAGTAGAAGATGTTTTTAACGCCTAGTGGATCAAAAAAGATGACTAAAGGGCCCAATGGCTCTCAATACAGTCAAACCGTGGCCAGAGCTTGATGTGGATTTTATATATAGTTTTAAAACCCTTTTTACTTGCAAGTGCACAAGGTTAATTCTAGACTAGCGAGTATAGGGTATCGATCCCACGAGGAACAATAGCGATTTTTAAAATTTACCTTTTCGATTCTAAAGAATAATTTAATTTCAGAGTTGGATTATGAATATAAATTGACCAACAAAATGAAGGGAAAATAAGAAGTAAAGTAGAGAGAAATCAAATAGGAGAAAGTTCTAGGAGTTTAGATTTCACCTTTGATGCCAATATTTATTTAGTAATTCGAATGGGGATTCAATTTGTCTCTTGTTCAACCTAAGCTACAAGCATTAGGCCATGAATTAAAAAGATGATTATAATTATAAAGTGACATAATTTATCTAGTGGTTTAGCATGAATTATTCTTTTTAGACATAACTCATCTAATTTCTAGCATAAATTATTCAATTTAAACCATTATAATTTTAAGCTCAAATTGCATAATCATCATATTAGCCTACAAGGTCTAATATTCCTTTGAGATAGCAAATTAAACTACTATCATCAACATGATTAAACATTAGGGTTAAGATGCATAGGTAGATGATGATCAAATATAAACTCAAGATTATGCAAAAGAGACCAAAATAACCCCATAAGAAATTAGCAAAAGAATATTATTACCAGGGATCCATCATAGTCCTAGAAATAAGTAGTTTAGCCGGCCATAGTTAGGGAAAACACCATTGAAATTGGTATATTTCACAACCTATGTCCAAACCTTATACTCAATTACACAAAATTATAAAACTTAGTATAAACTCTCAAATTTGACTCACAAATGAGATGAGAAGACAAGAGAAAAATAGCTAACAAAGCTTATTTTCTTCTTAACCCCTCAACCCAAATGATCTTGTCTTACAAAGACTTTTTCTAAAAAAAATGAAAGATTAAAGGACAAGAAGATGCTTGAGTGAGTGGATGGAAGAATGAGAGTGGACATGAATGTGTGTGTACCTATGGCCCTTTTTATAGTGGAAAATCCACCCTTTAGGATACCCCCAAAATTAATGGAAATTAATTCCAATTAATTTGGGATGTTACATGCATGGTTATAGCTAGTCATAAGTATAATATTAATTTGCTTAATTGCTTTGACTAGGTAAACAATTGATCATGTGGAGAATAGAGATGAAGAGTAGATGGGTTGATGTTAGCTTGGAGTTGCTAGGAGGCACGACTGGGCTGCAGCATAGGCCCAAACGGAGGGAGAGAAGAAGTGTGGGAATGAGGAGAAGAAAGCTGGTGCTGGGCTTCTGTAGTTGGGCCGAACTAGGACCTTTGTTTCTTCTTTCTTTCTTTTCTCTTTTTTTTTTCTTTTCTTTTGGGCTTGCTTTGCTCTTGTGGTAAATCTGAGTAGAATTGATCATCTTCATCCAAATTCTTCTACTTTATTTTTTTACCTAAAAATCATATAAATTATACATTATTTACTCATAAAATATATTTCAAAGACTTAAAAGTTGGTAAAATGAAGGACAAAATTATATAAAAAAATATGAATTATTAACTCCCCCACACCAAACCTTTGCTAGTCCTCGAGCAAAGAATGACTACAATGCATATGTTCAGTCAAACCATCAAGGAGGATAAGAATAAGATCAGGTAAGAAAATCAAGTGATCCAACTATGAATGCCCACTCCAAATCACATATATCAATTCACTACCACCTCACAACTCATTGTCAACAATTTCCAATTCCAACTAAGTCACTAGGCCATGATTCAAGCAAATTAAGTACACAACGAAACCATGTAGTAAATCGTAAGCATAAAATTTCACCCCACATAACAAAAATCACAAGAGCATCTTTTAAAATCGAGTCCCCAATGTCAAATCAATTTTTTTTTCCCCTCTTTTTGAGACATTCAGCTTTTTATTTTCATAAGTTACTTGATTTCATGTGCTTTCTTAAGTAGATAAAGATATGAATAAAGATAACACTCAGATAAGCACTTAGTACATATTCAGGCAATTAAAGATATGAATATAGATAGGACCTGAACATTGGTACCGAAATTAGAACTCAATTAATTTCATTTATTTGATTTTTTTTTGTTTGAAAAGTCAAAGGGAAACTCAATGCTTATCGAATACTTATCACGACATTGTAAATGGGGTTACATCTCATACTCAAAATCGACTACATAGTGACATTAGCACAGCAAAAATTATGGCCCTCGACTAGTCAAAACTAGAAATAATCTCTGGTAAGCATGAGTCACATGAATCGAATCCACATAATAGGAGTAAGACATGCACAATTAGGACACTCAATCTTCCCAAAATCAACCTCACCCACAATTTTCAAGTTTAATCCTTTTCAATATTCTCATTGTCATTTAGCCTTCCCCCCACACCTAAACCTTACATTGTCCTCAATGTTGGAAAAAATAAGATATAGGAAAATGGAGAAAAGAGCAACACAACTTGATAACATGAGGAAGATGTTTCCATGTAAGCTCAACAATCAAACTCCCAAAGTACCTTCACAACCATCACCAACCTCAAAAGCCAAAAACCAAGTGAAGAATCACACCCAAAAAAAACACAAGCACACCTTGATCAAAAAGAAAAATAGAGAAAAAAATAAAAAATAAAAAAAATTATACAAGACTCAAAAATACCTAAAAAGATTGGGTTGCCTCCCAACAAGCGCTAAGTTTAATGTCTTCAGCCAGACAATGTCCTACCCACTAATCATAGCAGACAAGGTCAACCAAGTTGATGGATTCAATCAAACCAGGGTTAAGATCATGAGTCATAACAGGTTTTAAACGCTGACCATTAACCATGAGAACTCGACCATCTTGGGGATCCAAAATTTGGACTGCCTCAGAGGGAAACACTTGGTGGACAACAAAAGGACCATCCCATCTAGATCTCAATTTGCCAGGAAACAGCTTAAGCTTAGAGTTAAAAAGCCAAACCTTCTGATTAGGTTCAAAAGATTTACGAGAAATCGTTTTATCATGAAAAGCTTTGGTTTTGGCTTTATAAATCTTAGCATTCTCATAGGCTTCATTACGCAACTCTTCTAACTCATTTAATTGAAGCCTACGGTTAGAACTTGCTTGTTTCATATCAAAATTAAAAGCTTTAATAGCCCAAAAAGCACGGTGTTCTAACTCAACTGGCAAATGACAAGCCTTACCAAAAAGAAGCCGGTAAGGAGACATCCCAATGGGAGTTTTATACGCGGTACGGTATGCCCAAAGAGCATCATGCAATATCAAAGACCAGTCTTTCCTATCAGGTCGAACCGTTTTTTCAAGTATAGACTTAATCTCACGATTAGACACTTCAACTTGACCACTAGTCTGAGGGTGATAAGGAGTAGCTACTTTATGAGTCACATAATACTTCTTAAGCAAAGCTTCAAAAGATTGATGACAAAAGTGACTCCCTCCATCACTAATAAGGGCTCTAGGGGTACCATATCGATAGAAAATACACTCTTTTACAAAATTAACCACAACTTTGTGGCCATTGGTCCTAGTAGCCTAAGCTTCCACCCACTTTGAGACATAATCAATAGCAACCAATATGTATACAAAGCCAAAAGATGGGGG
>JACYFF010031956.1:32503498-32550312 GCA_017589665.1 Selenicereus undatus | reverse complement strand
ACCAACCTCAAAAGCCAAAAACCAAGTGAAGAATCACACCCAAAAAACACAAGCACACCTTGATCAAAAAGAAAAATAGAGAAAAAAAAATTATACAAGACTCAAAAATCACCTAAAAAGATTGGGTTGCCTCCCAACAAGCGCTAAGTTTAATGTCTTCAGCTAGACAATATCAAGCAGAGGCTTTGAAAATGTTAAGCCTAACCCTCGTGTTCATGACCGAGACATCCATCACTCCTGATCTACAGTTAATGGTGGCATTAGCTGTGGCTAGGAAGGGACGACCTAAAATAAGAGGGATCTGCTTAAAGGCATGAGTAGGGTCCATGTCTAACACAACAAAGTCAACAGGAAAGAATCCTTTATCAATTTGCACTAAGACATCATCAATTCGTCCCCTAGGAGTCCTAACCGACCTATTAGCAAGTTGAAGGGTACAGTTGGAATGTTGCAGTTCACCTAATCCCAAATCTAAGTAAACAGAATAGGGTATCAAATTGACACTAGAACCCAAATCCAAAAGCGCCCTTTCAATTTTGTGACTCCCAATAAAACATGAAATAGTAGGGACATCAGGATCTTTGAACTTAGGAGGAGTATCACATTTCAGAATTGAACTCACTTGTTCACTTAGAAGAACCTTTTTAGACTTGTCATCTTTGGATTTTCTTTTTAAAGTACACATGTCTTTAAGGAACTTAGCATAAGCAGGGATTTGTCTAATCGCTTCCAAGAGGGGAAGATTGACCTTAACTTGCATGAAGGTCTCAAGGATGTCATCTCTTTGCTTGTTTTTCTTGGAAGGGAACGGTGCATCTAAAGCTTGAGGGTAAGGAACCCTTGGCTCATATGTCACAATGGGGTCAGACATAGCAGGAGAAGGGGATGAGTCATTCTCTTTTTCAATCTTAATATCACTCCCCATGGTCTCAAGTCTTTCATCTTTATCATATTTCTTCTCACTCACCTTGTTGTCTACTTCTTTACCACTTCTAAGAACCATTACAGGTTTCAATTGTTCAAATTGTTGGCCTTTAGGGTTCTAGACGGGGTGACTAGGAAGTTTTCCTTCTTCTCTTTTACTTACAGTTATGGCTAGTTGCCCAAGTTGGGTTTCTAACTTAGCTATAGATTGTGAATGAGAGTCAACAATATGCAACTTAGACTCAATTTCCTGGACCTTAGAATCAACATTTTGCACAACAGAGGTCAAGGTTCCAAGGGCAGAAATTACCTTGTCAATTTTAGAGCTCCCAGATGGAGCTTGAGGGGCTTGATGGGAAGAGGGATGAGCAGTTCTCTAGTTTTGGAAACCAGGAGGGGTAGGTCTGTAAGACTGCGCTTGAGGATTCTCAACATTTAGAGACCTCCATGAAAAATTAGGATGGTTCCTCCAACCATGATTATAGGTATTAGAATAAGGATTGTTGGATGGAGGAAATCCTTAGGCAGCATTTACTTGTTCAGTCATACAGTCAGACTTACCAATACAAGGACATTCAGCAGAAGCATGCATAGGACTAGCACAAATCGAACACACATCTTGCATATTAGGAGCATTAGACACTTTATTCATGCACAACAATTGATCAAATTTCTTAGCTAAAGCATCAACTTGACTAGAAAGGTCAATTGAATGTGAAACCTCATAAATCCCCCCTTTACTTCCTAATAATTGCCTAGGCAAATCAGAAGGTGAGGAAGTAGCATGCAAGTGTGAATTTTCACTCAAGTGTTCAAATAATTCCCAAGCTTCTTCAGGAGTTTTGTACAAAAAACTACCACCACATGACGCATCAACCATCTGCCTATTGTGCTCATCTAAACCGAAGTAAAAACTTTGCACAAGTTTCCACATAGGTACCTCATGATGAGGACAACATCGCAACAACTCTTTAAACCTTTCCCAACTTTCATGCAATTGTTCATTTTTATTCTGTGAGAAGGTAGTTATAGCACGTCTTAAGGCAGTCAGTTTACCAATGGAGAAAAACTTTTTCAAGAATTCCTTTTGCAATTGATCCCAAGTGGTGATATTTGTCTTAGTGTCCAACCAACCTTTAGCTTTATCTTTTAAAGAAAAAGGAAAAAGCCGCAAGCGAAGAGCATCATCAGAGATATTATGTAAAAACACAGTAGAGCAAATCTCTAAGAATGCATCAACATGCTTGAAAGGATTTTCATACTCTAGCCCATAAAACGACGAGAGCATTTGGATAAGAGAATGTTTAATCTCAAATGGCACCGTAACAGTGGGCATACGGGTTCTAGTTGGTGAGTCATAGGTGGCGGGGGTAAAATACTCTTTAAGTTGCTTAGGTGGTAGGGTTGGTTGTTCTTCAACCATCTTGTTGTTAGATTTCTTTTTCTTAGCTCTTATCTTGCGAAGAGAGCGTTCAATTTCAGGATTGTATGGTTCAGAATTGAAGCACAAAGAACGTCTACCAAGCATATACCAACAAGGAACAAAGAGAAAAGAATGAAATCACCACAACAGTCACCAAACAAAAATAAAAATCAAAGAGATGAGATAGATAAGAAAAAAAAATAAAAAAAAAATAAAAATGAATGAAAAGGAAGGGGAAAAAAACAAAATAAAAATAAATAAACGAAATGAAATAAAATAAAAAGAACAAAAGAAATAAAAGGGAAGGCGATTGTTAGATTAGGTACAATAAATAAAATAACAAAAATAAAATTAAAAAAAAAAGTTAGATTAGATTAGAGTAGATTAGAAGGGAGAGGGAAAATAGTTAGATTAGATGGGAGAGGGAAGAACAAAAAAATAGTTAGAGTAGATTAGAAGTCAACTATGTCCAAAATTTCAACCCGAGACCCGCCAATGACCCTTACTCTAGTACCTACAATCTGGGTTGGAGAAATCATCTGAATTTCTCATATAAGTCTAACCCAAACCCTCCGAATATGCCCCCAACGAGTGCTTGACCATCCCCCGGTTTTCAAAGGCCTCATTTCCTTCCACAAGTACCCCAAAAGTCCAATTTAGAAGCCATGATAGCACAACAAAAGCAGGATGAGTATTTCAACTAATTAGCCTCTAAGGTTGATGTGCTTACAACTCCCAACAAGATCTTAGAAGCCTAAATTGTCCAACAAACTAGCTTTTCATCTATGTCGTCGGATAGACTTCCTAGCAAGCCCGAACCTAACTCTCGTGAGCATCGTAATTGTGTCACCTTGAAGGAAGAAGTAGAGGACTTTACTGACCCCGAGGATATACCAATTGAAGAGGGTAGAGAAATAATTATGGTTGAGAGTGAAGAAAGAAATGATGGTGGCAAGGCCGCCACATTCATAGAGAATGAAAGTGTAGAGATCCCCACTAGTTTTACACCTAAGCTTTCTGACCCAGGTAGCTTCTCTATCCCCTGTATTGTGGGAAAGGTGGAAATTAAGAGAGCCTTGTGTGATCTAGGTGCAAGCGTCAGTTTAATGCCTTACTCTTTGTTTCATAGGCTTTACTTAGGGTAATTACAACCTGCAACCTTTTCACTACATTTAGCAGACAGTTTTGAAACTCAACCCATATGCAAATTGGAAGATGTGCAAGTCAATATAGGAGATATTTGGGTATTGGAAGACTTTATCACAGTTAATATGACCAAGACAGATGATACCCAAATTATTCTAGGTCGGTCCTTATAGGCTACCGCAAGTTGCCATATTGATGTAAGAAAGGAGCATATAACTTTTGAAGTGCAAGGGTACTATGCTATGTTTTGTCATATGGAGGAGAAAGTGGTTTCTCCTGATTCTTCTCTATTAGATGAATCTCACCCCTTCCCCTGAGATTAACATAAACAATATCTTGAATTGTGAAGATTCTCCTGACTTTGACTGGATTTCTACTGAGGACCCCAACCAAAGGTATGTTAAGGTGGAGTTTGCTACTCCTATGCCTCCTAGCATACCTAAGGTTGAGGCCCATGCTTCTAATGAATCTGCTATGAGCGATTATTGCAAGTTTGCTCAAGCTTTTCTCCTTTTGCCCTCTATGGAAGGATTTGATGCAGATTTTGATTTGCGAGTTGAACAGGGTGATAGTAGCCAGTTTGATGGGCTACGTAAGCGGTTTGTCATGTATGTCGATAGTACGTTATGGCATCAGTTGATGAAGATGAAGGACCTTCAACCAGAGCTTTTAAGATGGTACCTTCAATTGAAGAAATTTGATTTTGTGGTCCGTGATAAAGCTAATTTCCATACACTTTATGATCTGGGCCTAGCATAGAAGAAGGGTCAAGCTTTTGACCTTAAAAGAGCGCTTTTTGGGAGCTAAACCCAAGCCCTTTTCTTTTCTTAGCTTTGATTTTCATTATTTTTTTACAGTATTTCATAAAAATAAAATAAATAAAAAACTTATAAGAAAAAAAGAAAGGAGAGACACAAAAAAGAGAGAAAAGGATAAGAGTATAATAAAGAGTAAAAAAAGAGAGATAAAAAAGAGAGGAAAGAATATATATATATATATATATATATATATATATATATATATATATATATATATATATAATGTTTGGCACCCACGGCCAGTAGCCTAGCACCACGAGTCGTGGTATGCCAAATCAGAAAATCAAAAAAATACCGGTATCACCATACACCAAGTCAGTTCGTGGCCACTGCCACGGACCGTGGCGAACAGCTACGGGCCACAGTCAAGGGTTTTGATCGTGGCGACCCTCCATTTTCCCCAAACTTTATCTTCTTCTTCGACTCCTTCTCTCTCTACCTCTCTCTTTCTCTCTCTAAACCCACCATTACTAAACTTTCAATCCTCCCTGATTTCTTCACATTTTTACTCCAATTCCACTTAAAACCCTTCCTCTTCACTTAATCCTTCTCTTTCTTGCACAAATTTTATCTCTTTCTTCTTCTTCTTCAAACTCATCTCACCTTCACCCGTCCACCATAACTATCTTCTTTTCTCTCTATTTTTTCTTCTTCTTACTTAATTTCTTCATTTTTCTTTCTTAAATTTTATTATTTACGTTTTAGTTTCAATTTTTGTTTTATTTTGCAACAGTGGCACCAACCAAAAGTCAAAGAAGTGTCAAGGAGGTTGGATCATCAAGTCAAACACTATCTCAGCCTCAACAGACCTCCCGAACTTCCACCAATGCGTGAGCCCAAGGTAACATTCCTTGCCCTCTTAGTTTAACCAACCCCGATCATATTGCTAGATGTAACTATTTGAATGAACTCATGATTGTGGAAACCCGTTATTGTGATGAGGAATTGTTAGCACGTTTAGGAATGTTAGATGATATTAGGTGGTTGTTTGCGCGGGGTGGTATGGGACACTTTATAGAAATAAAAGAGCATACATACCAGGACCTGGCCCTAGAGTTCCTGAGTGCACTTTATATTGAGGTCACTAGAGGGCCTCAATGTCAAGTCAGGTACATTTCATTTTATTTTCAAGGACAATTATACGAGTTGAACTTAGGTACCTTTAATAGTATATTCGGTTCTCTACCTAGTATGGATTTACCAAACTGACAAGTCTCCCGCGAATTCAACCCAAATGCATTTTGAGGCGACCTTTCGGGGAGTTTTAGGTACAACACTAGTTCTTCCAAGTGCACACATATTAGGAACCCTTACTTTTGGGTAGCTCAACGTGTCATAGCTTGTTGTTTCTTTGCTCGGGATGATAGTCTGAATGTCTCAAGATTATTTGAGTTGTATTTGTTGTCTTGTATGCTTGACGTTGTCCAACTTGATTCTGGTTCGTTTTTGGCCAGGCAATTGTATAGTGTTGCTGTTAGCACTAAGGATAGGATAGTCATAGGTGGTATTGTGACTACTATTGCTAGAGTTTTGGGTGTTGAGCCCAACCCTGAGGATATAGTCTCTGAGTCCAAGCGGCTTCATCAAGTCGGTTTTGACCTCATGAACCTTAGTAAAGTAGAGACTGGACGATTGTGTTGGATTTACCTTGGGGATCGACTTATGTCGCTTCCCAATGTCAATCGAACCACCTTACTTCAACGGACTAAAATTTATTGGGTACCTGGCGATGTCGAGGTTGTTCAAACCGTAACCCATTCTCCACCCCCTCATTCTAGTCAAGTTGGACCTAACTCTTCTTCCCAACCACCCCCTACTGACTATGTTGACCTGCAAGCCACCCTTAAGTCCATTCAGGAAGAGCAAGTGTCCCTTCGAGCTTATGTTGCTTCTGAGAACGCCGCTCATTGTGATTTTGTCGAAGATCGTCACGACGAGCTCCATGGGATGCTTGCCACCCATACTCAATATTTCCAGGACTATAGGGCTTGTTTAGAGACCTGGCAAGATTGGCATATCTGGTATGGCTAACCACCCCATCCTCCTCCCCCACCTCCTTTCTGATTGCTTTTTGTTACTTCCCTTTCTTTTTTATACTATGTGCCCACATTGAGGGCAATGTGCGATCCAAGCATGGGGGAATTAGTCATTATATTTGGTGTCTGATGCCTTATTCGGCTTGGTGTACTTGTGCATTATATATACTATTTTTGATGGGGGTTTTTTTTGGAGTTTTATTGTAGGTTTTTAATCTTATTTGGTTAGAAGCATTTTATAAGTGTATTTCGTTTTTTTCTTTTCTTTTTCTTTTCATTCTAGATTGCATTTTAGTTTCTTTTAGTTTCTTTTCATAGTTTTGCATTTTTAAGATTTTAGATTGCATTATGTTATTAGGAGTATGAAAAAAAATAAAGGAAAGGAAAAAAAATCCTTCGATGATGATCTTTGTAGACTAAGTGGACTTCTTTGGTTTAGTTTGCTCCTTTTATCCGCCCAATTCTGCATGAAAATGTTTGAGAACGAGTTTGCGAAATGAGCTTCATGTTTTAACCATATATTGAGTGCGAGTTGATTACCCCATGACTTTTTAGATGGGTTTTGGCATGTGTTTACTAATGAGCTAGTTATGACCTTGGTAGATGTCCCGTGAGGCTTTGAGCTTTTAGAGACTATTTATCAATTTAGCCTCATGTTTCTTTCATATGCAACTCTTCCTTGACATCATTTCTCTAAAACTTGCTTTGATTCTCATTCAAGATCACATTTCGCATATGCATTTAGGCAATATGATTGAGGCATTTTTTGGCTTGTTAAATCCAATGACCAAATAGCAACCTTTGTTGCATATTATATCCCTTGCTAGACCCTTTGAGCTTATATCTGCTTTTCTTGATTTGAATCTCCTACTATAGACTATGACCAAATGATTATCTCACCCTGAAGCCAAGACCAGAGGAGCATTTTATTCTTTTGCTTCAAATTTGATTGGGATCTAGTAACGTGTATTAAGATCTTTTTAGTGGATTCGGTTGTTTCGTGAAGGGATGTGCGATCTTGATTGATAAAAGGAAATCCCATGTCTTTTTGTGCAAAGTTTAGAGAAGAGCTAAGATTCAAAGTTTTGTATAAATTTACCTTGGCTAACTCTTTTGAAAAAGGAAAAGAAGAGGGAAAAAAAACAACAACAAAAAAAAAGAGAATACAAAGAGTGTTAGCCTTGTTGGGATTGTAAAATTTTTATTGGTTTAGGGATGTATGTTGTCTCTTCAATTGGGGATGTATTTTGTTAATGAATTGTATTGATTTAGGGAGGATGTTGTATGATGCATTGGAAATGTTTAGCTCTTAGTCTATGGCTTCTAGCTCTACATTTTCAAAAACAGTTGTTCCCCTCGTACCTTTACCCATGGCCCCATTACCACCTTATGAAAGTCCTAATGATTGTTTAGTGTGTTTGCATTTTAGTGATGGTAAATTAGAAAATCTTGTCAAGCTTAAGGTGGATTTAAGTCTTTGGAATAAGAATTGAGGGAACCTTTATATATATTCAAACACTTGAGTGATGAGTGCCACATGACTATAGTGAGGTTCTACCGGCATTTCTAGCTCCATTTGTTTCATATATTGAATTATTGTATTTGATGATTCAGGGGGATTGACTCAAATTTGACATTATGGTATGTTAAGTGGTTTTCAAAAATTTCATTCCTTAGTCTGTTTGCTAAGTGAATCTTTGCATCTTTTTGGGCTACCTTTGGATCGGCTTTGTCGTTGGAATGTTATCTATGTTTATCCTGAGGAGGTTGTGTATAAATTGTTTGGTTTTAGCACTGCTTAGGGACAACCAACAGCTTAAGCATGTGGGAGTTTGATGAATGCTTATCATACATATCATTTTAGGGTCATTTTATTGCATTTTTAGGAGAATTATATGCTTTAAGTTACCATTTATACTCATATTCTCGATTTATGCTCGAGTATGATTGTTTGATGCATTTTGTAGGGATTTAGACCATTTTGACCCAGCATTTGACCCTCATTTGAGTGTATTTTGACCCCCATGGATGTCCATAAGGTGTTATGCTGGTGGAGCAAGAGAAGAGTAGAAATTTGATTCCAGCCAAGACCACGGTCCAACCGTGATGCTTGCCACGGACCATGGTGAGCTGTGTAACTGTGGCCTTTTCATTTTCTTTTCGGCTGTGTGGCTAAGAATCCTCAAGTTCTTCTTTATAAACCCGTCCCTTAACAGCAAAACAAAGTGAGGATAACATAGATTAGTTCATTTCCTTCCCAAATTTTGCTCTTTTTAGTTAGGATTTTTACTTTGCTTTTTATGCAAGTGAGAAATCTTGAGTGTGGAGTTCGGTTTTATTGGTGGTCTAAAGACTTGGTTGAAGGTTGTCTTTGTCAAGCCCTTCCCTCTCAGATTTTGCTGATTCGATTGGTTAGTTGTTTAATTTTTAATCATGAGTGATTTGTTTATGTTGTCTAGGGATTTATTAGTTAATGGAAGTGTAGTTGGATCATGTTTTAATCAACAGAATTGTGCTTTTGTTTCATGATTGGTTTGATTTCATTTTATCAAATGATTATCATGTTGTGAGTGGATTTTTGACCAAATTTTGCTTATACACTTGAAACAATTGAATGAAAAACTGAAAGGTGAATTCAGTTGTTAGCCTGCTTGATACAACCCAATATAGCGATGACTCGAAAGAGATATTTGCATGTTGGGAGGACTCGAGAGTAATCAAAAATATTGAACTTGGATTAAGACAAATTAGTTTGAAAGAATGACTTTTGCTTACTTTAGGCAATTTGGTTGATATCGAAAGAATAGACTAAATTATAGATAGATTGTAACTCCTCAAAATTAACCGATTAGAGAAAAACACATGTTAATCATTTTTTATCCAACACCTTTCTTAACTACATAAACTCCTAGGCGTTTCTTTTTGATTGAATTAAGAATTAGTTAATTAGAAGTTGTTAAATCAAATCACAATTAAGTTATTGCTCAACATTTTCTGATAGAAAGGACTCGATAGATTAATTTGGTCTCCGAGGATGATATTTTATCTAATACAACACCGTGTGCTTACGGGCAGTGGTCAGTTAGTCCACTAGCCAATGCTTGAGGTTGAATACCTCATTTAAGACATGATTAATAATAGGACCACTTCTACTTTATATCTCAAGAGCATAGTGGCGATCCTAATGAGCTTACCACCACACAAGAGGAGACAAAACAGGGTGGCATTAATCTCATTCCTTCACCACTAGGGAGAAGCAATGCCAATAATAACATCAGCGAAAGGTTATATTCCCTAGGATAATTCCATGTTTGACTTGAAGTATACTCCAATCTTATCCTTATTTCCCTTTGAGTCCATGTCTTGGACACCTCATTCATCTCAGTAAAAGTCCATCCTCCATCGATATATCGACACATTCTTTATCCTCCTTTCCCTTTAAATCATTTTTGTCATATGAGGAATTCAAGTTGCAATAAGAAGGCACCAAAAAAAGAAAATATAAACAAAAAATTACCATGAATCTCAAAAACATATAAAATATAAAAATGTCGAGCTACAAGGGTTTGCCTATAACGAAAGGCCTCCTCTAGCAACCTACAATGCACTTTTGACCCGTATAGGCTTTTTGCACCCTTCAAACTAAATTTCTATAAAACCAAGTCAACCTAAACCTAGGTTGTGATTTAAAGTGTATTGTGTATGATGCTAAGATCATATATAAGCAGTGAAGAAAGAAAACAATACAAGTGCTAATGTTCACCCATGTAACTCAAGTTCTAACTCCATCAATCCAATAGAGTCATTCCCTTAAAGCAAACAAGCACAAAAAATGAAATTCATAAAAAAGAGTCACTAAAGAAAAGAAACGGCCAAATGCCATGTGAGAACATGCCTTTCCTCCATGGTTCAAAATAGTTACAAAGTTCTTATGTGCTTATCTCATGAAAACTAAACCAGTACAATATCAAGAAGGTTCATGCTCTTGCGTCTAAATGTTCAAAGTTGCCATGCGTGACATTGATTTAAAAGAAAAAAGGAACGTTACAACATCCTTTTAAAAATGGGTCTTCTTAAAGAATGAAGAAATACTTTGTTCATAAAAAAACATGTTCATTTCGCTAATAATGTTGCCTAGCTAGAAGATCAAAAGCTAAAGATAGTTTAAAATGGTAAGATTTTCATATCAATCATCATAAAAAGCAAACAAACAAAGACAATAAACAACAATGACAATAAGTATCGGTGTTTCATTTAAATATGCGTTAGTAGTGTATACATCTCATAAGAGGGGTTAAGCCATGACCCAATCATTGTGAGAGCTTAAATTATGACACATTCATTTAAATGAAAACCATATGGGCTAACTTCGTAGCAGACAGACATATCTGAATTGTCTCCTTAGATGGTCGAAGGGGGGAAAAAATGAGACTGCTTTGAATTCAATTCCGTAACAAGTTGTTACGTCTCTCTTGACATAGATTTGGATTTATATATGAGAGGATTTTGAGCCTTCATGCCAATTCTCTTTTATTTGTTTACCCACATGCTTAGCCTTACCAGAAAAATCCCTCCTAAAGGCAAAATCCTTCAAGTCACACCTTTTTAAGAACTACATTTGGCCTGATTCCTATACACATGTAATTTAGCATGTTCTCACATCCTTTGTTGTTTTTGGTGGCATATAAATTCCTTTTAGTCTAGATACCAAAAGAAAATAATGCCAAAATTTTGCTAGCTTAGGATTATGTGTTATAGAATTTTCATTTCCATCCAATTCTACATATTATCACCTGTATCATTTGTTTTCCACTCAGAAGCATTACATATGTGACATGATTGTTATTTTTCTCTCTTATCCATATACTGCATACAATCATTAGGATGTATATCAATTTTTCATAACCTAGATCTAAATTAGTAGTTAATTTTTTAATTGATATGATGTCACTAGTAGTGACGTCAAATGGGCAAGAAATCCCTTAAGAATTCTAAAAGCATAGTCAAGACTTATTTAACACCCCACCCAAGCACTTAAGGTGATACAATGGTAAATTCAAGGGCCAGTTTGAGGTACTTATAGTCCGGCTAATGTTCTTTATTACATTCCTAATAGCTTCTTATATTGAGCATCTTCGTCACCCTTGCCAACATTTGGTTGGGAAGGTAAATATGATAGGTTACCACTATCATAGTCTTATGTCCCATGTCCTCCACTAGTTCCACTTATACGTCTTGCTTCTATGAACACAAGTTAACAATCTGAACAAAATAAGCTATACTATAGGGAATTAGAGATCAGGCCTTTCATATATTCATCAATATGAGTTCCCAAGGCACTGGTCGACTCAGAGAGAATATGAAGTTCTTGATGTTGGGTTCCACTCGTTACTCCCTATGAAAAGTCCATCTAGGACATCCCCATATGAAACCTCTAATATGTTCGAAAATAAGATTAATATTGACCTATGCTTTATTGCAACATTTTGTACATGGACATACAATCTTCCCTCTCACTACGTAAAGCTTAGCAAAAGTAATGAAAGTAATAAGGATTGAGCACCAATCTTATAACCCTCATTTGTTAATGGTCCATTTTATCCATGTTCTATCTATTGCAATCAATCGTACATTAACTTGCAAATGTTAAGCCCTAAAAACCCCTGAAAGTCTTTAGTTCACTCACTCAAATATCTAATGAAACTTTAATGTTTAAGAGAATTAATAGTCTGAATAAAACTATTGGTTCATCCATCTGAAAGGATAAATAAGTCAAATGCAAGGCTTAAGCAATGAACAAATGACAATTTAAGTAGGGACTCAACACATACAATTCCGTAAGAAGCTATATTGATACATATATTTTATACGCAATGACTTCTACCCAGACTGCAATTTCCATAAAATATTTATATGGAATTGAGGAGTATGGAGGACAATATGTAACAAATCAAAATTTTAGACCACTTAGAATAGGGAGCCAAGCCAACCAATAATACAAAGTCACCGAAGAGGCGAGGATTAAGGTAGTCAACAATCAAAAACCAATCAAACTACCCGACAACAAAAAATCAACACCTTAGCAAGTCATTATATACTTCAAAGAGATCAAATAAATAATGAAAACCGAGGCTACATTTAATACATTAAACCCTTGCAATTGGTCAAACTTATGTGGTTAAACTTACTGATAAGCTAGGCATAATTTTCCTATTGCGAAGTAAACTTTCTGTTGTGTAGACTTCTCTGATGATTTAGAAAAATTCCTGAAAAATTCAGAAATAAAGATTTTTGTTAGTATGCCTAAAACCACTATAGCTAGAAGCAAAGCAATCCCTTTAATTTGGAAATTATTGAGCAAACCAAGATGATAGAGTGGAACAATAAGTTTTCTCTCATTATCTTAACTTTTGCCATCTTAAAATTAAATCTACACAAGTAGTAATAGAGATTGGTATAAAGCGACAAAACGCAATTTGAAAATTTAAGTTATATAATTAAAAGCCTAGTCAAACCCTTCAATTTTAGTTATCAACATAGACAACCATAATCATTGTATTCGGGCAAAGTTGGTATGCAAATAGATGAAAGAAAAGCGGTAAGACATAAAAAGCAAAAGTTTGTGCCTAATCCTAGACAGAGTATGTGATCTAATTCACATGATATCTTCTCATCAAGTGTTAAGATCCAAAACCCTAAATTTTGGAAACATAGAAACACAAGTAGATGACAAAGGAAATAGGGAGGGTAAGAATGGCGACATTGTTCAATTAAGTGCCACGTATTAGAATAACTGCACTACATTGCAAATCTTTTTCGAGATTTGCTTAGACCCCAAGAAAATCTATTAATGAACTCAATTGAAGTAATTGTCAAATTACTAGCAGCCACTGATGTAAATTCCGGGTGTAGAAGGGGTTAGAAAATCATTATCCTTCGCTAAATCCCTAAAACCTCTAACAATTGAAATATACATAACAAGACAAGAAAAATTCAATCAAAAGAGTCAAAGACCACCACCCAGTATGAAATCTTAGACCTAAAAAAAAAGGATCACTAAATTGACCTACAATTTGGAAAGGAAGTCATCGAATTTCAAATGCTCTACCTTCTTCAGACCATTTATAAGATAAGCATATGCAATCTGTCAAATTACAATCTCAATGCCCATAACCTTCACTTATAATTATTTGCTTTGCAAACATAATAAATTTTGCCAACCTCGACCTCATATCCCTTGCATGATTCTTTTTCTCTTCATACAGGGAATTTCTGTGGCCTTTTTCTTTTTCTGTGTCTCCTATTCCCATCGCTATTAGACTCAAGTATAACTTATATCAATACTCCCACTTCATTCCACTTCTCTTTACTCATTCCCACTCTCACATATAACAAACTACTTCTACCCACTATCACCTTCTTCTTCTCACTCCTTCCCACTCCTTTCTATTCCACACCAGCAACATACCCACGAAAAAAATAGAACCTAGATTGATTCACTAGAATCAATAGTTTCTTTGCTACATCCCTCCGTATTACTAGCTTTGTCGGCCTTGAAGAGGTGCATATCCTTTTTAAGTTCTTTTTGTATTCTCTTTTTCATTCTTTAAATACTCGAAAACTCTTCATCATATTCATCATCTGAATTAATCCAATTGTCATGTTCAAACTTGCCATCAAATCCAACAAAAGGGTTATACTCATCGTTATCCTTAACATCCTAATTAAAAGGGTGTTCTCCGATGTTCTCACCATATGAATTAGAATGCTCCACATATAAATCAACATAAGCTTCTGTTTGATCAAGGTAATCAACTCTCTCACTTGTTTGTCCCCCTCAATTGCTACCAAAATATCATCTAATGGTAAATTAAGGAGGCTATAGTAAACTATTTTAATCCCATTTTTGGTGTTACTCAACTTCACGATGATTTCTTTTACATCATCAACACCTAGGTAGTGAAG
This sequence comes from Selenicereus undatus, assembly GCA_017589665.1. NCBI lineage: Eukaryota > Viridiplantae > Streptophyta > Magnoliopsida > Caryophyllales > Cactaceae > Selenicereus > Selenicereus undatus. The sequence goes on along the minus strand of JACYFF010031956.1, from coordinate 32,536,000 downwards.
TTCTACGTCACCAAAAACCTCACATTTTCCCTTAAGATATACTATAGATCCACCTCTTTTAAATTAGTAACCATGATGCCGATGCAAGATTACCTTCCAATATGCCATTCTAGGTACTACAACACAAAAAAGCTCAAATTCAACATGAACCCTTACTAATGCCATCATCAGAGGATTAGGAATGCATAAAATAGGGAACTAGGGCATTACAAAAGAAAACATGATTCAGTTTATTTGTTACACCCATCGTACTAAAAATTCAACAAATCAAATTCATTTCAAAACCATTAATATGCTTCAAGCCAAATGACACTCATTCTTCTTAAAAAGTAAAAAAATTGAATATGTAGGCCTGGTCAAAAGCAGACTAGGGATCATCCACCATCGTGCTTTTCTACATTTGTACAACCCCAACATATTAGTTTCATCGAAACGTCCACCAACCCAATTGAAGCACAATCGCTCAACAAAATGCAATCTTTACTCTTTCTAATAAGAAAATTAAACCCTAAATTTTACTTATGATGTTGAATTTGTTCCTCCACTTTGGCCTTCCCCTCCGACTCGTTCCACATCATTCTCTACCAATAATGATGATGACCGTGTTCTCCAACAACAGCGATTTAGTGTTTTCACTAGCAACAAGCAGAAAGAGAGAGAGGACAAGAAACAAAGTTTGATGGTTGAACTATTGAGCACTTGCCTTAACATTGGAGGGAATTGGGGGTATTTTCACATTAATATTTTTAACCTTTCATCTCATTTTTGCACCAAAAAATGAAAAATGCTATTGATTGCAGCAACCAGTTGTTAGGGGCCCACAATGGCATTTTGACACATGAATTAACAATTAATGGCACAAGTGGACAAAAAAGATCAGTGGAAAAAGTAAATTCTTTGTAAAGTTTAATGACATTTTTAGTCAGAAATCTCGAAATTAAACATAACAAGCTTCAACCTTGGACATCTGATGACAAAGTTATTGCTTACATAATTTGATCCCGCCACGCTTACTAGGCCAGCAGCATAATATAGGCCCCAATAGTCATCATTGGGCCCATACGTCTGCCACTAAGGCTACATTGGCTTGCACTGCACGAATTGATGCACTTTTGTATGGAATGCTCAATTAATGACCTAAACTATCTCTTAATCAGAACAAAATTAATTTTAATTGATGAAAATAATTTTTGATTGATGAAAATGTTTTTGACTAATTTTATGTCCTTTGATTTTTATTAGATTTGTTCCTTTTCTTAGTGGGGTCATTTCTTATCCAAGTGCATATGCTCCTCTATAAGCAAGAAGTCTTTCCCTCTCATCCATGACTGTTCACTACAAGGAGAAACTCTCTCTTTTACCTAGGCACTCCCTTCCTCTTCACAAAAATATTTTGATGCAGTAAACTCTTTCAAATCCTTGGCCAAACTTATTCAATTGAAGTAGCTTTCAACCTACCCTACATACTTGTGAGAAAGGAAATTAAGGATTTTTATTGTGCCAATCGGTCAAATTAAGGTAGGTCATGAGGGCCATCAATCAAAGAAAATTAATTGATTTACTTCTCATTGCATTCTATCCTCATCGGTCATTAATGTTTTCCTTTGATCCTCGATGACTCTTTGATTTGTCTACTCCTTTTAGCACATGCGCAAAAATATGTTCATGATAAAGTGACCACTGAAATTTATTGCTTTCTTGTACATTTCAATTCTTTTAAGATGGTTTGCTAATAAGTGGTCAATAAAAATTGCTTACTCGTTGGATGCCTCACTGACTAAGACTACTAAATGTAAAATACTTTTTTTGGAATTGAAAAATAAAAGTTTTAATATACTAATTTGTAGTAGAGGCTCCGAATTCATTCTCATCATTCTTAGTCATGGAGATATTTTTATGATCCCCATTTTGAAATCTCAAGAATTATAATGCTTCAGAAAAATCCCTCCATGAAAGTCAAACTCTATGTCCCTCAATTGTCCATTCGATTCAATGGATTTGGTTAAAATAAGGAATCAGATATTTTCCCCGAAATTTTTAGTTTGAACATTTCATTTGAAAATGCGCTTGTCATTATATAAAATTCAAGCACTATTACACCCCGCCGCATTTCATCACAGAACCATCACTGTGAGAAAGACAATCTAACACAATCCCTCGAAAGAGGCTAGCTACAAGCAAGGAAACAGGCTAGCTCAAGCCACGGGGACTTGCCAGTCCCAAAACTCCTACGGTGACCGTCATTTCGGGCAGCCCATTTAGTTGCGAGCCCACTAAGGACATGTAGATAAGAGGATGAGACTTAAAAGAAATGCGTGCAATCGAAATTTTTATTCTCCGGTTCAAAAATTTTATCGTGTAGGCATCTTTGCATAACGTTCTCGAGCCTTGTAAATGTGAAAGTTTATTGAGTGCCCCCTTAGTAAAGCAACCCCCTGGGATCGCACTTTTACCCCCAAAATCACATAGAACTCCTTACTACTATTAGCCCTTCCCTTTCGGTTATGACACTACCTCTAGAAAGAGTCATCATGAAGCTCTTCAAAGCATACTAATTTGAAGATAGAAAGAACCTAGTCCATTCCACCAAGACATTATGAAAACTGACTTTTCTATGTACCCTATAGCCATAGATCTAGGATTGAACCTTATGTAAATGTTTGCTTTGAATAAATGCCAAATGCCTTCTTTTGTACTGTCTACATTTGCTACTTTGGAACCAAGAGTCATTTTCAAAAACTAAACCCTAGTCTACTGTGTTTTTTTCGCTTAAAACTCAACCCCCCCCCCCCCAAATGTTGTGCTCTCATCAATTGTTAGGGTCAGAACCCAATAACTATCAGCTTTATGTCATCTTGGCCAGAGTTTTGTCACAATAGTAGTGATGAAACACTATTATAGCCTAGCAGCAATGCCCAGCATGCTACTGCTTTGTCCATTTGGACCCCTTGGGATACCAAATTTTGTCAATCCTAAGGTTTGGGTTAAGGGTCTGTTCTTACGTATATGTGTGCATCTAGAGTCATGCCCTTTGCATCTTGAATGATCATCATCGTCCATGCATTGATGGTAGACCATGTAGGACTCCTTGCACATAGACTCTTGCATCCATAGCTCATTTAGCATAGTGCATGCATTCATATACTTATAGGAGAGTCTATCTTCATATCCTATCTAGAATCGCCCATCATCATAGCCAATTTAGGATCACATGGATTTTTTACTCTAATCCATCATACTCATGTATCTAGAATAAGGTTAGTGTCATCATACATAATCTAACCTGGGATTAGCTTATCATAGCAGTCCCTTAACCTAGAGTCTGACTCTCTTATACTAAGCCAAACCTTAATTTAGAGTCATTTCAAAATGAAAGTCATAAAAAAGAGTCATTAAAGAAAACAAATGGCCAAAGGCCATGTGAGAACACGCCTTCCCTCTATACTTCAAAACAATTACAAAGTTCTTATGTGCTTATTTCATGAAAACTAAACCATTACAATATCAAGAAGATTCATGCTCTTGTGTCTAAATATTGGAAGTTGTCATGCTTGACATTGACTTAAAACAAAGGAAGATTACAACATCCTTTTTAAAATAGGTTTTCTTAAAGAACGAAGAAATATAGACTTTCATTCGCTAATAATGTTCCCTAAATAAAAGATCAAAAGCTAAAGATTGTTTGAAATGGCAATATCTTTATAGTTGTCTCCATGCAAAGAAAACAAAGAAAGGCAACGAAAAAGAGAGACAAGTACCAGTGTTTCATTTAAATATGTGTTAGTAGTGTATACATCTCATAAGAGTGCTCAAGCTATGATCCAATCATCATGAGAGCTTAAGTTATGAGCCAATCATTTAAATGTGAACTGTGTGGACTACCTTAGTAAGGGACAAACATATCTTAATTGCCTCCTCAAAAGGTCAAAGGGAAAGAAAAAAAAAGAGACTGCTTTGAGTTCAATTTCGTAATAAGTTAATATATCTCACGTAGATTTGGATATATATATGGGAGAATTTTGAGCCTCCATGCCAATTCTCTTTTATTTGTTTACCTACATCTTTAACCTTACCACAAAATCCCCCCTAAATATAAAATCCTTCAAGTCATAGACCTTTTTAATAACTACATTTGACCTGATTCCTATCTGCATACACAGATTATTTAACATCTTCTATTCAACCCTCATGATACCATCCCATATCCTTTGTTGTTTTTGGTGACACCCAAATTTCTTTTCGTCTAGATACCAAAAGAAAATAATGCAAAATATTTTGCTAGCTTGGGATTGCGTGTTATGGAATTTCATTTTCATCCAATTCTACAAATTATCACTCGCATCATTTGTTTTCCACTCAGAAGCATTACATATGTGACATGATTGTTGTTTTTCTCTATTATCCAGATACTACATACAATCACTAGGATGTGTGTAAATCTTTCATAACCAAGATCTAAATTAGTAGTTAATTTCTTACTTCATATGCTGTCACTAGCAGTGACATCAAATAGGAAAGAAATCCATTAAGAATTGTAAAAGCATAGTGAAGACTTATTTAACACTCCACCCAAGAATTTAAAGTGACACAAGGGTAAATTCAAGGATGCATTTGAGGAACTTATAGTTTGGGTATCACATTCCTCTAATAGCTTCTTATACTAAGCATCTTGGTCACCCATGCCAACTTTTGCTTGGGGTGGTAAATATGATAGGTTACCACTATTAGAGTCTTGTGTCGCATATCCTGCATTTGTTCCACTTATGCACCTGCTTCTATAACCCATAGCAAGTAATTTGAGTTGAATAAGCTATACCCTAGGGCATTATAGATTAGGCCTTTCATATATTCACCAATATGAGTTCCCAAGGCAATGGTGGACTTAGAGAGAACGTCAAGTTATTGATGTTGGGATTCTACTCGTTGCTCCCCATGAAAAGTCCATGCAGCATATCCCCATCCATTTGAAGAACAAGGATAAATAAGTCAAATACACACCTTATACAATGAAAAATTGACAACTACGTAGGGACTCAACACATAAAATTCCCCACAAGAAGCTATATCGATACATAAATTTCATACACGATGACTTCTAGACATGCTGCATTTTCCATAAAATATTTATATGGAACTGAGGATTATGGAGGACAATATGTAAGAAATCAAAATCTTAGACCACTTAGAATAGGAAGCCAAGACAACCAATAATACAAAGTTACCAAAGAGGCAAGCATTAAGCTAGTCAACAATTAAAAGTCCATCAAACTGCCTAACCACCCAAAAAAAAAAATCACACCTTAGTAAATCATTACATACTTCATAGATATCAAATAACTAATGAAAATTGAGGCTACACTTAATACATTAAACCCTTGCAATTAGTCAAACTTATGAGGTTAAACTTGCTGATAAGTAGGCTTGATTTTCCTATTGCCAAGTAAACTTTCTATTGCTTGGACTTCTTTGCAAGTTAGAAAAATCCTTGAAAATTAAGAAGTAAAGATTTTTGTTGATATGCCTAAAACCACTATAGCTAAAAGCAAAGTAATTCCTTTAATTTGGCAATTATTGAGCAAAGCAAGATGATGGAGTGGAACAATAACTTTTCTCTCACTATCATAACTTTGACTAGCTTAGAATTAAATCTACACAAGTAGTAATAGAGATTGGCATAAAGCGTCAAAACCCAATTTGAAAATTTAAGTAATATAATTAAAAGTCTAGTCAAACCCTTCAATTTTAGTCATCAACATAGACAACCATAATTATTGTATTCATGCATAGTTGGTATGCAAAAAGATGAAAGAAAAAGGGTAAGAAATAAAGCAAAAAGTTTGTGCCGAATCATATACAAAGTATGTGGTCTAATCACATGCTATCTTCTCATCAAGTGTTAAGATCTGAAACCCTAAATTTTGGAAACATAGAAACACAAGTAGATGATAAAGGAAACATGGAGGGTAAGAATGGTGACATTGTTCAATTCGCAAGATCCTGAGGTGCTTTGTTCGTCTACCTTCTAGCTAGCATAATCTACTTCTGAGTATCCAATGAGATTGAAATCTCCATCTCTGGGATACCATAAACCAATGTCCTTGGTTCCTGCAAGATATCTAAAAATTCTTTTCACAACATTCTTTAGGGGAAGTTTGAAACCAAGCATATAGGCATACATTGAAGATAATATCTAGTCTACTTGTTGTTAGATGAAGCAATGAACCAATCATATCTCTGCAGACCTTTTCTGACACTGACTTACGAAGCCCCAACTGTGTATTCAATGCTATTGGGGTGCTTGCATACTTGGTATCATCAAGCTTGTATTTCTTCAAAAGTTCTTGGACATACTTACCCTAGTTGATAAATATACCATCTTGACATTGCTTGACCTAAAGCCCTAGGAAGAAGTTGTGTCCTCCCACCATACTCATCTCCAACTCCTTGCTCATCAAATTGGTTTTTTTTCGGGGGGGGGGGGGGAGGGGGGAATCAATAAGTCTAGCACACTATTTCAAAACTAATTCCTAAAACAAAATCAAGACACTTAGATGATTAAATTAACAAAACAAAATAAACTAACAAAAGTAAAACTATATTACCAAAAGAAAAGAAAGGCCAAAAGGACTTTAAAACAAGAAATAACATAACACAAAAAACTGAAAAGAAGCACAAAAACAAAGCACAAGCATCATTTTCTTTTCCTGATTTTTTTATTTAAAAGCACAATTTATTTTTTTTGGAAAGATGGATGAATACTAAAACAAAAACTAAGTTAAACTACTAAATTAAAATGATCGACGTAAACAACTAATACTAGTGAAGCAATTAAAGCAACTACTAAGCAACTAGATTAATCAACTAAATTTAACAATTGAATTAAAACTACCATTAAGTTAAACAGAAACAATTAAATTAAACTACTCTAAACAATTAAAGAAAGCAATTAAAATAACTGCTAAGAAACTAAATTAATATTATGACTATTCAAAAGCAATTAAAAATTTAAACTAGCAATCAATTTCAACACTATCCCCGGTGACAGCGTCAAAAACTTGTTGTATCTCAAAACTATGAAAATAAGCTGCAAGTGTACAACCATAGTTGTAGCACTTTACAGGCCATTCACAGAGATGGGTTAAATTAATTACTAGAATTATACTACTAAATCAAACCAAACTAATTCAAACAACTAAAATTAATGTCAAGTAATAACTAATAGGAAAGACACTTACAAAAATCTAATCTATAAGTAGTGTGTGAAACTGAAACGAAAACTAATTGAAAAGGAAAGAAAGAGATTACCTTGATCGCTTGGAATTAATAAAGAGAATTTTGAATCATTATTAGAAAATTAATGCAGAAAAGAATCTGAATCTTGAACGATTAACCACCATGAAACTTCAATATCCACCATTGACTCGAAAGAGTAATAAAGATTGAAACTTTAAATGAAAAATAATTGTTTGGAAGACTAAAATTAGAACTTATAAGCATGAATTGAAACTAAAAGTAGAAAACTTTGAATTGAAACTAGAAAAGTAGAACTAGAAAAATTAAACTAAAACTTGAACTAGAAAAATTGAAACTAGAACATGAATTTGAAATTAAATTCAACCCCAAAAGAATTCCTACAATTGCAATAATCTCTCAAACTCTAAAATTAACGATATAAGAGAGTGGGAAAGAAATTGATGACTTACAAGCACCCCAAGCACCCCTATTTATACTAGTGATAATCTCCTTAAACTTTCCTAATTACAATAGGTTTCCTAATACCCAAGCAATTATTTTCCACTTTCTTAATTCCACCCAAATTTCAATAACTTAAAAATTTTGGAAAATATCGTATGTTTGCATAAATTTAGCCACCTTTCTTGTTTTGTGGGATTGCTTGAATCGTCATTGAGCAGCTAGGTGGGTCGCGCATGGAACAGGATCGGAAAGGAGCACTGGGTTGCTTTGCTCGAGATTGTATTCTTTTGATCCATCACTTATCACATGTCTTTTACGCCATAATTTCATTAAATCTTTATTTCCTACAAAATCACAAAAACCAAAGAAAAACTAAAATTAATCTCGATTACGAGTAAAAACTAAGTGACTAGGAGTAGTTAATAGGACATTTTTGGTGCCCAAACAAATACCCCCACATCAAGATTTTGTTCGTCATCGAGTAAAATAAAAGAAAACAAAGACCTAGCCTAAGACACCTAACTCACTTTGGTAGGAATCACGGTTGTACTTTGCACATGCTACAAGCCCTTTAAAACCCCAGGTTTCCTCTAGTGGACAAGTGTGGTCGCACGAGGGTTTGCAGAAGATATACCCATAAAATCTTTGAAGAAGGAAAGAAAAGTAGAAAGAAAATAGAAAATATTTTAAAATTTCTCAAATATAATAATACATAAGGAAAAAAACTGTGCACACTTGACCAACAAATCACTCGTGCAACCTAAATATAAGATTATACACAAGCATAATGTACATATCAAGACTCTTAGTCTCCAAGCATGACACCTACACAAAAAAATTTCACCCACAGACCATCAAAATTGTGAGTCCATCCTAGTGCTTAATGTACAAATGCACCATCACCCTAGGATTTAACCTTACAATGGTTCAACTCAGTCCTACTTGACTACTTTGTTAACTCATTGACTTGGAAAGTAAGCTTTCCCAGTAGCAATATTGCCCTAAAAGATAGCACCCAGTAGTGCATGCCTTAAAGAATTACTTGTCATTCCTGACTTTATAACTTGTTATTTTGATTTTGGTTCTTTTTCTATCTTTTTTAACTTTTTTTTTGCTACATAAAAAGGCAAGTGGGAGAATTAAACCATGAATGCCTAAAATCCTAAGATGGTGTAATATAAATAAGGATTAGAGTCCACATTATAATGGGATGACAGGTTCAAAACTGGGATATAGAGTGACACACTTTAGTCTAAGGTTTACCATGCGCACTACAGTTATATACATATCAATAATAGGTCACAAGGGGTCATAGTTACTCAAGATGTACAATTCCCCAAAAATCACATAAGAATAGAAAATCTTGTCTGTTTTTCGAAAAATTTTCTCATTTTGTTTTCTCTTTTTCAAAAATTTTAAAGCATAGCTTCCCCTATCCCACACCAAGATCACACAATGTCTGCATTGTGGAAAAATGAGCATCTAAAAAACATAATAAAATAAAAGGCACAATATACAAAATATACAAGGGATAGAACAATAATACTAATCAGGTGCAGAATTACAACTAAGCTATAGCCTCCTAAAGCCATTTAGAAAGAGGCTAATGAAGCATCAGTCACTCCACAGTAAGCTGGAGATTGCTACTCAAATTAAAACCCATTAGCGATCGTAGTAGCTTATCAAATAAACAAGAACAACTCTTAAGAAGATAAATATAGTAAAAATAAGAGAGTTGGTGCCAAATTGAGTATATCCATAACGTCAACACAGCACAATTGAGGGCTCGATTCAACTTATCAAATTGTTAGGCCCAAATGTCAAACAAAGAGATACAATAAAACTTAGCCAACAAGTGGGTTATCGACCTAGAAATTTTATCGTCATGAACGAACTGTCTAGGCAAAATAGGGGGTCCTAAGTTAAGTCCTTTACTTTCAATGTGCTCTAGAGTCTAGTCCAAATTAACAATCATAAGCACAAAGTTATTAGATTCTGAAAATTCAAACTTGGATTTCTTGAGGACAAGGTCACTGATGATGGGGTCAAAAGAAAAGGATTTATATTGAACACAAAAATCCACATCCAGACCTTCACTTTCATCTAGCCCATGTGAAAAAGATTCATATTCAATACAAAGAATATATATCATCATCAAATTCTAAATTAGTGGTCTCAACCACCCCCTCACATGTTTCATATAAATAAATATCTTCTGACTCATCTATACCATGATGCTCATCTTCAGTTGTGATTTTCATATTTAACTCACTAGCATTCTCAAATTCTTCACCTTTCTCAAACTCAAAAGAGTCATTAAAATGCGCTGGTGGGTCGGTAGAAATTTGGACATCCTCAGTGACATTTCTAGGTGAGCTAAATTCAGGTCTAAGGTTAGGGGATAGAGACATAGAGTGGGCACTCTCTTGTTATAGGCTAGAAAAAGAAATATCATCATGTAAATCAAGCCTAGCAAGATAAGAGAGCTCAAAATCATTAAAAAGACCAACTTCAGGTTTAGTAGATTCTAAACTAGAGTCGGTCTCATTATAATCATCCCTATTCTGATTGAAATAGTGAGAATATTCAGCAACTCTCGCCTTCATACTCTCTACTATTTTATCAGTCATCCGTTTGTTGTCTTTCCAAGACTTGCACATGTAGGATCTACGTAATCATGATAAGGACAATTATAAGCATTATGATCAAAAGACTCACAATAATCACACAAAATAGCAGGCACACAAGAGTAATACTGGTGGTCATGTGAATCTATAAAGTGATCCTGGTTGTGAGGATTAGCAGGAAAAACATACTCACCATGGTTAGAGTATCCTAAGGTCCCTCTAGCTTGTTCAAACCAATAAGTCTCCCAACAAAAAAATCTCAAACCTCATCTTGAGTTCTTGATAATAATCCTAATAAACCTCCAGGACACATAAACTCAACATGACCTCGGAATTCAACATTTAGGCCCATAGCAATGACCTCACAAATTTTCTATTTTTGAAAATATTAGTTCAACTAAGCACGATAATCATTAAGTCTCAACAATAACTTCAACAAGGTTCATGGTCAAATTGTGGAAATTTAAAAACTGGCATTCTTGAAATTCTTTTTTCAATTTTAAGAGTTTTTCACACAAAAAAATTTACATTTTCAATTTTATTTCAATTTTTTAGGTTTTTTTAGGGGCGGAAATCAATGATAAAAAAAAAAGACACTTCGACAATTAGATTAACAAAACAAAATGAACTAACAAAAATAAAACTATATTACCAAAAGAAAAGAAAGATCAAAATGACTTAAAACATAAGAAGTAACCTAACACGAGAAACTGAAAAGAAGCACAAAAACAAAGCACAAGCATTATTTTCCTTTCCTAATTTTTTTTTTTCGAAAGCACAATTTTTTTTTTTTGAAAGATCGATGAATACTAAAATAGAAACTAAGTCAAACTACTAAACTAAAATGACCGACTTAAACAACTAACACCAGTAAAGCAATTAAAGGAACGACTAAGCAACTAGATTAATCAACTAAATTTAACAATTGAATTAAAACTACCACTAAGCTAAACATAAACAACTAAATTTAACTACTTTAAGCAATTAAAGAAAGCAATTAAAACAACCACTAGGAAACTAAATTAAGATCACGACTATTCAAAAGCAATTAAAAATTTAAACTAGCAATCAATTTCAACACCATCACCGACAACGACGCCAAAAACTTGTCGTATCTCGAAACTATGAAAGCAAGCCACAAGTGCACAACCGTAGTTGTAGCACTTTACGATTCGTCCACAAAGATGGGTTAAATTAATTACTAGAATTATACTACTAAACCAAACCAAACTAAGTCAAACAACTAAAATTAATATCAAGTAATAACTAATAGCAAAAGAAACTTACAAAAATCTAATCTATAAGCAGTGCATGAAACTAAAACTTAAACTAATTGAAGAGGAAAGAAAGAGATTACCTTGATCTCTGGGAATTAATAAGGAGAATTCTGAATCATTATTTGAATATCAATGCAAAAAAAATCCAAATTTTGAAAGACTAACCACCATGAGATGTCAATATCCACTACCGACTTGAAAGAGTAACAATGATTGAACCTTTGAATGAAAAAGGATTTTTGGAAAGACTAAAATTAAAACTAATGAACTTGAAGTGAAACTAAAATTAGAAAACTTTGGATTGAAATTAGAACAGTAGAACTAGAAAAATTAAACTAAAACTAGAACTAGAAAAATTGAAACTAGAACATGAATTTGAAATTAAATTCAACTTGAAAGAATTCCTACAATTGCAGTAATCTCTCAAACTCTAAAACTAATGCTATAAGAGAGAGGAAGAGAAATTGATGATTTACAAGCACTCCAAGCACCCCTATTTATGCTAGTGACAATCTCCTTAAACTTTCCTAATTACAATAGGTTTTCTAATACCCAAGCAATTATTTTCCAATTTCCTAATTCCGCCCAACTTTCAATAACTTAAAAATTTTGGAAAATCTCACATGTTTGCATAAATTTAGTCGCATCTCTTGTTCTGTTGGACTGCTTGAATCGCCATTAGGGGGCTAGGTGGGTCGTGCATGGGACAAGATGGGAAAGGAGCACTTGGTTGCTTTGCACGAGATTGTATTCTCTTGATTTTTGTCACTTATCGTGTGTCCTTTACGCCCACAATTTCATTAAATCCTTATTTCCTCCAAAATCACAAAAACTAAATAACAAAAACTAAAAATAATCTCGATTACAAGTACAAATTAAGTAATTAGGAGTGCTTAATAGGACAATTTTGGTGCCCAAATAGGAGGATTCAAATGCAAGCTGCTTTACCTTAGCAAGTATCGTTGCCTACAAAGAAACCGATTCCGATAGACCTACAAAATAATTTATGAATATATTTTGGGGTTGGAAAATCTTTGACACATGAAATTTTTGGAAGACATTAAATATTAAAATCCAATAACGACATATATAAATAACAAAGTTACGAGCGATACAATAATGACGCTATGCTAGATAATACCAACCCAAGTTAAGAGCCAAATACTACTAAAACACTAATTTATAGGAAACACAAGCTAACTAAAAGCCAAGAGCACATGCCTACTTTATTTATGCATTCATGAGCTAAAGGAATGGCAAATAGCAAGCTACCTACGATCCGCAACTTTAATGCTAGACCTCCATAAATTCCTATCTTGCACCATGTCCTATGTTAGCCTCAAACAGTTCAAGTCATGTCTAATCACTTCATTCCAACTCTTGTTTTGTTTTCCGCGACCTCTTTTACAATTTGGAAGGTTAATTCTTTCACAACTCCTCACTGGAGCGTCTATATTTCTTCTCCTTATATGATGACCATCTAAGCCTAACCTCTCTTATATTATCCTGTATTGGTGCAACATCTACATATTCTCTAATCACTTCATTCCTGATCTTATCTAATCTTGTATGGCCACACATCCACCGCATCATTCTCATCTCTGCAACCATTACCCTTTGGAATTTATTCTTCTTAATTGGCCAATACTCACACCATACATCAATGCTGGTCCAACAACCATGCAATAAACTCTCCCTTTCAATCCTACTGGGATCCTTTTATCACATGATATCTCTAAAGCAGCCTTCCATTTATGCCATTCTACCTATATCCGTTACTTGATGTCCTCTTCGATATGCCCTTTTTCCTGAATGATTGAGCCCAGATATTAAACTTTCCAACCCTTGGTGTTGCCACCTCTTCAATGGTCACCTTGCCTTCGCTGGCACCTTCCCCTCCACTAAATCGACATTTCAAATATTCAGTCTTTGACCTGCTCAACTTAAAACCTTTAGACTTTAAAGTCTCTCCATTGCTCCAATTTACAGTTAACTTCATACCTAGTCTCATCGATGAGAAAAATATTATCAGCAAATAGCATACACCATAGTATCTCATCTTGAATCACTTTAGTAAGCTCATCCATAACCATAATAAAAAGAAAAAGGCTTAACGCAGATCCTTGGTGGAGCTTATATCTACAGAAAAGTCATTTGTGACCCCTCTTAAAGTCTTAACTCTCATCCTTATTCCCTCGTACATATGTTTGATAACTTCAATATATGTAATCGGCACGTTGTTCTTCTCTAAGCACTTCCACAATACTTCCCTAGGTATTCTATCATATGTTTTCTCTACATTGATGAACACCATGAGCCTTCTTATGAGATGGATAACTTTTGTAGCTGATCTGCCTGGTATAAAACAAAACTGGTTCCCTAAAATTATTATATCCTTCCTCAACCTCCTCTTAATCACTTTTCCCCACAACTTCATAGTATAACTAAATAGTTTAATACCTCTATGGTTATTGAAATTTTGAACATCACATTTCGTTTTGTATAAAGGGATGACTATACTAAATCTCCATCACTTGGGTATCTTTGCAGTCATGAAAACAACAATCAATAGCAACATTAACCAATCAAGTCCCTCTTCACCCAAACACTTCCAAATTCGAACTAGACCGGGATATTCTTTAGACTACCTTTCTAATCCTCATCTTCCTTACCATCTCTTTGGTGATGTGATGACAAAACCTAAAGTTTTGTTACCCTTCTATTCACCACATTGGGGATTTTCAATCCTCTCTCCATTAAAGAGCTTATAGAATAAGCTTTGCCATCTTTCCTTAATATTTCTTTCCTTGACTAGGGCCATACTGTCCTTATCTTTAATGCACCTAAAACTTCCCAAGTCTCTTGTTCTTGTCTCTCTTGCCCTTGCTAGCTTGAAAATATCGGTCTCTCCTTTCTTAGCCTTTAGTTTGTGATATAACCTTTCATATGCATTGGTCTTTGCTATCATCACTGCTTTCTTTGCTTCCTTCTTCTAATCTTATACCTAGGCTTGTTAGCCTCTTTTTCTTCCTCAGTTCTACCACTTCCTATAGCAGTATAAGCATCTTGTTTCTCTTTGACTTTCTCCTTGACCTCTTCATTCAACCCCACGCTTCTTTCATTCTACCACCTTCTCCAAAAAACTCCTAAGATTTCCTTAGTTGACCTTTAATTGCATTCTACCATTTCTTCCCACACTTCGTCTACATCCCTAACTATTTCCCAATTCCCTTATGCTATGGTCTTCTCTACTAATTTAGTTGCATTCTCACTAGTTAGATTCCACCATTTAACTTTAAAGTCCCCAACACTACTCTTATTCCTCTTTAAACTTTTAATCTCCACATCCATCACCAAAAGTCTATGCGGTGTCTTCAAGCACTCACTTGGTATCACTTCACAATCTTTAAGGTGGTTGAATTTTTTGTATTAATACTTCGTTTATTTTTTTAAAATATTTTTTTTGTTTTTGGGTTGAATTGTGCACTTTTTAGGCTTAGAAAGCAAAGTAAAATAATATAGTAATGCACCGAAGTTTATAAACACCTAACCACATATATTTGGGCTAAAAAAATCTTCCTCACTAAAAGAGTATAACAATCACCATAAAATTTTTCAAGAATTAACATGAAGAATTAGGTCCTAATCATATTAGTTGTTGTCCCTTTCTTTTTGGGGGGGAGGTGAAGGAAAATAAGAATCAGTTGTTCCTCAACCATGTAACATTCTTATATCTCTAGTGCAACCATTACTTCCACTTAGGGTTAGCCAAAATCCGTCCAACCCAATCATCCAAATTTTTCCAGTAAAAAAAATCGGGTATGATCATAAAATTTTTGTTTGAATTTAAAAATTGAGCAATCTGTCATGTCAGAATTTATATCCCGGTTGGGTTTGGGATTGAGTTTGGGTTTGGGTTTGGGTGTTCAGATTCGGGTTGTTCGAATTTTGAACCATTTTGAGTTTAGACAAATTCGGACAAAGGGGCAACTGAGTTTGAATATTGGACAACTAAGTTTATGTGTAATTTGGGTCTAAATTATCTAGAAAATTTTATAAAAACAACTACGGACAAACTGGTTCGGATATGAAAAAATCGGATTCAGGTTCGGTCACATAAAATTTAGGCCAAAATGTCCAAAAATCATATCACAAATTCGGACAACTAGGCCCTGACATCGGACATTTGGGTCAAGGTCTGGATCTAGCCAGAGTGTCTGATCTATAACACAAATAGGGATCGGATGTGAAGTTTTTGTCTGAGTGTTTGATTTGTTCAGTCATGAATCGATTCAAACTCGAATTTTTGCTAGGCCTACCTCTAATATAGAAAATCAATTGACTCTAAGTCATTAGCCTTTTTCTTTTAACAACTCCTAATATTAAAGTTTTTTTCTTTGTGGTTTGGTCATTGTCATCTATAGCTCCCAAAAGCACCTATTCCCTCCCAAAACCCCGAACAAGGCTCTAACCCTTTCTGGTCACACTCCTGGGGGGTGAATTGTTTCACTATTATCTAGCTTTGTTGAGGTTTTTCCCTTTGATATTAAGCTGCCCGTCTTTTCTTGTGGTAGGCTTATCCTTGTTGCTTTCTCTTTATTGCCAATGATGGATTTTTCATTTTTGCTTTTAGCTGGTTTCCCTTGCACTACAATTGCCATTTTGGAGCATCTAGCAACCTTTCAAATTGTGTTTCTTGTCAGTACCCACCGCATCATTATAATTAGATCGACTATGTTATTACATAGAGTAAATCTGATAAGAGATGGTCATCTAAAATAATGAAATATAATTACAACTTAGTTAACAAAATTTAATTTTTCTATAACATTTTAGAGATACCATCATACCCATAATAACATTATGAAAATTTAACTTAATCAATTCATTAATTAACTTGTCGTCTAACTCGCCCGTTTTTTTCTTTTTTCATCCACTTTTTAAAATCAAGTAAAGCATGTATTTAACGAACACTTGTGAAATTACCAAGCCAATAGAGACATATTTCTAAAGGGATAATGCCATTGTATTGTTTCCCTAATTTGTATGGGACTATAAGATTTTTATGAGACTAACAAGGGTTAAGTTAGATGGGGCCCATGGCCTGTTGAAAGGTGAAGTAGAAAACGGATTTGCCTAATTTATCCCTCTAGTTTCCCACCCTTATGACTTAGTCTGCTACTCTAACACCTTTGCTCCCCTCCCTCTCCCCCCCGGTCTCTCTCTCTCTCTTTGTGTGCATCGTCCTCTTCTATTTCTCTCTCTAAAATCACAGATATCAAAATTGGACAAGAATGGATGAACAAGGCCTTTAGAGATCACCAATGAACTAATTGTTCTCTATGTTTCCTCCATCTCTCTGTATAAATCACTCAAGCTCATGTAAATTAGAGAAATACTAGTTGTATTTAATCGTAATTGTCATAAATAAAATTATTAAAACCAATTAATGGGGAATCTCCAACCCCACAGTCGCAAAATCGACATTGGGAAAATGAGAGGAATAATGAATGCACTGCTTCATGATGAAGGTACAAATCCAAAAGATGGAAATCACAAATTAAAATCGGAGAGTACAAGGGCCATATCAATCGAGCTCCATGACCTTCTTTATTGAATTCTCAACCTTCATGATGTTGGCCTTCCCATCTGAGAGGCCGACGAGGAGGACAAAGAAAACAAGTATGACTTGAGCTTGTCCGTGAGGCACTCGCTGAGAGTGTGGAGTAGGTAATTCCAGCGAGCAAACCCCTAATCTTTAGGGCTTTCACTACTGCTATGCTCACTGAACTAGTTATGATCTACACCTAGTTCCTATTACTCTTGTTACACTCATTTTGATATCTTTCTCAAACTCATGCTGATTTTGATTACAGAGAGAGTTAATTTATGAATGAATGCATTAGTGAACAACTCCAATGCAATTTTAAGTTAAACTTGTTTTTAGGACAATAATAATATTTAGGATCCAATAATTACTCTATTTCAAATACTTTATTTGTAACATATGATGCCATAAAAATTAGGACAGTATGTTGACTTTAGGTTTAGCATTTAGGGTGATAGGGCCGCAAGCGCACGGTGGCATTGTAGCAATCAAGGTCGTCTCCCATAAGGACTAGGTTTATTTATTGGGCTTTACCCTCTTAAAATAGACTATGCACATCAAAATTTGAGATTCAAACTAAACTAATCTATTATCTAACCTAATGGATAAATAATTAAGGAATTATATAAAACTAGCAATCCCTCAATTCATGTATCAATCAAGCACTTCTTCGTCAATTGGTTGTTTGAAAACCGATAATCGAAGTATCATAACCCTCTTTCAAGGTGAAGTGAAATACCTAACTCTAACCAATTACCATTCCTCAAGGTCTCTCGATTTGTTGGGATTCATTAAGCACACGATTATCATTTTAGGTTCTCTCGATCGGTAATTCTCTCTCAAGATATCACACAATTAAGTCAAATCCTAGGGTCTAAGTATCAAATTTCACTATTTCGTTATTCATCCAATACACAAAATATACAAGAAAGTGATCAAATCTCTCACAGGGTAATAATCATCTAAGATTTGATAAAACAATCCAACAATTCCAAGGTACCAAAAGAGATGAACAACAAATCGAGAAATTAACTATTATTTACACAAATCCAAAATCAAAACAACAAAATTACACTCAAAATTACAAAACACAGATCTAAAATGATAAAAAAGAAGTGAAGAGAAGAGAAAAGAAATGCTCAGCCCAGATCGCGCTTGAACCGTTGTTGCAAACCCGAGATGAAATCCTTGCAAATCTTCACTTCAATTCACTCTTTGTTCCTCTAATCTAATTTGTATCCTAATCTAGATGATGGATGTTGAAGAGTGGCATGGAATAGAGATGAATGAAGCAGTAAAATGGCTTTTTATAGCGGAAATGAAGTCTGTAAAACCGCCACACGCATAGGACACCAACAGCCACAAAGAAAACTAGTGAGCTAGGAGAGCAGCCTGACCATGGCTAGTACGTGGGGACCAACACGAACAGTGGCCCCCACCACAGACAGACCGTGGGGCTCTCTGTCCTGGTGGCTCTCCCTCATTTGACTTGCTGCTTCTCTTGTATCTCCCTAGACCATGGTGCTAGCCACGGTTTGACTGTGTTGGGTACCTTTGTGCCTTTTGTGCTATGTTTTTTGATCCACTAGGCCTCAAAAATCCTTATTTTATTCACATAACTTGGCTGACAAAGTAAAAATCTACAAAAAAAACTCTCAAAATAAGCTAAACTAAGTGTAATAGTAGCAATAGGGGCATAAATCATACAATTAAGCATATTAATCCCCTAAAATGACTCCCAAACACTTATAAAATCCTATATGAATATGACATTCATCACTTCCCCATGCTTAAATATTTTCTTGTTCTCAAGAAAATACTAGAGAAAACCGATAAGGGGAAATGCATATAGGACTCAAAAACAAAACAACCGCTTTAAAATAGGCAACTCATAGCACATTACAAGCATGAATATCAATCCATGACAACCCCAGGTGGAGCATAATACATTTCAAAATCAGGAGAAGGTAGATGTTTTCAAAGAAATAAACAACTACAAGCCACATATCAAACTTGATCACCCCCAAGGAACCACAAAGCACATCATACAAGCACATGAAATTGTAGAGCTAAACAAACTGGCAGAGCCTCACTTTTAAGAAATGTGGATCACTTTCGCTCATGCATTTAAAATATAGCATAGGTTCACTCAAGATTCATTTTAAAGATGCAATCTGCCATATGCTTGCAAAAACTCCCAAATTCTCCACCACTAAGAATGCAATGTGCATAAGACAATCAAGAGGACTTTACATGGGTCGTAACATGGGCTAAAAGGGTTAAAGGAAATGAGTGGACTAATAAATTTGCACAATGTGGAGCTAGGAGCCAAATGACTAAGGAGCAACCAACAAGGCACCAAGAAACCAAAATGTTTACCAACACTTCAAACCCAAAAAACACAATATCCTCCACGAATTGAGTGGGAAATTTATGGAGATCCCTCTACTTAAACTAATCCCAGCCAGAATGCTCAAGCCTTAGTCCTTCAATTCATGAATCAAGGCTCAGATTTTAGTGTTTTGATAAGCACACCCAACCAGTCTAACATATGTTATTTAGTCCAATCCACTTTTGAGGAGTAGCTCTGCTCAATTGTGAGCTTAATTTTTAGCTAATAAAGAATACAAGTTGCCTCACCTTTTTCTGGCAAAGCATTGGCTCTGTCAGCTAGCTCAGGCAGATCAGCCATGAACTACCCAGTTTCAGTCCAGTCTGGCAGTATTTTGAATAGCCACTTTTGACTCCTTTGTAACAGCTAGCTTGGGAACGTTTAAGGGCTTGAAAAGGTGCCTAAATTATTATCAAGGAAGGCCCTAAAGTAGCAAAGGCAGATCGGCTAGAATCAGCTATTAATCACGACAAAATCAAAGGAAATACCCTTTGATCCAATGGATACCTAGCTGCTGTACTTACTGACTACACGGGCTAATCACCTGTTTAGCAGCTACATTTGGCTCCTTAAGACCATTGTTAGCAGTACTTGGATGCTACAAATGCTTGACACCTCAGTAATGGAGATTAGTAATGATATTAGATGTCAAAGATCATATTAGAGTTGCTGTTTTAGGTTGCTTTTGTTTAAATTTGTTTTCTGTTTTTAGTGAGCTGTTGTTATTCCAGTTTTATTTATTGAGAGGGAGTGCAAGGCTGAGTAAAAAAGCCTCATTTTTAGTTGCAATAAGTCAGTTGACGAATATATGAAGTCGAGCATAGCTCCTTTTCTCTCAAAACTCTCTCTAGCTATCCTATGAGTGATCATTACAAGTGGTGTCCTAGTGAATCTTGGTTCCTAATCTAGTGGTGTGTCTATATCCAGATTAACTCTAAGGGATCTGGATTTGTCTTGGTGGTGTAACTATATCTAAGAACAAGTTTAGTTTATCTTTGGTTTAGTGCATTTACAAGTTAGTTTCAGTTCAGTTCAAGTCAGACTTGCTTGGGCAGCTTGATTGGTTGTTCCAGTTTGCATTCCTTCTTGCTTATTCTACATCAGAAATGTGTTAACAAAGAAAGGAACTCAATCTATGTAAATTCCCAATGCCAATCACTTGTTCACTTTGTACTTATTTCATTCCTTTCTTTTCTCTTATTTTCAATATGATTTTTTTATTTCTTTTTTAATTTTATTCTTCTTTGGGAAATGAAATGAAAGTTTCAATCATTGAAATGCATGATCACTAACTATCAACTTGCAACCGAATACATATATATACAACCCAAATAAGAGGGAACTAAAGCAAATGCTCAATAACACTAATTCCTTAACAAACTAACATACCAAAGCCACCTTAAACTCAATTACCCCTAAAACCATCCACTACATAGATGAGGTACTGCTCCATAGACTTTGCTTAAAGGTAGGACTATGTGTTTGACCAATAGCTAATATGAAGGGATCACAACAAAGACGGATATAAGCTCAAAGGGGCTAGCAAAGGGGAAAAACATGTAATACAAAGGTAGGCTATTTGGCTTTATGGCTAAAACGTTCAACAATAAAGAAAGCCTCTATCATATCATAAATTATACACATGCGAATGTGGTTTTGAACAAGAGTCAAGGCAAGTTCTGGGGGTGTAAAATGGAAGAATCACACACATGAAAAGGAATATGAGACTAAATATGATGAATTAGTCTAAAGAAGGCTCAAGGTCTTACAGGATATCAACCAAAGTCTCAATAAACTTATAAAATGAGTCTCATGTACCAATATTAATGCTAAAGACTCTAAGGGATAACAAATTTCTCAACCAAGACAAGGACAAAACAAGAAATATTCATAAAACCTTCACAAATATTAGCACCAAAAAGGATTACACATCAAAAGTTACTGAAGCTCATAAAAGTTATTTAGCCTAAACAATCATCATTGGAGGGTATCTCAAACCAATACACACCATTTCTACATGCAATCATATGTACAAACCTAAAATACAACACACCATTGCAAAAGAAATGAAACCTAAACCTACATGCTCTAAATAGTTTGCAAACTAAAGCCTAAAATGGAAAACATGAAACTACCCTTACCCCATGCTTAGATAACGTATTATTATTCAAAGGAAATGAACGAGAACTGAAGGGGGAAACAAAATATAATGATGTCATGAAGTTAGGTGCTGAGTACACCTAAGCTAAGGCCTCCTCACAAACAGGATAAATAAAGCATCAGCCACTCCATCACAACTTCAAGACACGGCCCATCAAATAAGATGTCATCAAAGCACGCAAAAGTTTGTCAAACACCGCAGCATAGGGCTCACAATCTTTGCTATATGAGACCATGAAGACGAACATAAAAAGAAAGTTAGAGCTCTCTTTAATAAACCTTACGCCGTAGAAAAATCAAAAGCGAAATTGAAGAAATTGTTCCACACGGGTTTTCTAGGCCTATCCACTAGGTACATGCAATATGGATCAAGGAAAGCATTATACCCACTAAAGTAACCCAGGGACATAAATTATCAACATTCCCACCACGCATACAGGACATGTTGTGCTCATAGCCCAAATCAACTTTAGCATCACAAATCATAGAATTATGAATGGGCACATCAATGTAATACTCGGGGGGAGGAGAAGGTAATGAACAAATAGGGAGAGCATGTGAATGATCAAGGGGATTGTGGAGAACACTATCATCAAACCAAGGCTAGAAAGTCCTCATGTCCAAATACATCACATGACCCTCCAAAGGAGTCTCAGCTAGATCGACCATGCACATTATCTAAAGTATCTTTGGAGTCAAAACATGCATCAACAACACTAAACCTAGCAATAACCCCACAAGTATCATCCATCTCGAGCCCTATACATTGAGCTAAAGGGAGGGATGAATTAGGTAAGGTCAAGAAAATATCAGTGTTGTCCATGGGTGATGCAAAGTTTGGTTAAGTATAACATGCATAATAAGAATACCAATTTATAGCATGATCAGAAGAATTACACAAGTCATCTAAAAAGGGGCTTAATAAGATCTAGCATAAAAAGCAATAGGATCACGAAAAAGATATCCAAAAACACAAATTGCATTCTCAAACTCAAATGAATCCCAAGCAATGCACTCAAGCAAATACCATACCTCATCAACGTTTTTATCATGAAAACCCTAATACTCTATAAGATCAGGGGTTTTACTATTCACACCCTCATCAACAATGTCCAAAATCTCCCATTTATCCACACAATAACTGCATTGAGTAAGAAAAACATTTAATCACTTAATTACCTCCAGATTAATTCATGCTTGAATTGGGGGAAATGGCAAATTCTCACTGTTTTTTTCCTTAAATTTTTTATCTTTTTAATTTTCAATGTTTTTGGTTTTTTTGTCAAAGAAAAACAAATGCTTAGTCAAACCTATTGAAAAAAATCCAATATTCGACACTAATCCCCGACAACAGGGCCAAAACCTGATAGGGCTGCAAATGCTTGGTCGTGTTGTAGCAATCAAGGTTATCTTCCAAAAGGACTAGGTTGATCTACTGGGCTTTATCCCCTGAAGATAGGCTAAGCGAATCAAAATTTGAGATTGAAAATAAACTAATCTATTATCTAATCTAATTGATAAATAACCAAGAAATTATACAAAACTAGCAATCTCTCAATTTATGCATCAATCAAGCACTTCTTCCTCAACTGGTTATTTTAAAACCGATAATCGAAGTATCACAACCTTCTTTCAAGGTGAAGTGAAATACCTAAATCTAAACAATTACCATTTTTCAAGGGCTCTCAATTTGTGATTCATTAAGCATACGATTATAATTTTAGGTCTCTCGATCGGTAATTCACTCTCAAGACATCACACAATCTAGTCAAATCCTAAGGTTCAAGTATCAAATTTCACCTTTCAGTTCTTCATCCAATACCAAAACATGCAAGAAAGTGATCAAATCTCTCATAGGACAATAATCATCTAAGATTCGATAAGACAAACCAACAATTCCAAGGTACCATAAGAGATGAACAACAAATCGAGAAATGAACTGTGATTTGCATAAATCCAAAATCAAAACAGCAAAATCATAATCAAAATTACAAAACATAAATCTAGAATGAGAAAAGAGAAAACAAGAGAAGAGAAAAGAAATGCTCAGCCAAGATTGTGCTTGAACCGTTGTTGCAAACCCGAGATGGAATTCATGCAAATCTTCACTTCAATTCACTCTCGCTTCTTCTAATCTAATCTAAATTGTAATCTAGATGATGGATGTTGAAGAGTGGAATGGAATAGAAATGACTGAAGTAGTAAAATGGCTTTTTATGGTGAAATGAAGTCTGCAAAACCGTCACACGCATGGAACACGAACAACCATAAAGAAAGCTAGCGTGCTCGAGGGAACAGGGATGACTGTGGTCAATCTGTGGGGACCACCACGAACCGTGGTGCCTATCACGGACAAACCGTGGGGCCCTCTATCCTGGTGGCTCTCCCTCGTTTGACTTGCTGCTTCTCTTGAATCTCCCTGAACCATGGTTCTGGCCACTGTTTGACCATGTTGGGTGTCTTCAGGCCTCTTGTGCTATCTTCTTTTATGCACAAGGCCTCAATAATCCTCATTCTATTCACATAACTTGGCTCACAATGTCAAAATCGTCAAAAACTCTAAAAATAAGCGAAACCAAGCATAATAATAGGAATAGAGGCATGAATCATACAATTAAGCATATTAATGCCCTAAAATGACTCCCAAATACTTATGAAATTCTATGCAAATATGACATTCATCATAGGGTTTAGGGTTTGTTTGTTTAACTCTTCAAATATCAAGGTTCAAGGTATAGGGCTTATTTTGGTGGTTTATGGTTTGGCGTGCAGGATGTATGGTTTAAGGTTAGGGATTCGGGTTCAATATCTGGGTTCCAGGGTTTCCAGAAACTCTTGAACCATTGACTTAATACCCTAAACCTTCAACCTTAAACCCTAAACTCAAGGACACTCAATTCTGCACTAAATTAGCTTGTACACTCCTGAAGTTGTGTTCATTGCCATTAATCGTGGGGGAATGCACTCACTAAGCATTAAACTTAGACTCCTAAACCCTAAAACATGATAATAAACTCCAAAGTTTAGGTCTTTCACTATAGGTTCTAGTATCTATTGAGTAAGTCACATGAACAGAGTGTTCCAATATATTTGAATAATTTTGTGCTCAACTTTTTGCAGTTAATGTTTTAAGAATTAACATTTAAAGTTTAGGGTTTGGGATTTAGGGTTTAAAAGTTTAGGGTTTATGGTTTATGGTGTAAGACTTAGGATTTAGGGCACTAGCCCTAGTGTTGTTAATTTCTGCAAACGTATGGTTTCTCACCGTAATAATTACGAGTATCGTCCTCAGGGATGGGTTGTGAAATTAAGTTGCAAACTTTAATCTAAACTAAGGGCAAACTAAGAAAAAAAAAAACAAAATCAACTAAACAGCAGAATCAGATTAGTCTAATCTCAAGCAAGCAATAAGATTCATGACCAAACTAAAGTGTTATGAATAAAGGAGAAGAGCCGCCAATTCTGCCAGCTTAACAAACCTAAGATTCAGGCCCAAACTGAAGAAGTGTCAAAAGGAACTAGCTCATGAATAAATTCAGCAATTGAACCATTTATAATTTGCCCAAATTTCCACTCAGTTGAACTCAATGTCAAGTTTATTAAAGCTCAAGTTGCATCAAACTCATGAAATGAATTAACACAAGCAGAGCAACAAAGAAATGGGAGCAACAGAACCGAAATAATGAGAGCAATTGAACCGAAACCAAATTCAAGAACCTAGAATTCGAACCAAATGAAGTCCAAAAAAAAAATCTGGAATTCACTAAAGCGTACTCCCAATTAACAAACAAATCTAAATTGCAAAGCAAAGAATAGATCTGACAACTGGAAATCAAAACAGCAACCGAAAATTGACACCTAAAATTCTTGAAATTGAAACCTAAAGATGAGCAGTCGAACAAGATGGAAATCTTGCTACAATTAACTAAAGCTGAAGCTAAACTACTAAAACCTAATCTAATCCCTACCCCCTCGACTGCTGCAACCTCCCAATTTACGGTCGCCCTTCGGTCCATTTCCACGCCATTGAAGATGCAGTCATTCGAACCAGCTCCAGATTGTAATAGCTGAAGGTGAATAATGAAGAAAGAGAGAGGAATCGAGGTTGTGGGGGAGATGGACAGGCATGGCAGGCGAAGCGAAGAAGATGAAGGGGAATCAGAAAAGGGGCTCGGGCTTCTCTGGTTCAAGCGACCAAAAATGAGGAGAGAGAAGGAAAGTAAAGGAGAAATAAGGGGGGAATATGGCTGGGTCACGTGCGTTGCGCATGCCCTGGGTTTTATTTTTGTTTTATTTTTCCTTTTTTTTGGTTTGGTTTGGGTTTGAATCCATTTAGTCGAACTCTTCAGTTTTCAGCATTCCTTCCTCTTTTTTCGCGTGTTTTTTTCCCGAATTATTCAATACCTACAAAACACAATCAAATCAAATAAAAACCTAAAAATAACAATTATTTCTAATATAAATTAGGTAGAACGGTACTCTAGGAATAGCACATTTTTAACGTCAACAAATACCCCCACACCAAAGTTTTGCTCGTCCTCGAGTAAAATAAAAACTAACAAGCCTAAAAAAATGAAACCCTAACTCACTTTCGTAGGAATCACGGTTGCACTTAGCACGTGCAACAAGCCCTTTAAACCCCTATGTTATCCCTAGTGGACGAGTAAGGTGTCGTGAGGGTTTACAGAAAATATACCCACAAAATCTATAAAAGAAAGCATAAATAGAAACTTGAAAATCTTTTTTGGGTTTTGTTTTTTTTTCAAAAAACTAATATGTACAAAACTGGGAAAAGATATATACACATTCTAATCAACTAAATCACCCATGTAGCAAAGATAGTGGCATGCATATAAACAAAATGTACTCATCAGGGCTCTCTTCCCCATTAATGACATCAAAGCACTAACTTTTCACCCAATTGCACATCGAAACTTTGAATCCATCCCAGTGCTTGTGTGCAAGTGTATCATCATCTTAGGGCCCCGGTTTACCAAAATCAAACTCAATCCCACTTGACTGACACAAACTCAAACCACATTATTGATTTATTAACATTAGAAGCAAGCTTTCCCAATAGCAATATTGCCTCAAAGGGTAACACCCATTAGCGCATGCCTCAAAGGGTTACTTGTCATTCCAACTTTACTCCATTTCCTTTTTTCTATTCTTTCTTCTTTTTTTTTTCAGTTTTTCTTTTCCTATTTTGTTTTTCACTTTTTTTCATTCTCACTTTTTTCTCTCTTTTCTTTTTGAATAAAAACCAAAGTAATTGTGTCAAAAACAAGTGGGAGAGCCGATAATGAAAAACTAAAACCTTAAGACAATGAGAATAATATAAATAGGGATTAGGTTACACAACGATAATGAACAAATGGGATTAGAATTAGAGCTAAGAATGGCACACCAATGACCGAGACCTAACATGCACATCATGCATACATACAGGCTAATAATCCAAGCATAGGGGATTAAGCTAATCAGAATAGCGTGAAACCTTCCCAAAAAGAAAACAAAAATATTTTTGGATTTTCAAACATTTTTCAAAGTTTCCCGACCCCCACACCTAAATCTCACAATGTCCTCATTGAGAGTGAAAAGAAACAGACAAAAGAAAAAAAAACTAAAAAGAAAAACGAATATATAAAAAGAAGACTAAGACTTAAAAAGAAAGAAAAATGACATGACTCTAAAACTCAAAAAGAAAATAATAAAAATAAAACAGGGCAACAAATATATATATATATATATATATATATATATATATATACGAAAACAAAATAAACAGAAGAGATAAAGAGAAACGTTTATACCAGGTCAGGTGCAGGAGTACAGCTAAGTTATAGCTGCGTGAAATGTGGTTAGATAGAGGCTCATGGAGCATCAACCACTCCATATCAAATGGAACATCGCTACTTAAATCAAAACTCATTAAAGTACGAAATAGCTTGTTAAATACAGAAGACCAACTCTCAATAAGATCAATGTATAAGAAATAAGAAAGTTGGCACCCAGTAAAGTACATCCACCTTATCAATGCAGCACAAGTAAGGGCACGTTTCAATTTGTCAAATATTTTAGCCCAATCAGAAAATAGATAGACATACTTAAAAGTAGCCAGCAAGTGGGTCATTGGCCTAAAAAGTATATCATCATTAATGAATGGTCTAGGCAAATTAGTGAGTCCTAAATCCACAAGTCCTTTAAGTTCAATAGGCATATGAGTCAGATCTAAATCAAAATGTTTAGTGACAATGGCATCAGGCTGAATAAATTTAGACTTGTGAGATTCAAAAAGAAAGTCAGGGTGGATGAGGTCAAAAGAAAAAGATTCGCATTCAGCACACAAATCCACATCGAAACCCACTTTAACATCAAA
Source organism: Selenicereus undatus (assembly GCA_017589665.1). NCBI lineage: Eukaryota > Viridiplantae > Streptophyta > Magnoliopsida > Caryophyllales > Cactaceae > Selenicereus > Selenicereus undatus. The sequence goes on along the minus strand of JACYFF010031956.1, from coordinate 32,507,862 downwards.
CCCACATGAAAAAGATTCATATTCTATAGAAAGAATATCATCATTAAATTCCAATTTAGTGGGTGTAGCGTCCTCCTCACATTACTCCTGTGCAGAAATGTATTCTGACTCATCATGACGCTCAACTATAGTAGTGATGCTTATGTCTAACTCACTAGCATTCTCAGATTCCTGACCCTCTTCAGACTCAGAAGAGTCATCAAAAATGGTATGTGGGTCGGTATAAACTAGGACGCCCTTTTGTGAGCTAGTGTGGGGTGCAAGGTCGGGAGATAGAGACATAGGGAGGTCATCCACTTGTTCTAAACTAGGCAAAGGTTGGGCATCATTCAAGCTAGGCTTAGGACGATAAGAGGGCTCAAAATCATCAGAAAGACTAACTCCTAATTTAGGAGATCCTAAACGAGAGTCAAGCTTATTACAATTCTCCATACTCTGACTGAAACAGTGAGAATATTCAGTAATTCTCACTTGCATAATCTCTAACATCTTATTAGTCAATTCATTAATTCTCTTTTCTATACTTGCACACGTAGCATCATGATACGAACAAGAACAAACATCATGACAAGAAGATTCATAATAACCGCACCAAACAGGAGGCACAGAAACATAAGAGGGATCATATGAGTTCCAAGGGTAAGGATTAGCAGGAAAGGCAGACTCAGTAGGAGTTGGGTATTTTAAATGCATTTTAGCTTGTTCAAACTCATAAGTATCGCAGGCCAAGTTTTCAAAGAAATCCCATACTTCAGCTGGAGTTTTAGATAACAATCCTAGCAAACCCTTTGGGCACATGTACTCAACATAACCTCTAGATTCAGAATTTAGACCCAGAGCTATGATCTCACAAATTTTCCATTTTTCAAAATGTTGATTCAATTGAGCGCGATAATCATTAAGTCTACACAAATAATGCCAGAAAGGTTCATGCTCACGTTGTGGGAAATTAAAAACTGGCATGCTTGATTTTCTTTTTTTCCACTTTTTAAGAATTTTTCAATTTTTTTTGGATTTTCAGGTTTTGATTTTCAGGGAAAGAAAATGAAAATGACTCTAGGATACTAATCACGAACTAAGCACTAAAACGAAACATGAGACTGAAATAAGCAAGTTAAGCACACAAAATAAACCAACAAAAATAAAACAAGATTACCATAAGAAAAAGACCAAAACGACAAAGCATAAACACTAAGCATGAGCATCATTTTTATTTTTTAATTTTTTTTAGAGGATAACGAAAATAGAAAGCAGAAAATAAACTAAAACAAAAATAGAAAATAAACTAAAACCCTAAACAAGCAAAGACTAACCAGAAAGTTGCCTTGTTTTTTTTTTCTTTTTTTTCTGCACAAAAACCAAATTGGTTAGAACAGCAAAAATCACACCAGGATAATGTCTAAAAATTGAAATGAAACTAATCTAGACAACAACAATCAAAACATGAACTTACTTCAACAATCGAAAATAATCTAAACGAAATTACTAAAACAAAATAAAAACTCAATCGAAACCTACTAAAACGAAAATAAAACTAAAACGAAATTGACGCAATGACTCGAATAACTAAACTACGACTCGAAGCAACCTAATCTCACAACGTCATCCCCGGCAACAGCACCAAAAACTTGTTGTGAATTTCCGTAAGCGTACGGTTTATCGCCGTAACAATTACGGCTATCGTCCTCAGGGGTGGGTTGTGAAATTAAGTTGCAAACTTTAATCTAAACTAAGGGCAAACTAAGAAAAAAAAAACAAAAGCAACTAAACAGCAGAATCAGATTAGTCTAATCTCAAGCAAGCAATAAGATTCATGACCAAACTAAAGTGTTATGAATAAAGGAGAAGAGCCGCCAATTCTGCCAGCTTAAGAAACCTGAGATTCAGGCCCAAACTGAAGAAGTGTTAAAGGGAACTAGCTCATGAATAAATTCAGCAATTGAACCATTTATAATTTGCCCAAATTTCCACTCAGTTGAACTCAATGTCAAGTCGATTAAAGCTCAAGTTGCATCAAACTCATGAAATGAATTAACACAAGCAGAGCAACAAAGAAATGGGAGCAACAGAATCGAAATAATGAGAGCAATAGAACCGAAACCAAATTCAAGAACCCAGAATTCGAACCAAATGAAGTCCAAAACAAAAAAAAAACTGGAATTCACTAAAGCATACTCCCAATTAACAAACAAAGCTAAATTGCAAAGCAAAGAACAGATCTGACAACTGGAAATCAAAACAGCAACTGAAAATTGAAACCTAAAATTCCTGAAATTGAGATCTAAAGATGAGCAGTCGAACAAGATGGAAATCTTGCTACAATTAACCAAAGTTGAAGCTAAACTACTAAAACCTAATCTAATCTCTACCGCCTCGACTGCCGCAACCTCCCAATTTATGGTCGCCCTTCGGTACATTTCCACGCCATTGAAGATGCAGTCATTCGAACCGACTCTAGATTGTAACGGCTGAAGGTGAATAATGAAGAAAGAGAGAGGAATCGAGGTTGTGGGGGAGATGGACAGGCATGGCAGGCGAAGCGAAGAAAATGAAAGGGAATCAGAAAAGGGGCTCAAGCTTCTCTGGTTCAGGCGACCAAAAATGAGGAAAGAGAAGGAAAGTGAAGGAGAAATAAGGGGGGAATATGGCCGGGTCACGTGCGTTGCGCATGCCCTGGGTTTTATTTTTGTTTTATTTTTCCTTTTTTTTGGTTTGGTTTGGGTTTGAACCCATTTAGTCAAACTCTTCAGTTTTCAGCATTCCTTCCTCTTTTTTCACTTGTTTTTTTCCCGAATTATTCAATACCTACAAAACAAAATCAAATCAAATAAAAACCAAAATAACAATTATTTCGAGCAGAAATTAGGTAGAAAGGTACTCTAGAAATGGCACATTTTTAACGTCAACACCTAGGTTTCCAGGTTTAGTGTTTAGGGTTTGGGTTTATTGTTTAGGGTTTACAATTAGTAGTTAAATTCTTGGTTTATGTTACTCATGACATATATAATAATTTACATATACTAACCTAGGAAATGTATACCTAACAACCTGAGACAACATAAAAAGATTTTCGAGATATGCATCATGTCGTATGGGGTTTGTTTAAAAGAAAATAAAAAAGACAATAGAAAATGAAGGGAAATGGAAAAATTAGGTAATCAGCAGTAAAAACGTCTATTAAGATACAAATGAAGAGGATAATAGTGCTCCAAATACTTTATTTGTGATGCATGATACCATAAAAATTAGGATAGTATGATAACTTTAGATTTAGCGTTTAGGGTATAGGGTTTGTTTGCTCAACTCTTCGAATGTCAAGGTTAGAGTTTAGGGCTTATATTTTGCGATTTAGGGCTTGGGTATGAGATATAGAGTTTAAGCTTCAACGATTACGGTTCAATATTTAGGATTAAGGGTTTACAAAAATTCTAGGTACTAACCCTAAACTTGAATGTTAACCCTAAGCCCTAAACTCTTGAACCATCAACTTAATATCCTAAACCTTAGATCTTAAAGCTTAAAGTCAAGGGCATGTAATTCTATACTAAATTAGTTTGTACGCTCCTAACGTGGCCTTCATAGTCATCAATCGAGCAGGAATTCACTCATTAAACAATAAATGTAAACTGTTAAGCCCTAAAACCTTACCCTAAACTCTAAAGTTTAGGGGTTTTCACCTTAGCATTCTAGTATCCCTTAGTAAGTCAATTCTAAAGGTTACTTTAATATACTTGATTTTTTTTGGTTTCAAGTTTATGTGGTTAAGACTTTAGGAATTAACGTTTAAAACTTAAAGTTTGGGATTAAGGGCCTAAGCATTTTGGGTTTACGGTTCCAAGTTTAGGCTATTAACCCTAAGGTTCTAGAGTTTAGAGTTTAGGGTTTGTTGTTTATTATTTAGGGTTTAGAATTAGAAATTAGAGTCTTGGTTAACAGTAACATATATAATAATTCATACATAATAACCCAAAAATATCTACACAACAATCTGGGATAACCTAAGAAGATATTCAGGATACATATGGGGTCATACAAGGTTTATTTTAAAAAACATTTAAAAAAGATGAGAGAAAATGAAGTGAAATGGAAAAATTAGATCATCTGGACTCAAAACATCTATTACAACAGAAATAAAGAAGATGCTAGTGCTTCGAATACTTTATTTGTGACGCATAATGTCATAAAAATTAGGATAATGTGATACCTTTAGTTTAAAGTTTAGCGTTTATGGTTCGTTTGTTTAACTATTGAAATTAAATATCAAGGCTTAGAGTTTAGAGCTTGCCTTTTACGGTTTATGGTTTCGGTATAAGATGTAGAGTTTAAGCTTTGGGGATTCAGTTCAATATTCATGGTTATTCTAA
>JACYFF010031956.1:32393081-32450792 GCA_017589665.1 Selenicereus undatus | reverse complement strand
TATATGATATATGATTTAGCTAATTATATTACCATTCTCATTACAAATATTTCAATCCCTATCCCTTGTAACTTGGTTTTTTATCCCTAAAAAGGGCAAGGTTAAATGGTACAATTTATGAATTTTGTCTGTTCAACATCGCTCTGTTTGGGTTAGTAAGGTATTCACTTTATAAATTTGAGTGTAATATCTATTTTTATTTACTTGCTTTTACACCATAACCAGCTTTTTACTTTTAGCCCGCTAACATTTCTTAATCAAGCCATAGTTATTGTTTTCAATGAGTTCGCCATAATCACAGCTTAGCTTCTTATTAGCACTAAGCCAACCCCTTATTTCATGCCCTCTAGTTAATGTTTAAAGCGAGCAAGAACGCCCTCCTTAATCCTTACCAATACACAATCTATTTACCAATGTATCACTTGATTATAAACTCCCAAATGTATATACTTAAATTAAAATTGTAACTTTTCCGATTCTCTCCTATATTGCTATCAAGTTAGTATTCATATTTCGATCTTTTTCATGTTCATCCACAGCCAATTCCAAAATACAAATACAACATAAACCACCAAAATTTTCTCAAGAAAGTGGGAGGCCACTTCAAATATTGCTTCATCACGCAAAGTTAAAGGGAAACTTCTGTAAGTTTTCACTCCCGTAGCGTACACACCTCTAGCATGAAAGCCCAAAGTCACCCATCAACCCAAACATTCCCTAAATATAACACTTTCATTCAAAAATTCACAATTCACAAAATACACATCCAAAATTCACTGAATTTTATAGGAAATTACCAAATATTATGAGTAATACGAAATTTTATAGCACTTTCATTCGACAATTTACAATTCACAGGAATTAAAACAGTGGCTGAAATTATGTGTAAAACAAGACAATTTCAATCAAAAATTCACCTCTTAGACAATAGACATCCAAAATTCATGAAAATTTTCAAGAAATTGTGAAATATCATGGAGGAACTATAGTAAATTGTTCAGAATTTTTGGCCAATCCAAGAATTCTTGAAGATTCAAATGGTGCCCAAATTTCATGAAAAATCTGGAATTTTTTTTTCCCTGTCTTCATTCTTCTAATCCCAATACTCAAGTAGGAAATCCATAATTTTCCACATGTAAGATTCAATTCATAGGTAACCATAAAACCAGCGTCACCCAACCTTAATTTCACATCACCGCAACCTCAATTTCTTCCAATTATCTCATGTAACCAAAAGTCATGCTCCAATCATTTTTAAATACTAATTTAAACCCAAATAGATGCACTAATTTCGTCAATTTAAGAAAACAAATCAAATATACATGTGAAAATTAGCGGAAGGATTTGGATTGTTGAAGTAAGAAGCAAAAGAAAGAGGAGGAGAGGTGGTGATGGGGCCTAGCTAGCCCGGTGGAGCGCTAGCTCGGTGGATAGATCATGGGAGAAGAAGGGGGAAGAGGAACGAGAAAGGGGGTAATATTTTGGGGTATTGTTTTTACTTGGGTTGGCTAAAGTCACAATTACTAGTGAATTTTGCTTTACTTTTAATTTTTTTTCTGTATTTGTTTTTATATTTGGATACCAATTAGTTGCCCCTTTCCTTTTCTTTTCTTTTCTCTGTTTTTTTTTTATAAATAAATTCTCCTGTTAATCAACTACAAAAATACAGCTGATCTGCGACGGAAATACCGACGGAAAAAGTGTGTTTTTTTGACGGGAAAAGGTCATTTCAACGGAAAATACGACGGAAAACGGTACGTCGGGATTCAGCTCGTTGCAAAAAATTTTCCGACGGAAATATTCCGTCGGAACGCCCGTCGGACAACCCTGCAACATCAGAGGAAGCGAAACTCGAAAAGGGGGGGAGGGAATTTCCGACGAATTTCCCTTTTTAAAAAAAAAATAATTTTTTTTAAAAAAAATTGAGAATCCGAAAGAAAAAGTATTTTGTAGAAAATTTTGCTTGAAAACAAAAAAAAACAATTACGCAAAATTAATACGCACGTAATAATATAATTACCAAAGATAAAATTTTATATATATATCTGTCAAAAGAAACATGCTGAATTAAATATGAATTACAACGTAGGACATTGTTTAAAATGTACGCAAATTACTAAACTATTCGGAGTCGGATAAATTTGTGGGATCATCATCGTTGTCGTCTTCGGAGTCCTCTTCATCGTCGGGATTCAAGTTGATCTGGCTGGAGGAGCCTGCACTTTGACATTTGAAAAATCTTAAAATTTTTTTCAGCATGCGCTCTGTCTTCCCCTGTTTCTTGACTATTTTAGTTATAGCCTCTGCTTGCTTAGTTATGCTCTCATTGAAGAGTTGTGCTTGCTGTCTTGGATCAAAATGCTCAGCTGATGAGTGACGTGCAGCTGCAATAGTAGCTGATTTCTTCAACTTGACCCGTCCGCGCCAAAACCGTATACACGACCTTTCTTGTCAAGATTTTCTTTAATCCAAAACTCCTCTTGGGTCATAGGTGGCAGTTGAGAGCCCCCTTGAGTTGCAACTTGGGAGTACTCCTGCCATTTGTTCTGATGATCCTCCCGAAACTTATAAAAAATAAAATTATTTTATACCAAACCTACAATTGTAACATATGAATTATCTCTAAATAGAATGTGTGAAACTTACATATTTTTTGGCTGATTTTTTGTCCACAAAAGTTTTGTCTTTCACCTTGCAGTGAGTGTCCTTGAACAATTCTTCACACGTGGACTCCCTACCTAATGTTTGGACCTGAAAAAAAGAGTAAATCGCAATTAAATATAAACGAGGATGATGAACGAGGACCTCAATCCATATCATGCTTTATATATAACAAATACATTTATTAATAATCAAATTTCTTACCAAACGCCTTTTCCTTTCACTAATCGGAATTGAGCCACATGTATGCAACGAAGGACCAAAACCTTCAACATCACTCAATCTATTATTCTTATTTTGTTCACTCAATTTCTTGAAGTTGTCATTGTCACTCCAATGTTTGAGCATATCATTCCAAACACTAGGCGGTAACCACTTCGGTTTTTTGCTATACTTCCTGGCACCTCTGTGTTCAAAGTTACGCCGTATCTGACTTTCGTTGTCTGGATGCCAGTAGTAGTGTTTCTGCGGCAAAATTGAAGTATATATATTAGTAATCAAACATTTCAAATTAACAATCCAATCACGACTTTCAAATTCATTGTACAGATAATCATGAACCTTGAACTCATTGAACCAAATGTCTCTCTGAGATTGTGGAACTTCCCCCTACGTGGTCCAAGGACGTGGGTACTTACCTGCAAAGCTTTCGACTATTTTCTGAACTACACTCTGATATGGAACAAAACTAAGAACACAAAAAGAATTCGTTAGCAATAAAGATTGTATGTGTCAAAAGAATATGAGAAGTGAAGAAGTTACAAACTTCATAATAAACTTACGTGTCACCATCAGGTTGTAAATATATCTTATTATTGATGCTCGCTGTGTCACTTTCAGGTGGAGGATTGTGTCTATCTCTTCCTCGCCCTTCATTGGGGACCCCTTCGTTGTGCACTGAGTGACTTGGCATTTTAGGTTGCCCCATAAACTGATTACTGTTGAAATGCGGACTAACAGTACCGAACTGTTGATAAACTAATGGAGTAGATGAAGCACCACCCATGTAAGGAATATTTGGTTGAATTGGTGTTTGCATATCCGCACCAAAGAAAGGTGGTTGCAGGTGGGATTGCTCATTCATACTACCAAAATAATTTCCGAATGGTTGACTTGGATCAAGAAAACCTCCAAACATTCCACTAAAGGTGTTCAACTCATAAGTTTGATTTGCGGGATCATACTGTGGAGTCGGTTGTGGTACTCCTCTACCGGCATCGTTCCTGACCGTTCGACCACGACCACGTCCACCATTATGTCCAGACATCTAACAAATAAGAACAAAAAAATAAGACCGTGCCATTTTTTATACTATTGTTAGTGAAAAATTACAGTACATACAGACAATTTGTTTCTGAGTTTGCAATGAAGAAAAACTTTATATATATATGCATAAATATCCATACAACAAAACAATTCAATCAATCATGGTGGGACACATCGTCATCGTCATCGTCATCATCACCACTTTGCAATGCCGTATTTTCATCATGCCCATCATCAGTGTCTTCATCTTCATCATCCCATTCACCTTCTTCATCCTCTTCATCACCATTATCATGTTCACCATTCCCATCATCATCATCACCCCAATCATGTCCATCAACATCATTAGCTTCTGCATTTTCATCGACTAACGTGGTGACTATGACATTGTCCACATTCATATTTGCCATTCCAAAAACTGTTGATGGCCGACGGAGTGGGCGACAGAAGCCGACGGATATCGGGAATGAAACATGCTTCACTGCTCGTCACATTCAATGTAACACTAAGAAACTCCTCATCTTTTAATGACAATTTAATGTTCTCTCCAATAACATTAGGTTCAATTACTCATTTCAAAGATGGGGAATTTCTTAGTGCTACATTGAATGTAGCGACCAGTGGAGGCAGTGAAGGGGGCTGATTTTGAGGGAGCAGCGAAGGATGTCGGACGGCCGCAGAGCGCAGCGATGGTGGCTGGAAGAGGGCGGCACTGGTTAAGGCGGAGACAGAAAAAGGTCTGTGTGTGTGTGTGGAGTGTCCGATTGCTCGAGCAATCGGGTTTTTCAAGAGGTGTCGCACTGGACCACTTCACTTTATTGGATTTTTTTTAAAAAAAATTCAAGAAAAAGTGTTGTCTGACGGAAACTTTCGTCCGCTTACTTATTTCTAAAAAAATGCAAAAAAAATTGATGAATTTGAAATTCCAAATAAGTTCAAAATTAGACATTTCCAACGGAAATGCCTGTCTGTTGGAAAATCCGCCCGAAAATTCCGTCGGAATATTCCGTCCGACAGGCATTTCCTCAAAAAAAACATACAACTTCTATCGGGCAAAGAGAAGTTCAAAAAAATCAGGTGAGCCGACGGAATATTCCACGGAATTCCGACGGAATATGACCAATCCGTCGGAGTTTCCGACGGAAATTGGATCCGTCGAACAGTCCGTCGGTGTAATTTTCCTTCGCCATTTTCCGTCGAAAAAAGCAGATTTTTTAGCAACGTCTCAAAAAAAGCATATTATTCACATATTCACCAAAAATTAATGTACACAACAATTCGAACAAAACACGCACTTAACATTATTAAACCATTTACCAAAACGAAACATATATTAAATTAGAATTATTCCACATACTAAACATGCTGTTTAATTATTCAGAACAACATACGCCAAATATTAAATCAGAAATACATAATACTTTTTCCTTATCATAAAAAATTCTCACAACACCTCAAATACAACACTTAATGTAACTAAACATGTATGCTACAAATAATTAATTTCACATAACAATATTATTTTTCTACATAAATCTCATTAAACAACAATAACAAATGACACCACCGATTTTCCACCTCATCTAATTAAACAAAACTAAACGAAATAATTACTATTAACATACTTACTAAACTTATATTAATATATACTTAACATACATACATAAATTCAAAAAAACAACAAGAAATGCAAACATACTTTAAAATTCATACATCTTTAACGTACTTAACATTTTTGGTGAGACAACTTACATCCATATGTTACGAACAAATAAATTTCACACTAAACCAACCAAATCATATGAAAAATTAACTACGTTTAAAAAAAAAACATATTATTCGCTTAGCCACCAAAAATACATAAATTCACAAAAATAACAACAAAATCAAACATACTTTAAAATACAAAGAAATACAAACATACTTTAAAATTCATACATGTTTAACGCATTTAACATTTGTGGTGACATGTACATATTTATTATATAATATTCCACTTATTCAAATAAATACACTTCAAAAATGAAATAAAAATTTAACAAAATTTACATCCATATGTTACGAACAAATAAATTTCATATTAAACCAACCAAATCATATAAAAAATTAACTACATCTCAAAAAAGGCATATTATTCGCATATTTACCAAAAAATACATAAATTCACAAAAATAACAACAAAATCAAACATACCTTAAAATACATACATGGTTAACATATTTAACATTTTATAATGATGGAACTCATTTTACTTAAATTATTCACAGCAATAAAACATATTAAACATGCTTAAAATACTTAATTTAAAATAACAAACATGAATATAATTTTAAAATTTTAAAGCGAAACAATTTTGACTAACCTTCAAACGCGAAAAATCAAACGGATTACCGGCGGGGAAAGGCACGGGGCGGCGGCAGCGGGGGGACGGCGGCGGCGACGACGACGAATAGTAGCGGCGGCGGCGGCACGGCTGTGACGGTCATAATCGACAAATTTAAAACGTACAAAATATCAAATAACTTAACTATTTCAATTTTAAACAACGTACTAACAAAAAAAATAACTTACCGATTACAAAAATCTTCAACCTTCACTTTCTCTCTCTTCCTTCTTTTCCTCTTTGAGACCCCCTCTCTCTAAATTTTGCAAACTACGCCGAACGAACGTCCTCCCCCAAATTTAAAAACGAACGCGAACACGGGCCTCGAGATCCACGCAAACAACGGACGGATTCCAACAGAATTCCGTCGGAAATTCTCTGATGGGCGCGGCTTCCATCAGAATTTCTAACGCCCGTTGGACCCCGCCTGCTTTTCCGTCGGCTTCTTTGATATATTCCGACGTGCCATTTACGCGTCGCTTTGTCCGTCGGAGATGGGCTGCGTTTTTGTAGTGAATTAGCTAATTAATTAAACAATATAGTAACTTATTTATCTATTTAGTTGCTCGATTAATTTATATGATTCTAACCGCACTAATAAACTCAAACATGTATCTTGTGTCCTAAATCTAGTGATTTATAGGCATTTACTCCCCTCAAATTCCCACTACTACATTGTCGTTAATTGATAATAAAAAACTGCTTGCGCATAACTTAAATGCAGGGTCATCGATGCCACTCGAGCCCTGCACAACATATGAATTTTAAATATTAAATTGAAATACGCGCTCTCAATTTTGGTTAAACCTAGTTATGTCAAAATGATTAATGTAGATTAGGTTCGGGCTATTGCATTAATAGGGGATAATACTAATGTGAAAAGGGTTCATTGTGTACTTCTCTCCTTGATCTTCTCAGTTCCCTCAACTTCGCTCCTCCATGCCCTAAAATTATTTTCAGCCTTTTCTCTTCTCCAAATATACATTTCAAACCCAGTAAAATGGAAGCCAGTTAAATACCCAAAATCTCTCGCTCTCTCTCTCTCTCTCTCTGTTGTGAGTTCTTGCTTCCCTCAGCCTTCTGTGAGTCTGTGGTTGGGTGAACAGATAAAAACCTAGACCATGATCTCCTTTTTGGCTGATTCTGTGTACCACCGAGATGAATTTCTACTCAACACCACTGTAGCGGTCATCCTTCCACATCACCTAGCCAATTGTAGCTTGGATGTAGCTTTAATTTCGAAGGTAAGTTGTCCATCTTGTTAAAATTGTCTTCCTGATTGCTTTTAGGGATCTCTATATCTTTGAGATTGATTTTTTGGGATTTAGGCTTCCAAGTTTATTGTTGTACTAGGCACTATTCTCTCTTGAAGTCAAATGCAAATAATTAACTTTGTCTAGATCAAGGTGATCAAGCATTAAGGTGTCATTTTTGTTCCATCATTATCTAAAGGCTTCATAGATGATACAATAATATTGAGGGGTTCAAATTATCGTAATAGTTTGCCTTCTTTTTCATAGAGCGATTCCACGTTTATGCACCCCTTGTGCATAAAAATAATGTTGAAATTATATGTTGGCCCTTCTTCATAATTGAAAAGGATGTTCTGTTAACTCTTTATGTTATATAGCTAATTGTGGGGAATTATATGCCTTTTGCAAGTAGGACATGAGTCTTGTAATTGTGCTTAATGCTTCCTACAATTTTGCAAGGACGTGCAAATTCTTTGATAAAACTGTGAGTTTTTATAAGTAGAGTTAGGATTTGCAGTTTCACCTTTTCGATTATTTGATTTTTATATGACTAATTACGCACTTTGGTATTATATAGGAGAGGCGGGTTTACTCATTCAAAACTTACCAGCTGTTTAGGATAGAAGCTATTGTAGTTTACCGAGCTGGGTTACTCATTACTGTCTAACTTATATATTGCAGAATAGCTATATTGTGTGATAATAGGAGCAAAGTTCTTTTATGCCTTTTTTAATTATTCAAGCATGTTCGATCTTTTAAATCTCATGATAAACCTACTTTTCGTTCTTTTTGGCTAAGAAACACTTTAACTTTTCAATCTTTAAGTAAAAACTAAATGGTCGTTTGGTGAATAACCTACACAATAGTCTCTTATTTGTGATTCCATATAACAAATTGTTTGATGCAATAAATTTTAATAGCTTGTCACGATAGTTTGTATGACCAAGAAGGGTAAGAAAACAATACTGATCCACTTAGAATAAAAACATTATGCTTTGAAGGAGGTCACACAAATTATCTATGAAGTTGGTAAAACTACTACTTTCCTTGGGATTATTAGACCCCACCGTAAGTCGGAAAATGCATGATATTGCCTTGTAAAACTCTTTAATTATTGTATTGTCAGTTATTTGATAGAGTTTTAACCACGTACCTCCTTGCTTCCCTTTTTCCCATGATAAGTTACTTAGCCTTTGTATCGTCATATTAAGTGAAATGCAACAAGACTATCTTATCTTGAGAGCACTTACTTTTATTTAAATAGTTAACACTTAAATTTCTCATTTAGTTTGGTTTCTTTGGTTGTCCGAATTCTATTCATCACTTTTTCATATAATTTAAAGATAAACAATTTGCTCGGAATTTTGGTGCTCTTAGTGTGATTATTATAATAACTCACAATCTTTTCTGTTCTTTGTGTGTGTGTGTTTTTTTTAAAAAAAAACTGAACCTAATTATCTAAGTGTTGGCAATCGTCAGGGAGTAGGAAATTCTACATTTGAAAACTAACTTGCCTTCTATTTTTCTTTATACTTTCTTCATCTTTTGGCCGGGGGTTGTTGGGGGGGGGGGGGATGTTGCTAAGGAATTCAATTAGGGGCTTACAACTCTTGAAAGGTCTTTTTCAAGAAGCTAAGGAATAATAGAAGGGGTAAAGAGAGAAGGGAATCCCCCCCCCCCCTTCCTTCAATTGCAATAGTTGAACTAAAGTCCAAAACCCCTAGTTAAGTCCCGGTTTTCTATCATTTTGGTATTCTACAAGTCAACCTTACTTCGTTTTTTGGTAAGTAAACTTACATTACTTGTTGGGCGTGTGTTAGCATTTATTTCTTAGATTGCATGAGAGATGAATTTATAGCAACTTCCCTATGGGGTGCATGACTAAGAATACTCTCAGATAGTTGCCTAGTGTAAAACCTAACTCCATGTTTTCACTTGATGTAACTTTATTATTTAGCTTACTGTGGTGCACTCATTTTTTGGTTCTATTATGCTCCTGGCCTCACTAATAGTTCACATGCTTTTTCCACTTTATTTTTTTCATTTTTGTTGTTTTCCAAATGATTGCATCAGATAGCTTTTCTTCAGTTCCCCTATCTAATTATAGCATTATGTGTTTATATTTGCTTTTAAACAAAAAATAGATATTAGGACGTATACTAATAAGCAATGGATAAAGCTAAAAGACAGAGGGACATCCCAGTATCTATGAAGTGTTGATAATTTCCTAGAATTTGCTTTCAATGCTGCCATTAGAAATCAGAGCATATTATTGGAAAAGAAGACAATTAGTGCCCTTGTAATAATTTCCTCAAAGTGTATTTTAAAGCAAGAAGTGATGTTCGTATGATTTATGGAAAAAAGGTACTATGCAAAGTTATACTATATAGGATAAGCATGAAAATATCATGAACGATTTTTCTATTGATGATGCCACAGACGTTGATGATCATCTAAATTGTGAAGATATGTTAAATATGTTGCAAGTTGGTAGTAGATTGATTAGAGTAGGTTTGTTAGGGAATGAGAGAAGGATTACACATGACTGTAGTGGGAGCAGAAGCAGCATGATTCTATCGGCTCCTTGCTGGTTATAAAGAGCCAGTACTTTTGGATGACTTAAATGTTTCTAAGTTAGATGAACTTATGAAATTGCTTCATCTTAATTGTGTGCATAATTGGAGTCATAACACTTTTACCCAATTGCTCAAATCTTAAAATGAGACAGTAGGTTGCAACCTACTGAATTCCTTGGCCGAATGTAGCAAAATCATTAGTGATTTAGGTTTGGATTACATAAAAATAGATGCTTGCTCGAATGATGGTATCATACATTAGCATCAGTTCAAAAGTGCACATCAATGTCCAAAATGCCTCAGTCCAAGATAGAAAACACGGGGGAACAAAGCACCCTTTAAGGTCTTACGACGTTTTCCAGTAAAACCCATATTATAGAGGTTGTTTATGTTAGCTAAAACTGCAAAAGACAAGCATTGGCATGAAGAAGAATGGGCTGACGACGTAATAATGAGACATCTAGCTAACTACCCCAAATGGAGGTCTTTGATGAGGACTTCAAATCATTTGCAGAAGTTTGAAGTGTAAGACTTAGGCTAGCTACAGAAGGCTTCTAAGCTTTCAATAATTCTGAAGGGACATCTCATAGTATTTGGCCTGTAGTTTTGACTCTATATAATTGGTCTCCACAGATGTGTATGAAACCTCCTTATTTTATGTTAACAATGTTGATTGATGGCTTTAATTACCTCGATTAGATATAGTTGTTTCTATGCAACCATTAAAAGAGCTTTAAGAGTTATGGGAAACTGGTTTTGAGACATATGATGCATAGAACAATAGAACTTTGTCATGTACGTTGTAGTTATTTAGGCAATTAGTGATCTTCCTATATATGCTTACTTCTCTAATTGGTGCAACAAAGGGTTGTACCTTGTTGTCGTAAGGAGAGCATCTAATATGATACATTAACATTGGTCGCCATTTAAGGATGGGTGCAAGAAATTGTACAATGTGTTTGAAAAAATAAAAAGAGAATGCTCTTCTTTCTTTGTTAGGGGATGATATATTAAGCCAATGTAGCAAGTTCATTAATCTCCTATTCAGTAAGACAAGTAAAAAAAGAAAGTGGCATGACACAAATAGGTTGTATAGTTGCAAGAAGAAAAACAAATTTTTTGACTTGCCTTATTCGAACAAATTGAAATTGCGTCACAACTTATATGTGATGCATATTGAAAAATCTATCCAACAATATCATAGGCACATTAATAAACATTAAAGTCAAACAAAGGACACCCTAAAGGCAGGATTTGATTTAGTTAACATGGAACACAGAGGATCTTTATCTCATAATTGAAGAGGATAGATATGTGTGCTTGTTGGGTGCTACACTTTACGGGCTAATAAAAAAGCTATCTTCTATGAGAGGTTTTCAAATTTAAAGCTCCTGATGGGTATTGCTCAAACATATGTCGATGTGTGAAAGATAACTATTGTAAAATCCGATGCATGAAAAGCTATGATCACCATATATTTACGAAGCAACTTCCTCCCATTGTAATTCGAGGTCTCCTTCTAACAAAAGTATGTGAAACTCTTATTGAATTTAGTAGGTTCTTTAAGAGTTTATGCTCAAAGAATTTGGTCATGAAGGACTTGGATGCACTTGGAAAACCCTTACACATTGTGTAAATGAGAAATGATCTTTCCACCATCATTTTTCTCTTATTATGGTGCACCTAGTTGTGTGCTTGGTAGTAGAAGCGAAGCTTGGAGGCCAGTACGATATTAGTGTATGTATCCCATAGAGAGGTATATGATAATTCTTTGTGCAATAAAATTAAAATTTATAATTTGTCTCTTTGTATCATACACCTAATTCATATTTGATTTTCTGGTGAAAAGTATTTGCAGACTTTGAATTCATATGTTTGCAACAAAGCACATCCCATGAGGTTCAATGCAAGGGGTTATTAGCAAATCAATGGCTTACATTTTGTTCTAGGCATATAGATAATATTAGTGCAAAGTTTAATCGCAATCTAGAAATGATGACGGTGACAATGAAGGATCTAGTAGAAGGGAATTAGACTTAGACGTTTTCAGATCACTCGATCATCCATTAGGGAAGTATACTCTCTACTCCCTATCATGCTAGCTCCAAAGAGCTTCACTAATTCCACTTGTAGGTCCTTCTCAATTGTGACAATCATTTAGAACTTATCAGGTACATCATATGTCAATATCTTTAATGATTCAACTTCTTAAATTTGTGCATATATTAGGGAACATAAAGAGAAACTAGCTTTAGAAAATCTTACGATGTCGACAAAAGACATAGATTTAAATTTCCAAAGGGGTGCATAATTGTGGATGTCTTGCACTCTTAATTATGATGTTTGATGACACATATAGTTTCCCCTTTAGTTACACCAAATCTGATCCTTTGTTCCCCTTTTCTATAGGTGAGGAAATGTATGAACACGGATCTATGAGTGAAGACTTGTATTTTTGGTGTGCATCCCTTACCTACTATTAGGAATTATAGTGGGTACATTGTGAATAGTTTAAGGTTCCACACACTTGATCGACTAGAAATAGAAAATGCCAAAACAACGGGGTTATGGTAAGACACGATAATTATTCTGACAAAGCATGGTGTACTAAGAGATGTTCATGAGCTTCAACATCTACGTGGAAATCCCATATTTGCTTTTAAGTGTGATCGGTACAATATGTATCATCAAGGAAGAGGGTTTAAAACATATGAGTATGGGATAACTAGTGTTCACAATGGGAAGCCTTGAGCACATATGAACTATTTGTCTTAGAATCCCAAGTGGAGTAAGTTTTCATACACCGGAACCTATAGACAAGTAGCTTGTTATGATAAAAACTGAGCCCCACAACATGTACAACGTACCAGACATCAATATGGATAAGGACACACTTGAACAAGTTGATGATGATCAAGTGGAACAAGTAGAATTGAGCAATCAACTTGTCTTTTAAGGCCATCAAAACTTAAAAAGCACATTTGTTTGGCCACGAATAATTTATGGTGCAAATAGGAATTGAAGTTTTCAGATAGGTGAACAAAGAAATTGAGAATATTAAGCAATGAAAAGCAAGGAAACTAAAGAGTCACAATAGAAGGAAGAAGCACAATAGACAAGAAACATACTTGGATGGTTTATTGTTGATGATGATGTAGAAGTCTAGTTCATGTTCTGCATTTTCTAAGCTATATTGTATATTTTATGTCAATGGGTTATGAAGCTAGTGGATACTTCTTTATCTCTACAATTACATATTCTTTATCAATTATCTAGAATAATCTCGAAGTATCAATACTTTCTCTTGTTAATTGTTATATTTTGCTATATAGTTGGTTCAGTGACCCATTTTCATGTAGGTAAGGAAAGGTATGGAAGAGTCCGTATGAAATGAGTTTTGTCATATAAGTTTTTATAGAGTTTGTTAATAGTATATGTGTCAGGTTTATAATCTCCTATTATTATTACTTATTGTAGATATGGTGGGGCGAGGTCAAGGAAAGAAAGCAAGGAGTAATGGAGGTGGAAGAGGTTTAGAGTCTTTATCCTCTATCTAAAATGAACCTCTATTTCTAAGGGATGTTGTGGATATCAATGTGCAGTCTAGTTTGATAATTATGTAGGTTCTAACACCAACAACCCAATAGAATAAGAAAAAGAGCCAAATCTTAACCTACCCAAAATTCTCTAGGTGATCATCCATGTAGATACTTGTACCTCACCTTTTTTCAATTTCGTTATATTAATCATTGCCAATTATTATGATTAATATTACATTGTTTATTTATTTGTTCATTAGTTTTTAATTTATTTTAGCAAACAAGGTAGTGGAAAGAGGAAGTACCTAGGCAAATTTACTTGTAGGGTAGAGACTGTTTTACGTGCCCAAGAAGCTGCAGATCCTATTCCAAAAGATGTTGAAGGTGGACTTAACAATAATCGACATCAAAGGTTTAGAACAAAGTGCATGCATGCAAATAAGGGACAAAGAACTCAAACCTAAGAAAATGACTTCACTGGTAGTCAAGATAATTGAATTTTTTAATTCGATTCAAACACAGCAACTGACTTATAGTCACCTCTTGATGCTTGATTGTGTTCTCCATCATTAGTAAAGCCTTTGCTACAAGTGGTAAGGCAGGAAAACATCAAAGAGGAAAATATATAAGTTTGGTGGTTGAGAAGAGGACTCTTGCTAGGCAATGTTAGCTTAAAGTTGATATAACTTATTATGTTTGTCAAGCAATTGGAGATAATGATAGGAATTTGGTCAATTTTTTTGTTATGTTATGAGCACAATGGCTTTAATAGATGCTAAAGATTGGCTAGCGATGGCTTTTACATATGGCCTAGCAATGTGGTTGCAAATTAAGGTATAGTATTTTCATTTCAAATTATAGAAAGTTTTGAATATATCATTTTGCACATAATCCAAATGCTCATTTTCATATAATTTTGTTGTGGGAAAATTAAAAAACAATCATCTTAATTCAACATAATAGATTGGAATCAAAGAATCTAAGCATGAACTACCTCCACTCTAAACTTTTTATAATGTATGCTATGCAAAGGTTACATCGATACTGGAATTTTCGTTTGCATATGAACTACAAAGAATGTGGAGTTACACATGACGAGCGATTGGAGAATCCACCTGATGATTTTCCACTTAAAAATTGGAGACTATTTTGTGCTACTTTTGATTCCAGTGACTTTAAGGTAACATATATGCAACTTCTTTTGCTTCCAAATTAATTGACTCTGATTTTTTGTCCTTCTAAGATTATGATCATTTATATTCATTTCCTTTTGCCTCAAATGCTAGAAAAAAAAGTGCAAGGAATAGCAACAATCAAAAATCTAACAAGTGATGTATACATACCGCTGGTAATTTGTCTCTTCCTATGATGGGGGTTATATTGGTGAGTCTTAAATTTTATATTACTTTTTTGTAATTTATTATCTTCAAAGTTTAGCTTGAGTGTGTGATAAATTATAGACCAAGAAAAATAATAATGTAAAGCCTAATGTTGATGTTATCTCGCTCACTGAACATACCTATATAAGGGATAAAGGGGTGCTAGAGTGGGTTGATGATAAAGAAAGTTCATGTGAGTATTGACATCAAATTTTCATCAACTCGTGATCCAATTAACATGTTAGGTCTATACTAATGCGATTTGTTTTTAGAGTGATCCCCATAATCTTGTCAAACAAAGACAAAGAAAGAGCCCCTCATACGTAGAAAGAAATGTTGTTTCAACTCCTTGGTCCAATGCCTAGGTATACCTAAGGGCAAGGTACTGGGTATGGAGCTGCCATTAAAGCTAGGGTAAATGAACAACAACGGTGGAAAATACATGAATAATAACAAAAAAATTGATTACTTGCAAAGCCAACTAGTTATAAGTAACAAAAACATAAAGGAGTATACAACAACTCGACAACAAACTTCGATGGATATGGAGGAGCATCTCATGCAATATCGTCTACAAGCATAAGGTAAGATTTCCTCTATTCTTCTTCTTCTTCTTCTTCTCCTCCTCCTCCTCCTCCTCCTCCTACTACTATCTTTTTATAATCTTTTCCTTTCTCCTCCTCATCATCCTTCTCTTTTCCTTGTCGTTCTGGTTCTTTAATTATTATTGGTACTGACTAGTTGCAAATTATTGATGGATGTCACTAGCCCAATTGGTTTTGTTTCTTTGTTGGCTAGTGCTTGGTTGTTTTCTACTACTAGTTATCTACAACTACTCATTGTGAGCAACTGTTTCTTGGATGTTATTGTGGTCTCTAATTATACCTAGTACTAGCTAGTTGCAAGTTATTAATGGGTGTCACTAGCCTCGTTGGCTTGGTTTCTTTGTTGCGAATTGTTTGGTTGTTTGCTACTACTACTCATCTTCTATTAGAAATTGCTAGCCACTATGTATTAGATTCTATTAGTTGAGTTTGTTTATTCAATACTGGTATTTGTTAGGTGTACCTCGGTCAGCTCTATTCTACAACTAATGTTGCTGCTACATACAACACTAACTGGTTATCGCTATATATTAATTATGTAGTACTAATTAGCTGGTTATCGGATAATGATGTCTTTTATGAACTTTGTGTGTGTTGTTATATCTGATGTTTTTCAGACATCTTTACAACAAGATCTTCATGTCTTTATCTTTTCCTTCTTATTTCTATCTCTACTGGTACCTTGATGTTACAATTTCCTTTCACTTCAGCAAGGTAGGTTTAGACAAGTCATAACATTACAGATGTTTATTAAAGCTAAATGCTTTATATTTAGAGTTTGAGATGCATTGATACAATTCTCGCAGCTGACATTAGCTTATATTGTTTGTGGTCATATCAGCTTTTTTTTCAATTCTCATTAGTTTTTGGCATCAAGATTGTAGTTAATGCATTCTTTCTCATGTAGCATAGTCATCAATTGTAGGACTGTGTATGTTGATTGTGAAGATAACATTCTTCATCAAGGTTAGTCAAGTGCTTAGTAAGAATGACGAGCACATATTTTGTGCAACATGTGGTTTATATTGGCATGGATGTGGAACACTTAAGAGTGCCACGTTTTGTTAAAACTATTTTGGATAGTGTGAACATCTTATGTATGATGGGTTTAATATTTGTCATGTGTGTAGAAGAAACAAATGTCTTGATTGATAGTAACAACTTTAGGATGATTTGTAATATTAATAACTTACTATAGCTTCTCTTGGTAGTATCTATATATCGTAGATTCATGCATGGAACCATGTTGACAAAAATATAATGCCTTATTGGGGGGGGGGAATTCAAAATGTTACTTGTTGATTGTGACTAGTTGTATGGCAAGAACACACTATTGTTGTTTTAAAAAAAAAGGCATCTATGTTGATGCCATATATTGTGGCCATTTATCTTTTTTTTGGGCAACCACAATACTTCTTTCCATAAACTAGGCTCTATTAGCCATGACACAAGTTGTTGCTTAAGAGAGGTTATCTAGTTAACAACACTCATTGTTACAACAAACAGCCTAAGCTATGTTCTTTCTTACGATAAGACGCAGCTGTTAACTGTAAGAAAATGTAAGGAATTGTGAGAAACTGTATGAAGTTGGAAGGAGATGGAAGAACTATAAAGAAGTTGGAAGAACCTGTAAGAAGCTGTAAGCATATATGAAAGCAGTTGTTGAATTATTAAAAAGTTGTATAGATATATTTCTATATATGTATGAATAATGGTTGGTCTTCAAAGAATGTTTTGCGAAATAAATTATTTTATGACAGTGAATTACATGTAATATGTCGGTGATATTTATGAAATTTCTTTTGTACTATCACTAAACAAGTTATTTTTTAAAGTTACACAAATAAATTTTGTTTTTCTACAATTATCTTTTTTGATGAGAGAAAATAATATTGAAATAGCATAATTAATAAAAATCAACCTCTAAACAAGTAATTAAATAACAATAAAATAAATTCAAGCCACAAATTTTCTTTGATGACTCTCATTTATTAGAATCAATTCTAATCATTCTTTACAATTGTTTAGGAAAATACTATTTGGTTGGCTATTTGGTTGGCTCAACATATCCAAATACACTTGGATATTTAGCTCCGTAAATAGGAAAAGAAACTCGATGTCATGTCCCACAATTTAAGAAATATGGTACGCCTAAAGGAGTGAAAGAGCAATTCAACTATCGACAATCACCTTTATGAATGAAAATTAACAAAACATTTGGGGTACTGAAGGGGAGATGAAAAACATTGGCGAACAAAATGCTTTAAATGAGATTGAAGTAGTAGCTTGAGAAAATCATTGCTTGTTGTACTCTCCACAATTTTATTATTCTCCATAAGAAGGGCATAATAATCTCAGCAAGTGACCTAAATATTGATGGATCACCTAATGCTTTAATTATATGATGATAGCAGCAAAATTGCAATCAATAAACTTATGGATGAAATAGTTGAAATACTTTCGTCACCTAAGGTTTCACTATTTCCATATATGATTTACATCAAAACTCAAACATAAATGCAATTTTTGTGTTATAATTTTAAAAGCATGTTAACTTATTTTAGCTATAATAGCGTATATGATTTACCTCAAAACTCAAGCATAATTCATGTTGTCAAATTTTGTTTTTATGTTTATAGGAATATAATGTTCATAAAAATATATACAGATTTTTCATATTGACAGTATGTAAAAACTATATATATCTTTTTGTAAATATGAGGAAAAAAATAAATAACAAGTTAAATGTTATAAAACATATATAGGAGATGTAACAAGATGTAAGAAGTGTAAGGACATGCAAGAAGCTATAAGAATTTTATTAAAGATGTAAGAAGATGTAAGAACTTGTAAAGAGATACAAGTTGCAGCCTAAATGCTTACTATCGTGCAAAAGAATAGGGCCTTAGTGCTTTTGTTTCATTGGAGATTTATTATTACAATGAATTTTAGGCAACAATATATTTGTTGCAAAAAATCTATTTTTCGTCACACCATAAAGTCATTGCTAAAACCTTTAATAACAAGACTTATCTTAACCATAACATGTTGTTGCAAAAAAATAGTTATTGTTGTCAAAAATATTTTCAGTAATGATACATGTTGTCAAAAACTATTTTGCTTGCAGTGATAGCAACAATAAAACTAAACAATACAAAAACATATAATAATAATATTTCATTTCATTAAGAGTTCCAGGGGGTAATAAAAATAAAGCATAATTATTTAATGCCTTAATATAAGGGGCCTATTATAATAAGTGTAGAACCAAATGTATTAAGAAACTAATGGAAGCATTGCCAACCACAATGGGGATGGTTGCACCTGCCCTTTCCACCACCAAGGGTGGAGTCAGGTCACCAGCAACTAATTCCCTATGTCACACCTTGGTAAGCACTTGCGCCTTCAGAGATTCACATATTTCTTGTCAAATGCTAGTACTTCAAACACTTTGGAAATGCTCACTGATACCCAACGAGCTTGAGCCATCAACCAGGAAGTGATACTGCTTTTGCTTAGATTTTGCAAAATTGGGCTTTTATTAAAGAAGAAAGGAGAGCCCTAACTCTAATCATGCTGTTTGGATAAGCGAGAAGGGAAAAAAAAAGTGAAACCATCCAAACTCATCAAGATGATCTAATTAGATTTTCTGCTCAACATCCAAAAGCCAATAATTCCCCAACAAAGGGCTACCCAACGAAGTTTCTCCCACTGAATAAAGGGTTACATCCCTTAATAAAAATAGTAAGGCTTGGATTTATCATGAGGATTTTGTAATGTTTAGCTAAGGAGATAGCCAACAATATAATTTGGCTCGTTTACTAGGGCTTAATGAGCTAGAAGTGCTCCTGGAGCCAAATCTATAATGTTAAAAAATATCAGAATATGTAAAAATCCCAATGATAGTGCAACGAGCACACATGGACAATATAAACTTATAGAAGCGGTGGGCTACCCCAACTTAG
Organism: Selenicereus undatus; assembly: GCA_017589665.1. Taxonomy (NCBI): domain Eukaryota; kingdom Viridiplantae; phylum Streptophyta; class Magnoliopsida; order Caryophyllales; family Cactaceae; genus Selenicereus; species Selenicereus undatus. Next base: position 32,431,165 of record JACYFF010031956.1, on the reverse strand, counting down.
AATGCGGTCACACAACCTAGCCACCTCATATGGACTAGTTATGATCCCCTTCAAAAAGTTGAGGAACAACATGTGCTATAAAAGCCATTGATTAAGTGAAACAAATATGATATGTAGTTAGCACTATCTGATAATTAGGGATGGCAATGTGCCGGGTATGGGGCGGGTTGAGCCATACCTACACCCATACCCATTTTTTAAAATCGTACCCGTACCCGTACCCGTACCCATTGGGTATTAAAAAATATAGCCCATACCCATACCCATACTTATTGGTTTTGCAGATTTGCGGGTTTTATTTGTGTTCACATAGTAACAAAAATTAATACCCATATGCAACCCATATAGAAATACGGTATACATTTGGGTCAATATAAGATTGCAAACTTGTACTATTTTGGGAATATACTATTTAGAATTGTGAAAGTCAAGCACATTATTGACTAACTTTCTGCTAGAAGAGTTGGGATTGGACTTCAATTGAAAAAATGTAAAACCAAAATAATTTTTTATATTTCATTATGAAAACGGGTATGACTGGGGTACAGGTATAAGGCAACTGAGGGCTATACCCATGCCCATTTTTCAATACCCGCCCTATACGCATTAGGAACCCATTTTCAACACCTATGCAGGTTTTCGGATTTTAAATGGATTTTGGGTTTTATTTCCGTCTTTATCAATGATCTGGCATTTGGTATGAAGTGCTTTACGATCTATAGAAGATCAATAGATTTACAATCTGTAGCCTTTCTTGTTTCATCATTTGTGAGACAAAGCAACCACTGGAGGTCTTTTGCATAACCACCAATGCGGCTTCGTAGGATGGTGGGTTAATCGTTTCATGAGGAAATCCCAGAATGCTCCAAACTCCTCCATAAAATGACATATCTAGCTTTGAGAAAATTGGAATAGATAAAGGATTCTCTTCCAAAAATTGTTAAGCAACAATAAAAAAAGCAGTGTCCAAATCCCAAGCACAAAGGGAGAGTAAGGCTATAAAACTCTTTGGGACAATCTCTCTTGAGCGCTCATTGCACATACGATCTATCCAAACAATGAAAATCCCATCAAAGGCAGCCATGTATTAAGAAGTCATAGTGTGATTGGGGTGCTAGAAAGTTAGGGGTAATGATCAAACTATTCGGGTTTTAAAGTACTAACGACCATTCACTGCGGAGTGAGAGGGGGAATATTTTTTTCGAAAAAACCCCTACAGAGCCAACCCTTGCAGTGGCATGAATTCTCCTGCCACCGGGGGCTGGTAGTGTAAATTATTGTCTAATGACTTCCATTGAGCCCCATATTATGCTGCTAAGTCAGTTTTACCTAGTGCAATTCACCTTTCTTTTTCCGCCCAACCAAAATATTTAGACATTTCAATTTCCAAAAAGCAAGTTGCCACTACTTTGTAAATATTCTAGTGCAAAAATAATAAAAAAATAAAAAAATTTCTTACTATTATTTTTATATTTCTTCTTTGAATTTCTTTCTTCGAAAATTCTCATTTTCCTACATTAAAAACTAGGAGGGAGAAGACCCCTTCTTACTGGTCCCGTTTTTCTTTTTGCTTTTAAGTTCTTTTTTGTCAAAATTTAATTTTTTCAATTTTTAAAATCCTTTTTTGGGCTATCTTGGTTGTCTATATGACCTAACATTTTGTGACTCTCCAACAATCAGCTTAATGCTAACAAAGTGCACAAATACTTAGTAATAACATTCCAACATCAAGCATAATTTCGACAATGTGTTGAAAAAAGTATAACAAAAGGATTCACAATCTCAAGTCATTCACCATTAAAAACAAAATAATAAGAACAAATAAAATTTTTCGAAATACTTATTATCAAAAAAGAAAATGTCCAAATAAGAGACATCCATAAGAAAAAGGGGCATTCCCCTTCTAATCCTTATCCTTATCCTCCGGATGCACTTCTATGTTGCGAACCCTGGATGGTGGAGGAAAGCCAGAAGAGCTGGAGTCTAGTAAATGGGGGTCCACTGAGTGTCATAAGGGCTAGGACCCATGCTGCTAAGAAATATCCACCCATAAATGCTGTGGAATATCAAAATGATTGGGGAACGATGGAAAGACATGTCCCTACTAAAACCCCATACATTAGCCTAAGAAGCCACCATAGCTTGGTTGTGGTGGAGATTGAGAGGAAGAGCCTTCTCCACTCGATATCCCCCAAGAGAAAGTACCTTCATGCTAAAGAGGAGGCACTACTCTTAAGGACGATGGCATATTTGAAGTAAGTCCCTAGGATCTCAGAAGCAGAAATTGTTATTGTCGCTTACCCCAAAGAGCTGAAAGTAGGTTGTGGCTCCAACACAGGGAAAGCTTGACGACAATGGGGATGAGAAGATCTCTATGACGTATAGTCAAACCAAATTAGAATGCATCCATAAGGAAAAAAAGGCTAAGGCAAGATGATGCTACCTTGGCTACGTCATCCCCCCCCTCCATGACAACTATCCTGTTACTTAATTCGACAAATGGTGGCCTTGAGCCTAGCCATACGTTAGATCATAGCAATGTTCTCCCCCCAGTTAGACCTATAAGTTGGGATGGTGTAATAGCTTGACCCTAAATCATATTTATTTATTTAATTAAGTCATGCTATTAATTTCCTCACATTTTATTATCGCGTTTAATCATTCCGGTTTGGAAAAATTCACTTTGGGCCTACTTTGCAATTCGGGTTTTTGTTCTCGTAAACTTTCAGGAAGATCGATAGTAGAACTCTATAATTATGGTTTAAGAGATTCAATTATTTTTCATAACATCACAAAATTTAATTTCGAACAACGAACAATTTAATCCCATACGGTTAATTTTTTTTGCAGACCCAAATTCCTTTAAGCCCAATTTTGGCCCACAAGTTATTACTTCATTTTCTTAGCTAATTACCATCATTATGCCTAATTATTATTAGCAAAAAGATACTTTTGGGGGATAAAACTCGGCTAAGTAAATGTTGGAAAATTCAAACCACTTTTCAACCAAGTAAAAACATCACCAAATATCAAGCCATTTTATCTTCTCCTCCTGCACCCCCCTACACGGCAGCCCCCCTCCTCCTCCCTAGTTGCTGAGTTGCTGATGCCACCACCCTTTTTCAACAACCAAACAATTACTCACTGCCACCCTAGTCACCCTTCACACTCTTACAAGCATCAAACATCACTTACACCTTTTCCTTCAAGCACAAAGTGAGTAAACCCTAACCATATCTTGTTGATTCTTGGTTTTTGATTTTTGGATGTGCTGGTTTGGTTGTTGATCATGTTATTTTGATAAGAATAAGAGCTATTTTGATGTTTTAATTGTTTGTTAAGCTTGGAAGCATGCAAGGGTTGAGGTTGTTCATGATCATACAAGCTTAAGTTGAAGTGATGGATTTAGATTGCTGTGTATTTGATTTTGTGACCTTTGGCATTTTTAATGGATATCATGATATTTATGTTGATTTTGGATGAGTTTAATTGCAAAAATAAGTATGCCATAAGCTAGGGTTTTGGTGATTATGCATGGTTTAGCTTATCGTTAGCATGAAGTATGTTATTTGTACATGATGGGATGGGAAATGAACTTTGGATGTATTGTTTAACTTGGATAATGCTTTGAGGTGATTTTTGCAAAAAAAAAGGGGATGGACTATGGAAACCTTTTTCAATTGATTAAAAGAGGTTGTTTTGTACATTTGTACAAGTAAGTGAGATTAGGTATGTATTTTAAGTGTTTTAGTAAATAGAAGAATTGAAAATTAGATGAAGATGATTATAAAGTATTTGAGTAACATGGCTTTGTAAGGTGATGATAAGCAACAAATCATAGGTCAGTGATTTTAAAGAGTGATTTTAGAGGGAAATTATGTGAAAAAGGCAAGAGGGTTTTGAACAGACCCAAAATAGGGGTGCCTTTGTGACAAACTAGTATTGTTTGGTACATCAAAAACTTATAAATTTAGGCGATTATATAAACCAGTGAGTTATCTTTCAAATGCCTCTTGAACCACTTTATTTCAAGTTCTGTGGAAAAAGTTATAGCCGATTTGCTAAGATTACGCAGCATACACGGAAACGATGCACAATTTTGTTTGAGCCCAATATTAGGAACCGTGTTGTGGTAATTGGGTTTTGCACTGTGAACGAAAGTATTTTGGGACTTCTTAAGTTTTCCATATTGGGGCTTAGGTCCCAATTTGAGGTCGGGAGAATAAGTTGTGAATTATTTTCATTTACTTCTATTAAACCTTTACTTTATAACCTAAACTATTTGCCTTGGGTTGTTTTACTTTGAATTATATTATATTACCTTGATCTAAACTGAGTTTCCATAGTTTATATAGTTTGCATCATCTTATTTTAACCTATCTTATATCTATTCATTAGTTTTTGAATACCTTTAGTAAACGAGTTCTATTAAAATTATCAATTATGAGAATAAGTTCATAGTTGACTACATGTAGCTATAATGACAATTTTGAATAGAATCAGGGCCTAATCTATCATTTCTTCCCCATCTTGTGCATAAATACTGTCCATTGATATTAAATTAAAAATTTCAGGTATGTTCATTACCTATATCTCCAGAAATCAGAACGTATTTATCAAAATTATAACATTTTGGTAAGTACATCAATTAATTAGTTCAATCAATGATTTGTCACATAATTAGTAACCCCATTAGTTACTAGTTATTGGCATTGCCCTTCACTTACAAGCGTGACCTCAGGTCAGGTCCGTCGATCGGCTTAGTAAGTGTACACCTATCTATAGATCCTATCAGTTCTCAAGGGTTCACTACTAGATAATAACTAGCAATGCAGTTTTACATTTATCTCATTCCCAGTTTTAAATTAAAATGAATTGCAAAATGGGCTCAATCAATGTTTCAATGATCATTTAACAATACAAGAATGCATGTACTAAGCTTCAGGTCACATTTCGAAATGTTTGCTATGTTTTGTTTTAGGCAAGTGCTCAGTGAATAGCCCCCATGCTAGCAAACCTTCTGAGGATGATAAGTGAGCAAGGGACCCTGGTTGGATTACTAATGATGTACAACACTTATGTTTCAGGAGACGTATTTTGAGTTATCTTGTCGCTGTAACAACAATAGGGAATCGCCTTCTATGATGTATAAACCTAAGTTTGCTATCATCTACAAATATATGATTTTGGATGATGTAGAATGTTTATGGGCTTGATTTATGCTCAACTATAATATCTCTAGTGTAAATGATTTAAGCCTTGTCCTTTTTAGGATGGCGGTAACACCCTGATCATTGGGATTATCACTCCTAATGAAGAGAATTAATTAAGAAAATGCAATAGTGAAGCATGTTCATTTAGGTGTGTTACAAATTTGGTATCAGAGCTAGGTTTGGTTTTTCTTGATTGGTTGTGGAGTATGGATAGTAGAAATAGGTGGGAGAGAAACTTGGTTAGTAGGCCTTGTTATTATATCATAGAGATTCGTAATAATTGAAAAGTTTGTATGTATCTCTTACATGATTTTCATTTATGTTTTCCTTGTTTGATGGATCCATATGCGGTAAACATGATGTCGGGTACATTTGTGGCTGCTTATATCTCTCTTCTTCATGCTAGTATAATAGCTCACGCACAGGACCCCTTTTATGAATTTCATAGCATTACAGTCTGAGTGTCTAGACTGTTGTGGTCTCAGCCTATGGTTGCCTCGTGGGTTAAGCACAAGATTCGTTATCATGATTTCATGATGATGGGAGCCCCATGGTGGGATGGATGTAGGATTCAGATACAGGGGGTTTGGGCTACCATTACTTCTGAGTTGCTGTTCAAAGAGGAGTTAGAGTAGATGGGGGTCACCATGGAGATCCTGTAGCATGTTTTTTCTTTATAACATGCACCTCCCCCGCCCGTAACACCTGCCCCTACTCAGGGACCACCCTCACCACTTGCACCAGGCATTCCTTAGATTCCTAATAGCCTAGTGTCATCAAGGTATGGGGAGGCTCATGTGGTCGCTCATATCCCTGACACACCAGAGATAGTGGTGATTAGCTTGGATGACGAGCCCTTGGAGGACTTGAAGGATGATCTAGAGGAGGACTTGGTGTTCGAAGAGCATCAGATTGATCGTGAGGTTGAGAAGGTAGAGTCGAGTACATCAGACAGTAGTTTTGACTCGAACGAGGAGCCTGAGAAGGAGTCCGACCTGGACTATGATCCATATAGGGATCATTAGTTTGGTTTAGGTGATGAGTTTTTTTGACAGGTCAGTAATATTTTGAGCCCCATGCATATATAGCTGAGTCAGTTGGATATATGTATTTTGTGTATGTTATGTCATTGTACATAGTTAGACAGATCCTTCTAGATGTGTTCACTAGTCCTGCCTTCTTTTAGGCATGTGGTAAACTTAGTGGTTGGGGCTAGGTAGTGTTTAGGGTAGGTTTAAGGACTGACATTAATGAGTAAGCTAGTTGTGATATTATTTTGTTGGTCATGTATGTAAGCAAGTAGTTATGTATGTTAGTAAGCAGTTATGAAATGATAAATGAAGCCTTGGTTTTTGTTTTGATAATATTGTTAGTTGTATTTATTAGGTATACTTATCTTATATGTTGGCTTTGTGCAAGTGATTGAATTTTTCCATTTAATGTACGACCAAAATGTCTGAATCTGTGCAAAACAATGCGGAGACCCATATAGGGGATAACTCGAACCATGGTCAGGGATCAGATGAACAAGCCTCATGTAATGTGCCGTGCCACCAAATTTTAGTGAAATGCCCCAAATTTCCCCTGAGTTAGTTAATAACATTGGGAACCTGAACTACTGGCCAACTTTGGTAGCTAACTTGATGAAACGAACTCCCCCAGTGCCTGCTGAAAACCCTCCAAGAAATGATAAATTAGCAGATAGGGTAGCACGACGCAACCCTAAAGTTTACAATGGAAAGTATGACCCAGTTGAATTGGACGAATGGGTGAGGGGAATGTTGAAGATTTTTATAGTGGTAGAGGTTCCACAAGATAAGAAAGTGAACATTGGGACATACTATTTGACTGGTGAAGCTGATATCAGGTGGAACACCATTAAGGGTAGGTTCATAAGGCCTGAATTCACCTGGAGTAAATTCCTGGAGGAACTGAGGGCAAAATTTTACCTAATCGTGGTATAAAAACAAAATGAGAAAGAATTTATGGAACCGAAGATGAGTGGTAGTATGATTGTATTGCAGTACGCTTTCTCGAATTTGTGTCCTCTAAAAGATTAGAGATGAGGAGATTTGAAGAGGACCTAGCTTTCTACATCCGTAACTAGCGAGCTGGTCAACCAATCTCAACCTACCAGGATTTATATGATCGAGCAGCTGAAGTGGAGTGAGTAAAGACTGAGTTGAGGGCCCTGAACCTAATAAATCAAAAGAGGAAAGAGATCGAGTGGAGAACCTCGAGTGAGAGTGTAAATCACAAGAAACCTACTCCCGCGCCTCCCAAGAGTCATCCTACAGGTCCAATAGAGCCTGTGCGAGATGTGGAAGAACTAACCACACCACCTCGAAATGCCAAGTGGATACTAACAAATGCATATGGTGTGGAAGGCAAGAACACCTCATTGTTGCCTACCCTCGAAGAGTGAAGGTTGTGGATAAGGATGCAGCAAGACCCTTGGCCTGACGTCGCCGAGGACCCCCCTCCAAGGCCTGCAGTAGTAGGAAGGGTCTATGTAATGAGCAAGAAGGAAGTTACCGCCTCTGGTACGGTAGTTACGGGAACTCTCTTTTTAAATTTAAAGCCATTTTGTGTATTATTTGATTTAGGTGCCACTCATTCATATGTTTGTACCAGATTTGCTATGCAATTGAACCTTGAGAATACGAAGTCAGAAACCAATTATAGAATCAAGCTGCCTAGTGCCTTATTTCCTGTGAACTTGTCCCTATTATTATTGGTGGAGTCGCATTCCCTGGAGACTTAATTCAATTTGACTCGTAAAACTTTGATATCATTTTGGGGATAAATTGGTTGCGTACTTATGGAGCCAAAATTGACTGTGAAAACCTTAAGGTCATTTTGAGGAATAAAAGTGGGAGAGAAGTATGTTTTTATGGGCAACGAGAGGAAAAACCATGTCCCATAATTTCTGCTATGAAAGCAAGTAAGTTGTCATGCCAGGGGTGTATTGGGTATTGGTATTATGCTATGGAAGCTTAGTCCAAAGGAGAGAAAGCAAAAAAATATTCCTATGGTCTGTGAATTTGGAGATGTTTTTTCTGAAGAGTTACTGGGACTTCCCCTATAGAGGGAAATTGATTTTGAGTTGAATTAACCCCTAGTGCCGAACCTGTCTCTAAAGCCCCATATCGAATAACTTCAACTGAGCTTAGAGAACTAAAGATTTAGCTAGATGAGTTATTACAGGAGGGATTTATCAGACCAAGTGTGTCACCATGGCATGCCCCAGTGTTGTTTGTAAAGAAGAAGGATGGAACCTTGAGGTTATGTATTGATTACAGAGAGCTGAACAAGATTACCATCAAGAACAAATACCCTCTATCTCGAATAGGTGATCTATTTGGTCAATTGCAAGGAGTAGGAGTCTTTTCTACGATTGACTTGAGGTCTGGATACCACCAACTCCGGATTAAACCTGAAGATATCTCCAAGACTGCGTTTAGGACCAGGTATGGTCACTATGAATTCACGATTATGCCCTTTGGCCTGATCAATGCTGCCACGGCCTTTGTGGAACACATGAATAGAGTCTCCAGACCCTATTTAGACAAGTTTGTGGTAGTGTTCATAGATGATACCTTGATATACTCTAAGGATAGAGATGAACATACTATTCACTTGAGGACAGTGTTGCAGACCTTGAGGGAACACCAATGATATAACAAATTGAAGAAGTGCAAGTTTTGCTTAGAAGAAGAGGTATTTTTGGGACATGTAGTTTCAAAAAAGGGATTAAAGTTCACCCCCAGAAGGTGCAAGCAATTACAGAGTAGGTGAGGCCCACCAATGTCACTGAGATTAGAAGTTTCTTGGGCTTAGCTGGCTATTATCATAGGTTTATGAAAGAATTTTCAAAGATAGCATCTCCCTTGACTAGTTTGTTGAAGAAAGCCATTAAATTTGAGTGGACAAAGAACTGTGGTACGGTATTTCAAGAATTAACTATTGCTCAAATCCTAACCCTACCGGTAGAAGGTAAGGAGTATACTATCTATAGTGATGCCTTGAAGAATGGTATGGGGATGCAAGGGGAGAAAGTGGTGGCTTATGCCTCCCTACAGCTCAAGCCTTATGAGAAGAATTACCCTACCCATGATCTGGAGTTAGCAACTGTGGTTTTTGTACTGAAAACTTGGAGACATTTCTTATATAGGATACCACGTAAGATCTTTAGTGACCATCAAAGCTTGAAGTATATTTTCACTCAAAAAGAGCTCAATTTAAGACAAAGGCGTTGGCTAGAGTTACTTAAAGATTATGACTTGCAGATTCAATATCACCTAGGAAAAGCAAATGTTATGGCAGATGCCTTGAGTAGGAAGACACAACATAGTTCGAACACATTAGTGATTACACAGTCGAACCTCTTAAGAGATTGAGCAGTTGGGTATCTAATTAGTGCCGCATGGGCAAGCAAGTGTTCAGTTGTCAATGCCTATCTTACATCCGTCTATAATGGAGGAAATACGATCGAACCAAGAAAGTGATCATGAGCTCCAAAGAGCAAAGCAAAATCTTGAGAAAAGGAAGTCATCTAGGTTTGTAGTGCATCAAGATGGGACCTTGCGATTCCATCATCGCCTGTGTGCACCCAAAAATTGAGGAGTTAAGGAAGAGGATCTTGAAGGAAGTGCACAACATCCGATACTCGATGCATCCATGAGGCACCAAGACCTACAGAGACCTGAGGCAATACTTTCGATAAAAGACACAAAGGTACCTCGACTTTTAAAAATAACCACAGGGTACCTCAACTTTTGAGAAAAAGAATAGAAAGGACCCTATTCACTATTCACCTTATTTTCATAAATGCCCTAAACTTTTCATATTTGCAAATCTACCCTCAATCCTTAAAAACTTACTTTTAAAAAATCTAAATTTGTGTTTGTGATATTTTACTCACTAGTAGTACCTGAATTCCTCTTTCAACTGGTATGAGAGCCACGTGACCAAAAATAATTAAGATAATTAAGCTAATTAATGATTAATGAAGTTATTTAACTGTGATTAATGCTTAAATCATCACCTGCTTGCCCTGGATCAAATTATTCGCAAATTTTTCATTCACTGAAAGGCATTTCTTCAATAGCACCTCAATTAAACTATATCACTGATTTAATTTTAGAATTAAAAGCAAAATTAGCAAAAATTAAGACCGAAGTCAAGGAGCTTAAGAAGCAAATATCTGTAATTCATCTTTCTCTAGTTAATGAAGTAAGACATAACGAAAAAGCTACTTTCAGTATTAGTATTCCATTTTAGCATAAGTATCCTTTCCAAAACCCAAAAAACAAGATTCCATTTCCTTTAGATGAGATAAAAATCCAAAAACAAGTAGGAGAAAAATCAGGCGAAAAATTGGTTGAAAAAGCAAAAAAAGAAGAAAATGGAGTGTAAGCAATATACTCTTAATGAACTACAGAATATGTTTGAGAAAGAATAAAACCTAGAAGAATTAAACAAACTTATGGACGTAATTAGTGATAAACATGATGTGTTATCTGATGATAATGAAGAAACTAATAATGCCCAATTGGAAGAAGAGATATATCAGCAGATGAACTTTATTAAGCTAGATGATCTGAATGTATTACCTTTAGAAGAAATCAGAAGAAAACTCAATCAAAAATATTGTAAAATGACTATCGAAGGTGAGATTAATGAAATTGGAGAAGAACTTGACTTAGGTGAGATAGAGAGCAATCTAGTTAACAATGTCATTCGTAAGCTTGAAGAATTTGGTAAACCTTCTAGAAGAAATACTCATTTCTTAAGACCTAGGTACGTTCCAGTAGGACGTACAAGTAATTTTTCCTTCGGGTTTATCCCAAGGAAAACCACGACTTTCGAAGAAATTGGACTTACCCTAATTAGCCAAACAGGTTACATCTTAAACATTGATGGATCCCATAATAAATATTTGAGCACTGGCAAAGAGGAACAAATACTATCTTGAACCTAAAGACTACCTAAGCTGCGACAAACCTCCTAAAGTACGTCGAACATAGTTGCTCTAACACTGCAGCTGACTCGTATGATTCATTAAGTCAAGATGGTAAAAATGCATTAACAATGATGGAAACACCAGCTGCTATGATCATAAATTTGTGCAAAGAAATCAAAACCGAATTCATCGAAGCTAAACTTGATTATGAAGAAAAGGCAAGAGAATGGCAAACAAAGATTAACAATATAGAATTATGGGATATAAGATACCTAGAAAATTATATTGCTGAATTAAGTCAATATTATTATAAAATTGGGCATAATGAAACTAATCTTGGTATGTTATATGACAAATTGCCATATCCGATAAATTTCATAATTAGTGAAAAATACATGGTATGGCTTGAACAAACAGATGTTGTTGATACCCTTGGTTCAAGAATTTCTTATTTAAGAAAATGGATTAATGATTAGTGTCTTGATCTTCAAAAGTAAAAGAAGATTAAGAAGCAGTTCGTAACTTGCTGGGATTCATCTCACCAATGGGGAAAGGAACCTGAAAAAAGAAGAAAATGAAAGTTTTATAAGAAAAAGAGTTTTAATAAGAAAAGGGAAGAGAAATATAGAAGAAAATATTATAACAAACCAAGTCCTAAAAAATATAATTTTTTTAGGAAAGCTGCTTATTGCCCTGTAGGAAAAAACAACTACAAATGTTGGGCATCCAGAGAAGTAGAGCATTATGCTAATGAATTCAAAAATAGGAAGAATAACAAATTTATTAAAACCTTGGGAACCCTAGATTATGTTGGGCTTAGTGAAGATGATGCATTGGATATAGCCCTAAGTAATAACTAAGGAATTGTTGAAATTATATTGGACAATGAATACGAAGAAAGTGATTATGAAGAAATAAGTCATATGATGAAAAGTAATTCGATTAGTCTTGGTGATCTTCAAGGAGAAGAATTTGTTGTAGACAATGATCATGAAGAAGTCACAAGAGATTGGGTTCTTCCTATAATCCAAAAATACATGATCTATAAAAAATCAATCTTTCAATTAAAGAGCAAATATGTATATGAAATGATGGAAGGAGACCTGGAGATAAAGGGTTATGAGTAAGACGTTGGGGAAGTTGATCTAATTAATTGGGAAAATATCCTTAAGCATAACAAAGATAGAAGGTATAGGTATATCCATGTCGGAAGTATCCAAGTTCAAATCACTCCATTAGAGTATTATGGTAAAGATATTGATCTTTACGCTTTACTCTGTTATATTAGGCATACCAAATTTAACAATCAAGTTATCACAGGAGTTAAGACTAATTTATGCAATGGATCGGTAAGATTCAATTGTTGACCTGGATATTATGTAAGTCTAAAGGATAACTTTGCTAAAAATTTCCTATCCCTTAAGATAAAAATAGTTCGGAAGGACATGAAAAGAGGAGCATATCCTTTAAGGGTACTTTGCAAAATTATCTATAAATTAGATAATACAATAGACCCCAAGACTAAGGTGACAATGATAGAAGTAGAGAAATTTGAAAGTCCTACCCCTATGCAAAAGATCTAGAGGATTAAGTCCAATCCTCAAGAGATAAAATCGATCGTTCATAAATATCTAGCTTTGCCAAACCTACTAAGATCAATAAGAAAAATATAATAAAAATTGATGAGGAGGGTAAAATCACCATTAAACCCTAACTACTAAGGAGCATAAGTACAAGATCAGATTGTGGAGAAGGATCTTCATCAGCTCAAGAAGATGATACAATCAGCATGATTAGTGAAATGAGTAGAATGAGTTTTGAAGCTGCAAGACCCAGTATAGATCGAAGTATGAGTCTAGAAAGAAAAGTCATTGTACAAAACCAGAACTGTTAGTGAACCCATCTATGAGGATGAATTAGTCAAAAATATGACTATGGAGATATGCTATGAAGCAACCAATACAAACCCTAATAGCTTCTATATCGCAATAAAGGTATGTTTAGAGAACTATAATAAATATGAATTGTGTGCATATATAGATAGTGGTTATTCTGTATGCTTTGAAAAAAGAACATCATTTTTAGCACCCAGACCATAAACCAGATTGTGTTCACAATTAATGGTCATTCAGTTCCTATTGAAAAATTAAATAAGGCTTATACTCATTAGAAAGTTGAATTTACACACAACCAGGGTGGTAAGAAGGTAATGCCTGCACAACGAGAAATAACACTCACAACTTCATTGCTTGAATCATCTATTAAAGAGAAGATCACTGAACAACAAGAAAAATTATGCAAAGAACTCTACTATGATAATCCTCTAAAATTTTGGGATAATGATAAAACATTTGCTAAAATCACGTTATTAAATCCCAACACTATTATCCGAGTTAAACAAATGGTGCATACACACAGGGACACAGAAGAGTGTAATAAACAAATCAAAGAACTTCTGGACAAAGGATTAATCAGAAACAACAAGAGTCCTCACACCAGTCCCACTTTCATGGTAAGAAATCATGCAGAAGAAAAAAGAGGAAAAGCTAGAATGGTAATTAACTACAAAAAGCTTAACGATAATACTGTCTTTGACGGCTACTATATTGGCTATTGGTAGATAAAAATGGATGAGGAAGGTATTCCTTTAACTGCATTTAGTGCCCTACAAGGACACTATGAGTGGATAGTAATGCCATTTGGTCTTAAAAATGCACCCCAAATATTCCAGAGAAGAATGGATAACATATTCAAAGACCCTAATCATTGTTGTTTAGTTTACATTGATGATATCCTTGTCTTTTTCAAAACCATAGAACAGCACAAAGATGATGTCTTAGCAGTCACCCAGAGATGCATTGATCATGGTATCATACTTGGTAAAAACAAATGCATTTATGTTGAACAGGAAATTGAGTTTTTAGGCTTAGCGATAAAAGCTAGACAAATCATCTTACAAAAGTATATTTTGGAAAAAATATAAAATTTCTCTAAAAAAATTGAAGATAGGAAGCAACTAGGAAGGTTTCTTGCGTGCCTTACCTATGTTTCCGATTTCATCAAAGATTTAGCTAAGCTAAGAAAACTATTGCAACAGAAACTCAAGAAAGAAGTAAATTGGACATGGACCACTAATAATACCAAGATTGTTCAAAACTTCAAAAAGATGTGTAAGAATCTTCCTGTTCTTAATTTGTCTAATAAAGGAGATGATTTAGTTCTTGAGATAGATGCCAGCAATGAGCACTCGAGTGCAGTACTCAAAATCAAAGAAGGAGAAAAACTTTGCAAATATTGCAGTGGAAGTTTTAATAAGGCAGAGTGCAATTATCCCACAATGGAAAAAGAAATGCTTATAGTCATAAGGGGAATTGAAATGTTCATAATCTTTTTAGCCCCAAAACCTTTTCTTATTCGAACTGATTGCAAAGGAATACTTAGTTTTATGAAAAAGAATTTATCAAATATGCAAGCGCAATGGCGACTCCTGCATTGGCAATTATGGCTTAACCAATTTTCCTTCTCTATTGAACATATACAGGGATCGAAAAACTCTCTGGCCGACAGTCTAACTTGAGAACTCACAATGGTGATCATCAAAGCTAACTTCCTGCCAGAAAAGGAGGAAATCCTTAATGAAATGACATTCCTACTAGAACGGGTTTCGCCTTGTAGTAGAATCCTTATTGAAAACCTAGAATTCCATACAAAAAGTACATCGCGTTTTGGTCTCCTGTCTACTTCCTACCTTATAGCCCAAATATTTTCTCTTCTAGAGCTACAAGTTAATTACCTTAAATGTCCTTATGATATCCAAGACAAAATAAGTTTGCATGTCCGATAAAAATGGTTCAATGAGTGGTATACAGCCTGCATCGACTTTTACCATTATTATTCCTATCATATTTGGGAGTCATGGGGTGCTACAATCTACTTTCCCGATAGATTTGGTATTGGTGGTGTTAGTTTCCCAGCAAAGTCATTATCTCAAAATGACCCTGTCTATAAAGCCTAGAAATACATAATGGTACTTTATTTCATAAAAATCTCAGATCCAAAATTCCTATTTCTCTCAACCATAACTAAATTCTAGTAATGCATGTGGAGAAGAATTCATTGGATTCTCACATCTCCTGATAGTCCAACGAAAGTTCCAGCTCGTAGATGCCTAAATTTAGAAGTTTATAGTGCCCTAATTGAATAAAAAAATGAGAAAGTCAAACCATCCCATTATCTTATCCCGATTGTTGATTGCGACGATCTCAATGATCAACGACAAGAATGGATTCTTGGATGACCAGTACATCTAGTTACTAGTCATTGGATTTTTCAACATTTGTCGTCAGTGTTGGGCATTAATCGAACAAGGAAAAACATTAATGCATTGTGGAACCACTACTTTTGCCTATAATAATAAGTTTAAAGAATGCATGAAGGTGGAAGGTGCAGTATCAGAAGATATTCTTGATTGCCTCTTTGATGTTGGAGCTGGAAAATTTTTATCAGAAAATGGGAAGAAATATCTCCTTGAATTATTTGAAGAATGGGATCCAGAGTATATTAAGCAAATTAATGAAGATTTTAATGATTATCTAGATAATGATGATTTGAAAGACATAATTGGGGATGAAGGTATATAGAATCTTAATAATGATGACAAGTCTTATCATCATTAAAAGTTCTAAAAAGTAGTTGCTCAGTTATTATACTATTTTGACAAGTATCTGATCTGTAAAATAAAGCAGTGTACTGTAGTCGTCAGTGTGTACTGTAGCCATGTGAAAAATTAGTATGCACTGTAGCCATTAGGGCATTCTATGTACCCCCATCCCCTCTATAAATAGAGAGGTCGAGTGCTGAGAAAGGACACGGTCATTTGAGCATTCTTGAGCACAAGAGAAGTTGGGATTCTCCATTTCGTTAAGAACAAGCATCTCTAATGATCTTAGCTTAAGTCCCTCTTCAAAGTTTTCCATTGTAATATTTCCACTTTGAAACTTTTAATAAAAGAAGTTTCCCAGTAGGGAACGTTAGGGAACGTTATTTAATCGAACCTTATGTCTTAATATTATAATTTCTTGATTGAAGTTTCACTATCTTTTAAAAATACTTAAAACTTGATTAGTGACTACAGTATGAGGTAGGAAACGAAACAGCTCTATGATGTGCCTGTTCTAATGAAGGTGGGGTTGAGATTAGCAATCTCTGTGAACCGGAAGCTAGAGGAACGCCAGAGTATAGTGCCAATTAAGTTCAGGTAATGGTCGAAAATCTCTAATTGAGCTTTAACTATTTTGCTAAGCATGGGAGGCCTATGACCACAGAAATTATAATATCTGAGATAGAAGTAATAGATTGTGATAACTAGTACCAGTAAAGTCATTACAAGAAGTTTTATCGGTTAAAACAGGCATATTTTCTAGAAAAAAACCCCCTAAAAGCAGCTTATTTACACATTTTTTCCTGTTCCAAGGACTATTCAGCAATTTCTAAAAGTTCAAGGGCTAACAAAATAGAAAAAGGACCTAAAAGTCTTTTATTCAAAAAATTAAGTACCCCTAATGTCATTTTTGAAAAGTCAGGGACCAAAAAGTTTTAAACCAAAAACTTAGGATACCTCAGAATCATTTATTGCAATACTTTTGGTGGAATAACATGAAGAAAGAGATTGTAGAGTATGTTGACAAATGTATTATTTGTCAAAAGGTTAAAGCTAAGCATCAATGCCCGATGCGCGAATTATGACCTTTAGAAATTCTCACTTGGAAGTGGGACTCCATCTCAATGGACTTTGTCATAGGATTACGTCTTTCTGCTTCAAAGAAGAATGCCATCCGGGTAATAGTTGATCGACTCACTTAATCATCCCATGTTCTGCCACTTCGGGATACTTGGGGAGTTGAAAGACTAGCCTAGCTGTATGTTAAGGAAATAGTTCGACTACATGGGATTCCCTTAAACATAATGTCTGATAGAGATCGGAGATTTCAAGCCTGTTTTTGGCAAGCGCTTCAAAGAGCCTTTGGAACCAAATTGAACTTTAGCAGCTCTTATCATCTTGAAACAGATGGGCAAACAGAGAGAGTAAATAAAATTCTAGAGGATATGTTGAGGGCTTGTGTTTTGGTGTTTCAAGGGAAATCGGAGGATGACTTACCATTGATGGAGTTTTCTTACAATAATAGTTACCAATCCACCATTAAAATGGCCCCATTTGAGGCTTTATATGGAAGAAAATGCAAAATCCCTTTGTGCTTGAGTGACTTAGATGAGGCACTGACCCTAGGTCCATAACTAATTCAAGAAACCATTGAAACAATAAGGAAGATTCTAGAGCATATTCAGGTTGTTCAAAGTTGACAGAAGAGTTACGCCGATAAAAGAAGAAGGGCTCTGGAGTTCCAGGTAGGCAATAAGGTCTTTCTGAAAGTTTCCCTAACTAAGGGTATCAGGAGATATGGAGTACGAGGCAAAATGAGACCCAGATATATTGGGTCATATGAAATTACTAAAAAGCTCAATCCTATGGCCTACCGACCGGATCTGCTTGTGGAACTTGAACACGTACATAACATGTTTCATGTTTCACAATTGAGGAAGTACATCCTAGATTTTGACCATGTGATCGTAGCGGAGCCCATTGAGGTCACTGGGGATCTGGTATACAAAGAGTGCCCAGTACAAATACTAGATCCCGGGATTAAGCATATGAGCAGATACCCTTAGTTAAAGCACTTTGGTCAAATCATACCTCCTCAGACGCCACTTGGGAAACCGAGGAAGAAATGAAAGCTAAGTACCTACACCTATTTGAGGTAATCTTGCATGTTATGGCAACGTTCATAAGTTTTGGGGGCAAAGCTCCTTAAGAGAGGAAGGCTATAATAGCCCGACCTTAATTCATATTTATTTATTTAATTAAGCCATGTTATTAATTTCGTCGCATTTTATTATTGCATTTAGTCATTCCAGTTTGGAAAAATTCATTTTAGGCCTACTTCGCAATTCAGGTTTTTGTTGTTGTAAAATTTCGGAAAGATCGATTGTACGCCTCGATAATTGTGGTTTAAGAGATCAAAATATTTTTTATAACATCACAAAATTTAATTTCGAGGTACGAAAAATTTAATCGCATATGTTTTAATTTTCATTCCAGAACCAAATTCCGTTAAACCCAATTTTTTGCCCACAAGTTACTACTTCATTTGCTTAGCTAATTACCATCATTTTAGCTAATTATCATTAGCAAAAAGATACTTTGGGGGGATAAAACTCAGCTAAGTAAATGTTAGAAAATTCAAACCACTTTTTAACCAAGTAAAAAAAATCACCAAATATCAAGCCATTTTATCTTCTCCTCCTCCCCCCCCACACGGCAGCCCCCCTCCTCCTCCCTAGCTACTATGTTGCTACTGCCACCACCCTTTTTCAGCCACCAAACAATCACCCACCGCCACCCCAACCACCTCTCACACTCCCACAAGCATCAAACATCACTTACACCTCTTTCTTCAAGCACAAAGTGAGCAAACTCTAACCCTATCTTGTTTATTCTTGGTTTCTGATTTTTGTTTGGGTTGGTTTGGTTGTTGATAATGTTATTTTGATAAGAATTAGAGCTATTTTGATGTTTTAATTGCTTGGTAAGCTTGGAAGCATGCAAGGATTGGGTTGTTCATGATCATGCAAGCTTAAGTTGAAATGATGGATTTGGATTGTTTTGTATTTGATTCTGTGATCTTTGGCATTATTAATGGATATTATTATGTTTATGTTGATTTTGGATGAGTTTAAATGCAAAAATAAGTTGGCCATAAGTTAGAGTTTTGGTGATTATGCATGGTTTAGCTTATTGTTAGCCTCAAGTATGTTATTTGTACATGATTGGATGGGAAATGAAGTTTAGATGTGTTGTTCAACTTGGATAATGCTTTGGGGTGATTTTTACAAAGGGGTTGGATTATAGAAACCTTATTCAATTGATTAAAGAGGTTATTTTGTACATCTATGCAAGTAAGTGAGATTAAGCATATTTTAGGTTTTTTTGTAAAGAGAAGAATTGAAAATTAGGTGACGATGATTATGGAGTAAATTTGAGTAACATGCCTTTGTAAGGTGATGATAAGGAACAAATCATGGGTTAGTGATTTTAAAGAGAGATTTTAAAGGAAAATCATATGAAGAAAAGGGTGAGAGCATGGGTAGTAGGGCTTTGAGCAGACTCGGAACAAGGGTGTCTTTGTGACAAAACTAGTGTATCGAAAAATTATGAATTTTGGTGAGTAGATAAGCCAATGAGTTAAACTTCAAAATCCTTTTGAATCACTTCATTCCGAGTTCTGTGGAAAAAGTTATAGTCGATTTGCTAGGACTACACAGCATACACGGAAGTTGTGCGTAGTTTTATTTAAGCCCCGATTTTAGGAGTCGTGTTGTGGTCATTGCATTTCGCACTGTGAATGAAAGTCTTTTGAGACTTCTTAAACTTTCCATATTGGGATTTTAGGTCTCAATTTGACCTCTGGAGGGTAAGTTATGAATTATTTTTCTTTACCACCACTAAGCATTTGCTTTATAACCCGAACTATTTGCCTTGGTTTATTTCACTTTGAATTATATTATATTACCTTGATCTAAACTAAGTTTCCATAGTTTATATAGTTTGTATCATCTTAGTTTGATCTATCTTATATCTATTTATTGGTTTTTGAATACCTTTAGTAAATAAGTTCTATTAAAAATTATCAATTGTCAGAACAAGTTCATTGCTGATTACATGTACCTCCTACACTGACAATTTTGAATAGAATCAAGGCATAATATATCGTTTCTTGCCCCTCTTGTGCATAAATACTATCCATTGAGATTGTATTAAAATTCCAGGTTTGTTTACTGCCTGTATCTCTAGAAAGCAGAACGTATTTATCAAAATTATAACGTTTTGGTAAATACATTAATGAATCAGTTTAATGAGTGATATGTCAAATAATTAGTGACCCCATCAATTATTAGTTACAGGGCATTGGCCTTTAGTTACCTACATGGGCTTAGGTTAAGTCCCTCGATTGGGTTGGCAGGTATATACCTATCTACAAATCATATCAGTTCTCAGAGGTTCACTACAAGATAATAACTAGCAGTGCAATTTTAAATTCATCTCTAATGGGAAGAATTCGAGTTTTAATATTTGTAACCCCAAGTGCAAGATTTATCGTTGAGTACTCGAGGTGTCGTCTACTGAGAGTTGGATTTCAAGTACCGGGATTAGCTTGAGTGGTTCAAGCTAAGGTAAATGAAAAGGAATGAAAGACAAGCTAAACTAAGCTAATAAACACGATAAAAGAGGCTTGGAGTCGCAATTTGGCCAACTGATCAACCAAGCAATCGAGGTAAGTCCTAACCTACCAAACCTATATCGACAACTAGAGATAGTTAGTTGCACCATTGAAGACCACCTAAGCCCTCTCTCAAGTGTCATGATCTAGTCTAATTAGTCTAACCACCTATTTTCAGGGGGTTAGCCTAATTAGACCACGAGATTAGCAACCCATAGACCTAGCAAAGATCGGAACTATTTTCATGTCCAAATCCCGGCTATCCTCTCCTCCACAATAGCTAATCGACCTCACCTCTCGGCATAAATCAATCGCCCAAAAATAAAGATGAAAGCCCTCTCAAGCATTTCATTGAACACTTAGCGGGCATGAGAGAAAGCTCTAAGTTCAAGGCACAAATTGGGTGTGGTTAGGCCTAAACCAAGACTAATAAGCCATCAAAGGGCTAATCACAATTGAACCCAACCCAAATGAACAACTAATCATCAACAAAACATAAAAACTGTAAATTAAACCTAAGCTAACAAATAACTCAGTAAACATGAAAACGAAGGAATTAATCTAAACTAGCATGGATGAAAAGGGCTATTAAACAGGAAATCATAATAGAAACTAAACATTTAAGCTAAATACAATCTAAACTAACACAATCAAAACAAGAGGAAAGCTCTAAAAGCACGAAATAAAGAGAGAGAGAAAAACAGAAACTTATGCTTGATTGATTGAATGAACTTGTAATCCACAAGCTTGAATCCAAAATACAATCCAATCTTCTAATATAATCCTCCTATTGAGATTTTTATTGGCTAAAACCTAACCTAAAATAAGCCAAAAAATCACCGAAAGAACCCCCCTAAAAGTCCCGAACAAAGCCCTTAAAAATGAATCAAGTCAGGCCACAAAACAGAGCGCGGGAGGTTAGGAAATTGGACTAGCTGACGCCAACCATTGCCAGGCCCGCCGGGCCAGCCCGTCGTAAACCCCTGGCTGGGCTGATGGCTAATGGCGGCAGTCGTTGTGCAGTAGACAAGCCGCCCGCAACCCGTTGCCTTGTTTTCTTCTTTTGTTCTTTTTTTTTGCTCTTTTTCATAGCATTTGCTTGGTTGAACTTATTACCTACAAAAGTAAATAAAACAAGTAGAAATTCTAAAGATTATATTATTATATGAGCTAGAATTAGGCTATAGAGGCATGTAAAATACGATAAATTAGAGCCCAACAAATACCCCCACACCTATCTTTTGCTCATCCTCAAGCAAAATAAAGGAAAAACTACCCTAAGAACCTAACTTACTTTTGTGGGAATCACGGTTCCATTTAGCTTATGCAACAAGCTCTTTAAACCCCTTGGTTCCCCCAAGTGGATGAGTGAGGTCTTGTGAGGGTTTGTAGAAGATGTACCCACAAAATCTTTGAAATATTTTTGGATTTTTTTCAAAAGCAAATCATATGTACAAGGCAAAGGGGAGAAGATGTACACATCTAGATCGATTCTATCACCCTAACAAACTACCTACTAAGTCATATATAAGCAAAACATACATTCAAGACACAAAGGCTGTAAATGCATTCCAGCTCTCATTTTTCACCCTACGCAACATAATGACACGATTTCCACACCTTTGTGCTCCATGCAAAGTGTATTGACTCCCAATCCTAGGCTAAAATCGGGTAAAAGCTCATCTCCACTTGGCTTATGACTCCCTTTATTTTTGGTCTTTTGTTTTTTTTGTTTTCTTCTCTTTTTTCCCCCCGCTTTTCTCCATATTCTCATTCGCCCAGGTGAGTAGTTCTTGGCTTATAAGGCCTTGAACTCTCAGAGGAACAACTTAGAACATATTTGGGCTTCTTCCCTACTTAGGGGTTTTATTTGGATGTGCAAAGCACTTATTCAAGCCCAAATAGAGGTACTAGAGTTAAGCTTGCTTTTACACCTTTTGTTTTTCTCTTTTTTTCTTTTTTTTTCATAGTGAAGCCAAACCTGCAAGTCAATTAACTAAGTAGAATGTCCCCAAACCCAACTTTCGACAACTAACGCTAGAAGTTAGTGATTAAGTGTACAAGGTAGGCACACAACTACACGTGTGAAATGGGGTTATTATGAGAGATTGGAGATCACATTGTAGACAAGTGTTCCCCCATGCACGTTCGACCTATATACAAGCTAGGAACCAAGCTATCAATGATCAAAACCTAATCACAATGGCACAAAAGTCCTTTAAAGCTAAAAAGAAAAAGTATACAAAACATGGAAAAAAATTTGAAAAACTTTCACAAAAATATGCACAAATAGGTATACAACTTCACACCTGCACACGTAAATCTCATAATGTCCTCATTGGGAGCTGAGGGATCAATACCACCATAAAAACACACAAAAATAGAGAAACAAAATTGTACAAGAACAGTAAACCTACACACATATACACAAGCTAACACACTCCCTCAAAAACGCAATCTTACCCAATCAACAACAAGACCACACATATATACAAAACTAACACCATTGAAAATGAATGTGTACAAATCTAACAACACCAACAATACCAAGACATAACTATGAATAAAAGGCACACAAAGGTGATCATAGCCATCAATAAGCTCCACAACATCCCAAATTTCACCTCAAAATTGATCACCAATAAAAACGCAATCCTAATATCCACAACTAAACAAAAAGAAAAGGAAAGAAAATGAAAAAGAAGGGAGAAGAGTGAGAACGAGTATACTAGGTCAGGTACTGAACTATGCCTCTTGAGGATGGTGCTATGGTGGCTCGATGAGTGTCTGCCACTTCTTCTCATCTCTCAGGAAGCAAGTCGTCAACTCTAATGCCGTTAAAATTCTCAAAAGCTAATCCTGTGCCTTTGCATGCATCCCAAAATGGTGTGAATAAGGGAATAATAATAAGATCATAGCAAAGGAAGTTAGTGTCCTCTTAAATCTATCAAATGCCATAAAAGAATCAAAAGAATAATCATAAAAAGTGGTCCATTCAATTTTCCTAGACATGCCCTCTAGGTATACACAATAAGGGTTAAAGAAGGGATTATACCCTCTAATGTCACTTAGGGACTCATGAAGAGCATGCAAATGAGAGGGGATGGTGGTAAGGAAAGGGGATGAAATGGGACTAAATCAAGTGGCTCAGTGCAAATGGGGTCAATATGCTCAATGTTAGGAGCGGCACCAGCCCTCACATATCATCACTATAATACTCCTCAAAAGAAGGCTCTAACAATGCAATATCACCCAACCAATCAAGTGAACCATCCTCTACATAACTTGCATCACCCCTAACAGACTCATCCATCTCTATTCCTCGTGCATTGAGCTAAAGGGAAGGGAGAAGAAAGCAAGTACAAGACACCCTCGTAGTGTCTCTAGGTGTGCTAGACAAGGATGGAGCAACGAATGGTGAAGAAGGCAAGGGAAGATCAATCACCTCCTCTATGCCAGTCAAAGGTGAATCAACCATAAAATTAGGCTCTAAGGGAAGAGAAGACTCATAGTCATCATAGAGACTAACCTCAAGTCTATGAGAATATGAACTAGGGTCGGTCTCATGCAATAGGCCACATTCTCTCATCTCACCAACAAAACAGTCATATTGCTCATTCATTGTCTCTATTACGGCATTAAGTCTAGCATAGCATGCATAAGAGATATTATAATAGGGACAAGAATTCAGATTATGGTCCAAAGATTAACAATAAGAGCACACAAGAAGAGAATAAGCGTGCAAATCATAGGAAATGGGGGAAAGACACACAAAAGACTCACTAGCATTCTTATGGTGCCATTGATACCAAGCCAAAGACTCGAGCAAGTCCCACATATCATCAACGTCTAAAGAGCATACGCCACCATAACACATGGACTCAATAGTTGCTCAGGTCTCATATGTTATCCACTTAAGCACAACATTGTATATTTCCTATTTTTCATATGTGAAATGCACATATTGAGCACGATAGTCATTCAATCTAAACAACTATTGCCAAAAAATTTCATGCTCAAATTGAGGTAAATGGAAAATAGTCCTTTCAAAAAAAAATTTAAAATTTTTGATTGTTTAAATTTTTTAAAATTTTCTAAAGGCCTAGCCTCGAACGCACAAGGAAATCCTGATATTAAAAAACTGCAACTCCCGGCAACGGTGCCAAAAACTTGATAGGAAGAATTTGAGTTTTAATATTACAACCCTAAGTGCAAGGTTTATCGTCGAGTACTTGGTGTGTCGTCAACTAGGAGTTGGGTTTCAAGTACCGGGATTAGCTCAAGCGGTTCAAGCTAGGGTAAATGAAAAGGAATGAAAGACAAGCTAAACTAAGCTAATAAACACACGAAAAGAGGCTTGGAGTCGTAATTTGGCCAACTAACGAACCAAGCAATCCGGGCAATTCTTAATGATAAGTGCTTAATGTATACATCATTTTAGGGCTATTTTGAGACATGTTTAGAAGAATTATGTGCTTTAAGTCATAATCTATGCTCCTATTCTCAATTTATGCCTAGCTACGATTGTTTGATGTCTTTTGCAGGATTTTAGGCCTTTTTACCCAGCATTTGACCCTTATTGGATGTATTTTGACCTCCCACATGGACACCCATGTGATGCTACGCTTGTGGAGCAAGAAAAAAGCAGAAAATCTATTCCAGCTAAAACCATGGTTGGACTGGGGAACCTGCCACAGACCGTGGTGAGCTGTGAAACTGCTGCCTCTTCGTCTTCCTTCGGTTGTGTGGCTGAAATGATCCAAACTCATCTCTAAAAAGGTGTCATTCAGTAGCAATGGAAGATAGGGGAAACATAGCATATGCCATTTTCTTTCTCAAATTTTGTTCTTTTTAGCTAAGTTTTTTAATCTAATTATTGTTTTAGTGAGAAATCTTGAGTGCGTGTGTTTGAGTTTGAGGCGGTTTAAAGCCCTTGGTTGAAAGGCTATCTCTATAAAGCCCTTTCTCTCAGATTTCATCAAAACATTGGTTAGTTGTTTAATCTTTAATTATGTGTGAGTTGTTTATTTTGTCTAGGGATTTAGTAGTTTAAGAAAGTATAGTTGGATCATGTTTTAATCTATAGAATTGTGCTTATTTCATGATTGGTTTGATTTCGTTCTATCAAGTGATTATCATGTTGTGAGTGGATTTTTGGCCAAAGTTTGCTTGTACACTTGAAACAATTGAGTGAAAAATTGAAAGGTGACAATTGATTGTTAGACTGCTTGATAAAACCTAACATGGCGTTGTCTCAAAAGAGAGATTTGCATGTTAAGAGGACTAGAGTGTAATTGAAGAAATTGAACTTGGATTAAGACAAATAGGTTGAAACAATGACTTTTGCTTAGTTTAGGCAAATTTGGTTGATTTCGAAAGAATAGACTAAATTTTTAGAGAGATTGTAATTTCTCGAGATTAACCGATTAGAGAAAAGCACATGCTTATCATTTTGATCCAATCACCTTTCATAACTACATGAATTCCTAGGCATTTTTCCTTAATTGATTTAAAATTAGTGAACTAGAATTTGTTGAATCGAAACCCGTTGAATTAGAATTTTACGTAGCATATTCTGATAGACAAAGCTCAATAAATTACATTGGTCCCTGATGATGATCTTTTTATCTATACTATGACGACCCGTGTGCTTGCGACAGTAGTCCAATTTTTGGCGCCTTTGCCGGGAATCAATCTGTTAACTATCGAGTTAGCCTTGCGAAAATGACTAAGTATTTTATTACCTTTTACTTTTATTTTCTTTTTATTTTCTTGCTTGATTGCGCTGATAGTGTTGGTGATAATGCTTGCAGGAACTTTTCCCATTTATACGAAGTCCAATTTTGTACAAACCCAATCCCGAGATTGAAAGGACTTTCCACTTAAGGAGGAAGAAGCAAAGGATTGAAGAACAAACACGTAAGGCAAGAAGGAATCCAACAAACATGGTAGGAGGAGGAGGTGATCAAAGGACATTCGAGATTTCATTACCACTAGAGTCCAAGGGATAGCCTCAAACATCGCTCGTCCTAATGTTGATGCCAACAATTTCGAGTTCAAACCAACACTCATCTCCATGGTGCAACAATCCCAGTTTGGAGGAACTCTCTTGGAAGACCCAAATCTACACCTCTCGGTGTTTTTAGAGGTGTGCAACTCGTTGAAGCTTAATGGTGTCTCCACTGATGCCATCCGATTGCGCTTATTTCCCTTCTCATTGAGAGATAATGCAAGGGCTTAGTTACACTCTTTGCCATCGGGATGTATTACCACTTGAGATGAGTTAACAAGAGCCTTCCTCGCCAAGTTTTTCCCTCTGAGCAAAACGACAAGCTTACGGAATCAAATCACCAACTTTACGCAAAAAGATGAAGAGACGCTCTACGAAACTTGGGAGCGGTTTAAAGATTTGCTGCGCTTATGCCCCCATCATGGTCTTCAACATTGGATGATTATCCAACCTTTTTTAATGGTGTGACCCAATCTGTAAGGTCCACTATTGATGCGGCGGCGCGAGGAATGATGAACCAAACTAAGGATAAAGCCTATAACTTAATTAAGGAAATGGCACTTAACAAGTTCCAATGGTCCACCGAACGAGGCCAACCCAAATGGGTTGGAGGTCAGCTTGAAGTTGATGCGCTTACTTTGCTTTCTTCTAAAGTAAATGCTATGACTCAAAGATTGGGCTGAATGAATGTTAATGCTGTGAATTCTAATACCCCTTCCCCTTGTGAAATTTGTGGTTCTATTGAGCATGTGACTTTGAATTGTCAAGTTGGGAGCCTTCTTTTCTTAAGACCCTAGTGAAGTTAACTATGTTCAAAACTTCGACCCGAGGCCGGCCAATGACCCTTACTCTAGTACCTAAAATCCAGGTTGGAAGAATCATTTGAATTTCTCATATAGGTCTAATCCAAACCCTTTGAATATGCCCCCCAATGAATGCTAGACCACCTCTCGGTTTTCAAAGACCTCATTTCCCTTCTTAAGGACCCCAAAAGTTCAATTTAGAAACAATGATGGAAAGTATGCTTCTGGCACAACAAAAATAGGATGAGTATATTAAGCATTTAGCCTCAAAGGTTGATGTGCTTATAACTCATAATAGGATGTTAGAAGCCCAGATTGCCCAAAAAGCTAGCTTTTCATCTACACCCCCATATAGACTTCCTAGTAAGCATGAGCTTCACCCTATGAAGAAATGCAATGCAATGATTTTGAAAGGAGGGAAACAACTAGAGGGACCTAACTAGGTTACCAACGATGAGTCTTTGCATGACAAGAATGAGAATGTTGAGAATGTCAAGAAAAAGATGTCTGCACCCTCTAAGGAAGTGATTGACGATGTCATGCATAAACCTGATGAAGTTCCTAAGGACCCTAAGATCATTTCCCCAAAGCCCTACACCCCACCTTTACGAATTCCCCAAAGGATGGCTAAAGCAAAACTCGACTCACAATTTGGGAAGTTTTTAAAAGTCCTTAAGAAACTCTACATAAACATTCCGTTTACTGAAGCCCTAACTCAAATGCCTTCGTACGCTAAATTTTTGAAAGAAATTCTATCCAACAAAAGAAAGCTTGAAGAACATGAAACTGTAGCTTTGACTGAAGAATGCAATACGGCGATCCAAAATAAGCTTCCAGATAAGCTGAAGGATCTTGGTAGTTTTTCAATTCCCTGCCTGATAGGGAATGTGCCTATAGACTGTGCTTTATGTGATTTAGGGCCATGCGTGAGCTTGATGCCCCTTTCTATGTGTGAAAAATTGGAACTAGGAGAGATAAGACCAACTACTATCTCCTTACAATTGGAAGACCATTATGTGAAGTATCCCGTGGGTATTTTAGAGGATGTTCCAATAAAAGTAGGGAATTTATATGTACCAGTAGACTTTGTTATTCTAGAAATGGAGGAGGATACACAGACCCCCATCATTCTTGGGAGGCCATTCCTAGCCACCGCAGGTTGCTGTATTAATGTGAAAAATGATACACTATCCTTTGATGTGGGAAATGATCATGTGGAGTTTAATTTACTAAAAGTTGCTAAGTTTCCTTCCATTTCTGATGAGTGTAATAAGATTGATGTGGTTGATTGTTTAATACGGAAACCGCGTCTAACCTTGATTGTAATGATCCACTTGAGCACTTGATGTTGAATAATAGCACTACTAAGGATGAACATCCCAAAGTAGCCGAGTGTGCTCAACGTCTGGAAGCCTCTCCACCAATTCTGTCTTCCCTTGCTAGGTGGAATCATTACAAGATGAAAGTAAGCCCTCGTCTGATGAGGTAAAAACTCCTGATGTAGAACTAAAAGCTCTCCCTTCATCCCTAAGGTATGAATTTCTTGGACTAAAATCTACATACCCATTGATTGTGAATGCAAGTTTGAATGCATCCCAAATCGACTCTTCGCTTAGAGTACTTAGGAAGCATCATAAAGCCATAGGATACACTATTGATGACTTAAAAGGAATTAATCCTTCTTTGTGTATGCGTCGAATCTTAACGGAAGACAATCATAAGCCGTCAATTGATTGTCAAAGAAGAGTGAACCCTAGCATGTAAGAGGTGGTAAAAAAGGAAATTTTGAAGTTGGTTAAAGCCAGCATTATCTACCCTATCTCTAATAGTGCGTGGGTAAGCCTGGTCCATGTTGTACCTAAGAAATGAGGAATGACTGTTGTCGAAAATGAGAATAATGAGATAATCCATACTAGGACTATCACGGGCTGGCGTATGTACATTAATTAACAAAAATTGAATAAAGCCACCCATAAAGATCACTTTCCCCTTCCCTTCATTGACCAAATGCTTGAACGATTGGCTAAGAACTCATATTTTTGCTACTTAGATGCATATTCGGGATTCTTTTAAATCCCTATCCATCCTAATGACCAAGAAAAGACTATTTTTACATGTCGTTATGGTACATATGCTTATAGAAGGATGCCATTTGGGTTATGCAATGGCCCTGCCATATTTCAACATTGTATGATGGCTATTTTTTTAATTTATTAAGGATATAATGGAAGTCTTTATTGATGATTTTTCTGTGTATGGTGCAAGCTATGACCAGTCCTTGAATAACCTATCTAAGGTTTTGCAAAGATGCGAAGATGTGAATTTGGTCTTGAATTGGAAGAAATGTCATTTTGTGGTGCAAGAGGGGGTTGTCATTGGTCATGTTGTCTCTAATAAATGCATTGAAGTTGACAAAGCAAAGGTGGAGGTGATTGAGAAATTTCCATCACCAACTTCTTTAAAAGGTGTGAGGAGTTTTCTCGGACACATCGGTTTTTATCGGCGGTTCATTAAAGATTTTTCAAAAATTCCAAAACCTCTCACCCAATTGCTTGTCATGGATGTGCCTTTTGAGTTTAATGAAGAATGCTTAAGTGCTTTTCACAGGTTAAAAGAGGCATTAATCACTGCCCTAGGAATGCAAGCCCCAGATTGTGAGTTACCTTTTGAAGTAATGTGTGATGCAAGTGACTATGTAGTGGGGGCTGTTCTAGGCCAACGAAAGGACAATAAGCCATACACCATATATTATGCAAGCCGCACTCTTGACGGGGATCAAGTGAACTACACCACGACTGAGAAGAAGTTCTTAGTAGTTGTCTTTGCCTTGCAAATATTTGTATCCCATTTGATCAATTCTAAGGTCATTGTTTTCACGAATCATGCTGCTTTGAAACATTTAATGAAAAAATCCGACTCCAAACCTCTACTCATCCGATCTGTCCTCCTTCTTCAAGAGTTTGATTTAGAGATCAAAGATAAGGTCGGATTGGCAAAAGTGGTTACCGATCATATCTCGTTTAGACCCAAGGGACACTCCTAGTGAAGAGCTCTCCGTTGATGACTCTTTCCCCAATGAACAACTATTTGCTATATCTCAGCAAGCTACCCCATGGTATGCTGATTTGGTGAACTTCAAGGTGTGCAGAGTGTTACCTCCAAGATTGCCCTACCAACAAAGAAAGAAGTTCTTTACTGATGCCAAATACTATGTGTGGGAAGAACCTTTCCTTTACAAGCTATTTGGAGATGGGATTTATAGAAGGTGCTTGCCTGAAAATGAGGTCCATAGTGTCTTGCACCATTGCCATGCTTCAACCTATGGTGGCAACTTTGAACCAGATAAAACGATGCGAAAGTACTCCAAGCAGGCTTTTATTCACCCACACTCTTTAAGGATGTAAGAAAATTTGTCTTGACTTGTGATAGATGTCAGCAAACAGGGAAAATTTCCAAAATGCATGAGATGCTTCAAAGTGGCATACTTGAGGTAAAGTGATTTTATGTATAGGGGATTGACTCAATGGGTCCTTTTCCTCCTTCCCATAACAACCTTTACATCCTTGTGGCAATTGACTATGTTTCTAAGTAGGTGGAAGCTATTGTCTCCCCAACAAATGATTCCAAGGTTGTCCTTAAATTTCTCAAGAAAAATATTTTCACAAGGTTTGGAACGTCAAGAGCTCTTCTAAGTGACAATAGCACACACTTTTGCAACAAACCTCTTTAGTTACTATTAAAAAAAATGGGATATTTCATAATAACGCTACGCCTTACCACCCCCAAACAAGTGGGCAGATGGAACTCTCGAATAGAGAATTGAAGGGCATATTGGAGAAAACAGTGGATCGGTCCTGCAAAGATTGGTCCTTCAAGCTTGATGATGCTTTTTGGGCGTACCGCACCGCTTACAAGACTCCTCTAGGAACCATTCCATACCGGTTGGTGTTTGGGAAGTCTTATCACTTGTCAGTAGAGATGGAACACAAGGCATATTGGGCTATAAAGACACTCAATTTTGATCTCTAGGTAGTCGGAGAACGGAGATTTTTACAACTAAACGAGCTACATGAACTAAGATTGGAAGCCTATGAGAGTTCGCATATTTACAAAGAGCGAACTAAGAAGTGGCACGATAAACATATCATGAAGAAGAGATTCAAAAAAGGAGACATCGTCCTGTTATTCAACTCTAGATTGAGATTTTTTCCGGGCAAACTGAAATCCCGATGGTCAGGACCATTTAAGATCACCAAGGTTCAACCTAATGGAGCAGTTGAAATATGAAGTGAGTCCCACTACAACAAATTATGGTTTTAGTGGCTTTTATATCGCGGCAATTAGGACACATGCGGCCCAAATCAGTATCAAGTTTAGAATTGGTGGGCTTTAATAGGATTTACTAAAATGCTGCCATAGCCTATTGTAGTATACGCGCCCAGCCCACTCAACTTGCCCACTGAAAATTAGAAAAAAACCCGGGACTTAGAAATTGAAACCAAAAAACGCACGCCTTCAGTTCTGTCTTTAGTCTGTTCTCGTACCATCTCGACCCTCGCACAACTCCCTCTCCTTCGCAGATTTCGGCTATTTTTGACTCTCTTTCACACCATTTAGTCCGGCCAGTTCTCCGGTGAAGAGGTTGAGAACAGTGCTGAATCGCTAAGCGCATTTGTTATCTTGGTCAGGCACAACCCCCTGTCCTTTGCAGACTGCCTGGCGTAACTCTAGGGTTTGAGGATTCTCCCACACAATTGCTAGCTCTGGCTAATTCTCCGGCGAGGAGGTTGAGCACAATGCCAAAATTGCTCACTGCATATGCTATCTAGGTCAGCTCTCTCTCTTTCTCTCTCTTGCTTGCTATGTGTGTCTCTTTCGATGTCTATCAATCTATCTAACTCTGTCTGCTAATTGCAGTTGTGTTCTACCTAAATGTGGGCTAGTTAGAACTCTCTTAGATCCCAGGCAAGGCTAATCTTAATCTTGCTTCCCTTTTTCCTTGCTGTTTGAAGTCAACAGAGGAGATTTCTGGTGGGTGGAGTTGATTATAAGCTTGTAGAGAAACTCAAGTCTATTTTGGTATGTCTCTACCTAAGATCTATAGATTACTTTGCTTTATTGGGACAGAAAAGTGTTTCTAGCTGCATTGCTTGGTTAGTTGGTTTTTATGTGGATATCTACTTTGGTATAATGTTGCTGGATTAAGCAGTTGGTGTGGTGTAAGATGCATACATTGGGTTTATCCTGTAATGGTGTGACTTGTTGTTGGTTATTGGTCTTGTTGTTGGTGTTAAAGCTTCTTGATTGTATTATTTAGTGGAGATGGCTTTCCAAAATTTTGCGTAAAATGAAACTAACCTATGGAGGACTTGGTGGTAGTCGTTTCAATTCATTCTAGTTTGGTTATTTATTATTTCAAGGAAGAATGGTTCCTTTGGATTTGTTTTGAGGACATGGATTGGAGCCTCTTCCTAGCATATGGGTGATCGGGTTGGATTGCAACCTTTAGGTGGCTAGAGGTTACGTGGATAGAGGTTAGGGGGTTGTAACTCGACATAATGAATAAGAATCCTGTTAATGGAAGTTAACCAGCCTTCAACGTAAATAAAATCATATGTCTCGGTAACAAGTAACCGTTGTATTCTCGAAAAATTGTCTGAAGTTGAATGTAGTGTTCCTTCCCTATATTTTGAATGTTCTGCTTATAGAAGTGTTCAATTGTAAGAGATAATCTCAACATAGAAACTAGATATGAAGTTTACAATAGAAAATGCAATTGTAAATAATCAATTAAGCTACATTACTATGAATTCCTATCTTTCTTCAACTTTTATGTAGCTTGGTCAAACATTGTGTAATTTGGAGTTGAGGCTCCTTTTCTTTAATTTGACTTAGTATTTGGGTAATTTGAAATATGATTGCTGCCTATTCTTGATGTTCAATCTAGGTCTTTGATTTTGTTTTGATTGATTTGGGTTTTGGTTCATCTTGTTGGGCTTTATTCTTCGTGCTCCCTTTCCCTTGTTTTCTGTTGAGATAAGATATCTATGTGTGTTTGAGATGGGAAATGGTGTTTTCACCATTGATGGAACCTAGGTTGAGCTACATTTGAGGTAGGACTCCTCTGTGGCCTGTTCTCGCTCCTTGTCTTTCCCTCTCATGTTTCAGAGTCTTAATTTGACACTATCTTAATTAGGTGTAAATATCACCTAAATATTCAAATCTTATAACCAATTTATTTTTGTGACGCAACTAATCGTTTGTCATTTATTGTTCTTTATCCAACAATTAATTATATAACCCTTCAACTTTTAACCCTAATAATAAGAAGAAGGAAAATTAGGATGTAGTACTCCAGCGGCACTTCCTCTCTCCTCCCTGTCCAGTAGAGTACAGTCATGCAAAATATGTATGTGCTTATGCAATGAACTCATACCCACCCATTACATAAAGAGAATGAAGTAGTCACTTGCTTATAATATCATATCATGCTTGATTTGTTGCTTAATTAGTTTGTCATAATGTAGGTTTCAAAGTCTTTGCTAACACCTTCTTGCCCGCTACTTTGCTTGTAGGGGGCAGAAAGTCTTTGGTCATTTGTCTATTTTTTTAATTGAAGGTAAACAGTAGTCACTTTGTGTCAGTCAAGGATCAAACCTCTAACCTCTAAAATAAAAAGATGTACCTATTACTATTTAACTATGGTTCACTTGGCAAGTCTTTGTACTTTAATATGTGTTGGCATATTCTAGCTACTTTTGTTGTGCTTTATATGAGTTTCTTCTAGTATCGATTATATCTTGATATGTACAGAGCAAAAATATTACATTTGTACTTGTATGTGGTTCACTTTGTATAAAGCAAAAATATTACATTTGCTTTATATGGTTCGCTTTGTTGTGCTTTATATATTCACAGTGACCCCAAATTCCATATTGGATTTGGATGATTTGGAAAACGGGCATATGGATGTGGCGTAGAGAAAGAAATAAACATCAGTGACCGACCTTTGTTTGCTATTCTGATAAAGCATATAGTGTTTATGCTATCCATAACAATCTAGCTCATTGCGGAAAGGGGTAGGGTGTTCTAATAATGGTGATTGTCCTCGACCTCTCCCTCAGGAAAAGTGCTTGTTGGAAAGGTCTTAAATTCGGTGGTCATTGAGTTTGATATTGATTAGATTCTTTACACATTGATATGTTGGGGAAGATTGTCCAAAAATGTAATGTTCATAATGCTGAAAGGATGTCTTCCTAGATAATTGAAACTTGAAAATTGGATTTCTTAGCTGTGCAAATGTTGCTACTTGCTACAAAGGATAGAATCCCCTAATATTTTGTGTTCTTCTTTTTTCTTTGACTTGTACGTAGTTTTTATCTTTCTGTTCTCAAATTTTTGATAGATTCCTAGGCTTCAACCTATTCCTTATTTGTTATAAATTTGGTGTGGTGAAGCATTATACTTTAGCCTTTTGTTGTGTTTCCTAAGTATAATATAAAAGTGAAGTAGCGTCTTTTTGATATAGCCTGGGTGAGTTCTGATGTAACTCAAATTAACGGACAAGGATTCTTACACACAATTACTATTTTCAGTTATAAGATAAAACATATCTCGTGGTGTCTGAAAATATGTACTTCTTAAAGGTATGATACAGGTTGTCTCGAGAACAAGTCTTAAAGGCTATAGCATTGAGTTCTATCAAACAAATAAACTAGGTCACTGTGAATGTCTAATGAGATAAAATAAATTACATATAATGAAAATGAAGTTATGAAAACAATAAAATTAGATGTAATTGAGATGAATCATTAATGTCTATGCTATAAAAAAAGAAAAACTACCTATAAGAATACTATAATGTGAAAAGGTTGCACACAATAAAATTTCATAGAACTAATCTAATCCATTTCTATACTATAATGTGAAAAGATTACACACAATGAAATTATATAAAACTAAGCTAATCCATTTCTAGTTGCAAGTTACGAAAGTACTTCAAGTCTTTTCGAAAAGTAGTAAATACTATCTAAGAGTATTTTTATTGTTATACGGTATAGAAAACTACAATATAAAATATGTATTTTATATTGTAGTTTTTGCTACATTTAAGGCAATGTCTTCCTTTTTCTTCTTTTTTTAAAGGAATTAAAGGTGGCCTAAAGTTTACGATATTTTAATGATGATGGCTTATTGTTCTAATGGTGTTTATATGTTGTAACAGTGACGACATCGTTATCCTCCAAGGAAGAGAAAAGGAAGGTCATCTTACTCATTTTCTCCAACGGTATTTCCCTTTTCTTTGGCCATCCTTCTTGTTTGCCCATCTATTGAATTTCTTTCATAATATTGGTGTTAACTACTATGTTGGTAAGGTTTTGGTATTTGTTAACCTTAGGGCTTGTACTTGTAATCATATTTGTAAGAAATGTTGTATGATGTGTGTGCTAATGTAGTTTCATACAATACTCGTTAATTTGTTATCATTATTTAAATATATATTTTTCTTGCTTCTTGCATGGATTGTTGCTCATATATTATTTTGTTATCAATGAGAGGATGGATCATCGAAAGCATAAATGGATTGATACTAATAATTGGAATGAATACTTAGGCGGGGTTAATGAATTTTTGGAGTTTGCCTTTAGGAACAAGGATGAGAAAGTCCCTTGCCCATGCAAAAAGTGTGTCAATCGCTTCCATAGATCTAAAGAAGAAATATTTGACCATCTTGTTGAACACCGAATGATTGAAGACTATGACACATGGTATTGTCATGGGGAATCACTACATGCATCGGGTGTGACGAAAACTTTGAATGTAAACCACAAAGTCGATAATGATGATCTAAATGATGATGATGATGATGACGATGTGATGGATATGTTGTGTGATATCTTCGGAGTTTCTTCTCGTAATAATAATGTGAATGTAGATGAAGATGAAAGAGTGGAGACAAATTTGGGGCAGTGTACTGTTGAAAGTGATAATGTACATAATGATCTAAATATGGAAAAGTTCTATTCTCTAGTGAAGGATGCTGATAAGGAATTGTATCCTAGATGCAGGAAATATAGCAGATTGTCATTTTTGTTGCATTTGTATAATGTAAAATGTCATTTTGGATGGTCTAATAAATCATTTGATGTGTTGTTGAAACTTTTGAATGATGCTTTCCCTGAAGGTGAGACCTTGCCTGGTTCTATGGCTGAACCACGAAAAACTGTGGATGGTCTTAGTCTTAAGTATGAGAAAATAGATGCATGTCCTAATGATTGTGTGTTGTTTTGGAAAGAGAATACAAGTGCAACAGAGTGTACTGTATGTCATACTTCTAGATGGAAAGAGCATGGAGAGAAAGAAGATGGTGTAGGTAAAAGAAGAAAGAAGGCAATTCCCGCCAAAATGTTACGATATTTCCCCTTAAAGCCAAGGTTGCAAAGATTGTTTATGTCAGATAAAATGGCAAAGGATATGGTATGGCATGAGAAAGAGCGCAAAAAGGATGGTATTTTAAGGCATCCAGTTGACTCGCAAGCTTGGAGGCACCTTGATGCATTATATCCTCCCTTTGGTGCTGAACCCCGAAATGTGAGGTTAGGGCTTACTAGTGATGGGTTTAACCCATTTGGTAGATAAGATAGTCGTTATAGTGTGTGGCCTGTAATGTTGATACCTTATGTTGTGCATGAAAAAATAAAATTTCATTTTATCACTGCTTATTCCTGGACCTAAAGCATCGAGTAATGACATTGATGTGTACTTGCAACCTCTTATTGAGGAGTTGATAGAATTATGGGAAGTTGGGGTACCGACATATGATACAGCAAGTGGGCAAATTTTCCAGTTGCATGCAGTTCTTATGTGGACAATAAATGATTTTCCTGCATTAGGAAATTTGTCTAGATGGAATGTGTATGGAAAATTTGCTTGTCCTTCATGCAACGTGAATACCAGCTCCATAAGATTAAAATATGGAAACAAGTTTTCTTTTATGGACCATCAAAATTTCTTTGATGATTTGACCAACTGTAAGCCACCATATGGAGAAGAAATATTGGATCAAATGAAGAATATTGAGTTCACTTTAGGTAATATGAAGAATATTGAGTATACTGCAGAGAAGGTTAATTGTTTGTTTATTACTCATTCTTGTTTGTAGTCCTACAACAATTTCCTCCAATTTCTTACAAATTTGTATTATGATGTGCTTTATTAGACCGTGAATGGAGTGGAACCTTCAAGAGCTCATGTATACGCAGACACTAATAAGGATCGCAAGACTCGGCCTGGACCAATGGATGAAAAGTCCAAGCAAGTTGTGGTAAGTGATTGAGGAATAGGGTGAATATTTTGTGAAAAGGCTTATTATGGTTAGTGCTTGCCATCGAGAAAAGGCACAGAGCTGTTTGTTCTGATGACTGGGCTTGAGTTCAATTAGATAGTTTTGCTGGGTAGAAAAGGCCCAGAGTTGTTTGTTCTGTCATCAACTGTTTGAACTCTCATCTTGTGATGAATTTGGTTCATACTAGGCCTTTTTTTTTTTGCCCTGCTGCTCAAATCATATGCTCCGGGTTTCAATTAATTGCATGAGTTTTGCAGTTCTACTATCATATGTCCTGAGTTTGTACCTTAGAAAAACATTTAATGTGACCAGGCAACCCCATGTTGGATTAGTTAGGCATATGTATGTATGTATATGTATGTATGTATGTACACACACACACACACACACACACACACACACACACACACACA
>JACYFF010031956.1:32379703-32390841 GCA_017589665.1 Selenicereus undatus | reverse complement strand
TTATTATTATTATTATTATTATTATTATTATTATTATTATTATTATTATTATTATTTGTTTTCCTTAGGTGAAAGCATGACTCCAAATAATGACAAAAACGATGTCAAATGTTCTTATGGTGATGAATTCCTTGGTTTGAATTTATACACAGGTGATCACAGCAAAAAGAAGATTTCTTTATGGATTACATGATTTCACTGACGTTGAAGATTTTTTGATGGATTACATGATGTCATTCACATTGAGCTTGTCGCGTAGGTACTTGTTACAACAAGTTGGATGTAAAATTGCTAGACGATGGATGACAATTATTTTGTCCGTTCATTGAAACCTCCTTCGGTTTGCTACGCTATACTATGTAATGGTGGCTACTTATATTTTAGACTATGAGTACTGTGTACGTCAACACTCTTTTACGATATATTCAATGTAATTTCGGAAAAATTTTAGGTTTGAGTTTGTTCTTTTACGTAAATTAGAAACATCAAAGTAGTTCACGAATGAATATAAGCAGGGGCAGCAAAGTGAAGTGTGAACTTCGTGAAAATTGGGAATATCCTACGGCAGCGTCTATTTCGTCCTTTACCAGCAAAACTCATAAATGTCGCGCAACCCTTTGGCGACATAGCCTTTGACGACAAATAAATAAATGTCGCTATAGGATACGCTGGCATTTACAAATGCCGCTACAGATACA
Organism: Selenicereus undatus; assembly: GCA_017589665.1. Lineage (NCBI taxonomy): Eukaryota > Viridiplantae > Streptophyta > Magnoliopsida > Caryophyllales > Cactaceae > Selenicereus > Selenicereus undatus. Next base: position 32,390,143 of record JACYFF010031956.1, on the reverse strand, counting down.
AACAAATGCTGTCGAAGCCCTTTTCTATTGTAGTGTCCACCGGTGCAATCACAGTCAATGGACAGCGATTAAAAACCATATCTTGTGGGACAACCTATTGATAAAGCCAATGTCCACCCACTTACTAATCCGAAGTAAGCATAGAAGAAGAGTCAAGCTCTTGACCTTAAAAAAGCGCTTCTTAGGAGACAACCCAAGCTCTTTTCCTTTTTTTTCTTTCCTTAGCTTTGATTTTTACTCTTTTTTTTTGTAGGTAGAGAAGAAAAACAATAAAGAAGAAAAAAAAACTATGGAATAAAATGCTTGCCACCACAACCAAGATACCCAGCACCGCAACCGTGGGGTGCCAACCCATAAAACAAAAAAAAAGAGTCAGCAGACACCACGGTTGGACCCTGGTGAACTCCATGGTCCGTGGTGACCTGCTATTGTCCGTGGTCTAGGTTTTTGACTGTGGTGCCCCCTCATTTCCCTCACACTTCTTCTTCTTCCACGAGCCTCTCTCTCTACCTTTATTTTCTCTCTCTAAATACTCCATAACTACAACCTTTATTCTTACCTCATTACTTCTCAATTTTCACCCATTTTCACCCAAAATGATCCCTTTTCACTTAATCTTTCATATTTCCACACAAATTTCATCTCTTTCTTCTTCTTCTTCTTCCTCTTCTTCTTCAAACTCATCTCACTTCACTCATCCACCATACCCATCTTTTTCTCTCTCTTATTCTTCTTCCTCTCAACCACCCCTCCTGACTATACCAACCTCCAAGAGACCCTTAGATCCATTCAAGAGGAGCAAGTTTCCCTTCGAGCATTTATTTCTTCAGATAACGCTGCTCTTCCAGACTTTGTCCAAGAGCGCCACGATGAGCTTCGTGGGATGCTTGCTACCCAAACTCAACATTTTCTGGACTATAGGCCATGTTTAGAGAACTGGCGGGATTGGCATATCTCTTATGGCCAGCAACCCCATTCTCCTCTACCACCTCATTTTTAATTGCTTTGTGCTACTTCCCTTCCCTTTTTCTATTATGTGCCCACATTGAGGGCAATGCGTGATTCAAGCATGGGGGAGTTAGTCATTATATTTGGCGTCTGATGCCTGATTTGGTTTGGTGTACTTGTGCTTTGTATATGTTGTTTGTGATAGTTTCTGGAGTTTTTGTTTTAGGTTTTAATTTTGTTTAGCAGTATTTTAGTAGTGCATTTTTATTTTTCTTTTCATTCTAGGTTGCATTTTAGTTTTTTCTTTTATTAGTCCTTTTGTATTTTACTTTGCATTGTTATTAGGAGTATGCATAAAAAAAAAACCAAAAAAAAAAATTGAAAAAAAAGAGAAAGCAAAAAAAAATCCTCCGATGATGATCTTTTTAGATTTGTTAGACTTATTTGGTTTAGTTTGATCCTTTGATTCACCTAAATTGTGCGTAAAATATTTAAGAAAATGAGATCCATGTTTTGACCACATGTTGAATGCGAGTTGATTACCCCATGAGTCTTGATAGATGTCCTGTGAGGCTTTGAGCTTTTACCGACTATTTATCAATTTAGTCTCATATTTCTTTCATGTGTGACTCTTCCTTGACATCATTTCTCTAGAACTCGTTTTGATTCTCATTCAAGATCACATTTTGCATATGCATTTAGGCAATATGATTGAGGCATTTTTCTTTGATTTGTTAAACCCAATGGCCAAATAGCTACCTTTGTTGTATATTATATCCCTTGCTAGCCCGTTTGAGCCTATATTCGTTTTTCTTGATTTGAACCTCTTATTATATCCTATGGCCAAATGATTATCTTACCCTTAAGTCAAGACTAGAGCAGCGTTTCACTCTTTTGCATCAAGTTTGATAGGGCACTAGTAAGGTAGATTGTTCTCCTTAAGTGGGTTTTGGTTGTTTGGTGAAGGGATGTAAGATCTTGATAAATCCCTTGTCTAATTGTACAAAGTTTAGAGAAGAGATGGAATTTAAAGTTTGTTATGGATTTCCCTCGCTAACTCATTTGGAAAAGCAAAAACAAAACAAGAAAAAAAAACACAAAATGAAAAAGAAAAAAAACGAAAAAAATAACAAAAATAACAAAAAAGTTAAAAAAAGGAAAAAAGAGTTAGCCTTAAGGGAATTGTAAATTCTTATGATTTTCAACTCTTTCTCTCTTCAATTTCGAATATATTTTGTTGATAAATTATAATGGTCCAGAAAGGATGTAGTATGATGCATTGGAATAGTTTAGCTCTTAGTCTATGGCTTCTAGCTCCTCATTTCTAAAACATATGTTCCCCTCTTACCTTTACCTATGGCCCCATTACAACCCTATGAAAGTCCTCATAATTGTCTAGTGTGTTTGCATTTTAGTGATGATGAATTTGAGAGTCTTGTCAAGCTTATGGTAGATTTGAGTCTAAGGAATGAGAATTGGGGGAACCTTTATATATGTATACATTTTCAAATACATGACTGATGAGTGCCACATAACTATAGTGAGGTTCTACCAACCTTGCTAGCCTCACTTGTTTCATATGTGAATGACTGTATTTGACGATTTGGGGGCATTGATTCAAGTTTGACATTGTGGTCAATCAAGTGGTTTTCAAAAATTTCATTCCCTAATCTGTTTGCTAATGATTTTTGCATCTTTTTGGGCTACTTTTGGATGAGCTTTTCCATTGGAATGTTACCCATATCTATCCTGAGGAGATTGTGTACATTTTTGGTTTTAGCATTGCTTGAGGACAAGCAATAGTTTAAGCATGGGGCAGTTTGATAAGTGTTTAATGTATACATCATTTTAGAGCTATTTTGCCACATTTTTAGGAGAATTATGTGCTTTAAGTCATAATCTACACTCTTATTCTCGATTTATGCTTGGGTACGATTGTTTGATGTGTTTTACAGGATTTTAGGCCTTTTCACCAAGCATCTGACCCTTATTAGATATATTTTGACCTCCCCATGGATACCTACATGATTTTATGCTCATGGAGCAAGAGAAGAGCAGAAAATCGATTCCAGCCAAGACAACAGTCAGACCGTGGTACCTGCCACGGACCGTGGTGAGCTGTGAAAATGCTCCCTCTTTGTCTTCCTTCAACTGTGTGGCTAAAATGATCCAAAAGCTTCTATAAAAAGGCGTCTTTCAGTAGCAATGGAAGAGAGAGGAAGCATAGCATAGTCCATTTTCTTTGTTAAATTTTGTTCTTTTTAGTTAAGATTTTTAGGTTGATTATTGTTTTAATGAGAAATCTTGAGCGTGTGTGTTTGATTTTGAGGCGGTTTGAAGCGCTTGGTTGAAAGGCTATCTTAGCTAAGCCCTTTCTCTCATATTTTGCCAAAACGTTGGTTAGTTCTTTAATCTTTAATCATGTGTGAGTAGTTTATTTTGTCCAGGAATTTAGTAGTTTATGAAAGTATAGTTGGATCGTGTTTTAATCTATAAAATTGTGCTTATTTCATGATTGGTTTAATTTCGTTCTATCAAGTGATTATCATGTTATGAGTGGATTTTAGGCCAAAGTTCGCTTGCACACTTGAAACAGTTGAGTGAAAAACTGAAAGGTGACATTTGCATGTTAGACTGCTTGATAAAACCAGATATAGCATCGTCTCAAAAGAGAGATTTGCATGTTAGGAGGACTAGAGTGTAATCAAAGATATTTAACTTGGATTAAGAGAAATAAGTTTGAAAGAACAACTTTTGTGTAGTTTTGGCAAATTTGGTTAATTTCGAAAGAATAGACTAAATTTTTGGAGAGATTGCAATTCCTCGAGATTAACCGATTACAGAAAAGCACGTGCTTATCATTTTGATCCAATCACCTTTCATAACTACATAAATTCCTAGGCATTTTTACTTAATTGATTTAAAATTAGTGAATTAAAAGTTCTTGAATCGAAACCCCTTCATTTAGAATTTTACTTCGCACATTTTGATTGACAAAGCTCGATAGATTACAATGGTCCCTGAGAACGATCTTTTTATCTATACTACGACTGCCATGCGCTTGTGGCAGTGGTCACCTAACCTATCAAACCTATACTGAGAACTAGAGAGGGTCGGTTGCACCATTGAAGACCACCCAAGACCTCTCTTAAGGGTCGCGAGCTAGTCTAATTAGCCTAACCACCTATTTTTATGGGGTTAGCCTAATTAGACCACATGATTAGCAACCCTCAGACCTAGCTAGGATCGGGACTATTTTCATGTCCACATCCTCGCTATGCTCTCCCCACACTAGCTAATCGACCTCACCTCTCGGCATAATTCAATCGCCTAAAAATAAAGATGAAAGCTCTCTCAAGCATTTTATCGAACACTTGGCGAGCATGAGAGAAAACTCTAAGTTTAAGGGATAAATTGGGTGTGGTTAGGCCTAAACCAAGACTAATTAGCCATCAAAGGGCTAATCACAATTGAAGTCAACCAAAATTAACAACTAATCATCAATAAACACACAAAACGCAAATTAAACCTAAGCTTCCAAATAACTCAACAAACACGAAAATGGAGGAATTAATCTAAACTAGGACGGATGAAAAGAGCTATTAAACATGAAATCATAATAGAAACTAAACACAAGCTAAATACAATCTAAACTAACACAATCAAAACAAGAGGAAAGCTCTAAAAGCATGAAATAAGGAGAGAGAGAGAGAGAGAGAGAGAGAGAAAGGGAAACTTATGGTTGATTGATTGAATGAATTGGAATCCACAAGCTTGAATCCAAAATACAATCCAATCTCCTAATCTAATCATCCTATTGAGGTTTTTATTAACTAAAACCTAACCTAAAACTAACCTAGAAATTGCTGGAAGAACCCCCCTAAAAGTATCGAACAAAGCCCTTAAAAAGGAACCAAGTCGGGCACCAAAACAGTACGCGGGAGGTCGAGAAACTGGGCTGGCCGACGGCCGTCATGTAGTTGATAGGCTACCCTTCGCCAGTTGCCTTGTTTTCTTCTTCTACTCCTTTTTTCTGCTCCTTTTCGCAGTACTTGCTCGGTTGAACTTATTACCTACAAAAGTAAATAAAATAAGTAAAAACTCTAAAGATTATATTATTATATGAGCTAAAATTAGGCGATAGAGGCATATAAAATATGACAAATTAGCGCCCAACAATCTCATTACCTATTTTAAATTAAAATGTATTGCAAAGTGGGCCCAATCAATGCTCTAATGATCATTTAACAATACAAGAATGCATGTACTGAGCTTCGGCTCACATTTCAAATGCTTACTATGTTTTGTTTTACGCAAGTGCTCAGTGAACCGCCCTCATGCTAGCAAACCTACTGAGGATGATAAGTGAGCAAGGGACCCTGGTTGGATTCCTAATGATGTACTGCACTTATGTTTTTGGATATGTATTTTGAGTTATCTTGTGGTTGTAACAACAATAATGAATTGCCTTCTATGATGAATAAACCTAAGTTTGCTATCATCTACACTTATATGATTTTGGATTATGTATAATGTTTATGGTGTCGATTTATGCTCAACTATAATATCTCTAGTGTAAATGCTTTAAGCCTTATCCTTTTTGGGACGGTGGTAATACCTCGATCATTGGGATTATCACTCCTAATTAATACAATTAATTAAGAAACTGCAACAATGAAGCATGTTTATGTTGGGATGTTACATATGGCAACAAAACCCGTACCCATTTTAAATTTGAAAAATCGACCCCATTTAATACCCAAATGGGTGGTGAAAATGGGATTTAAATGGACCTGTGATAGGCATTGAAAAATGGGTATGGGTACGGGCACAGGATGGATATAGCCCTCACCTGCCTCACACCTGCACCCTACTTGTACCTGTTTTTACAATAAAATAAAAAAATTATTTTGTTTTAATGTTTTTTCTGGTTGAAGTCCAATCCAATTCCTTATAGCAAAAAGTTAGTCAACAATGCGCTTGAACTCACATTTCATAATAATATATTCCCAAATAACCACAACTTTGCTATCTTGTAATGACCCGAATGTATATCATATTTGTATGTAGGTTGCATATGGGTATTAATTTTCATTATCTATATGAACCCAAATAAAACTCGTAAACTAGTAAAACTCAATGGTATTGGTATGGGTTATATTTTTAATACCCGATGGGTACGGGTATGTGTATGGTACCATTTTTTGAAAATGCGTATGGGTGTGGATATGGCTTAACCCGCCCCATACCCACCATATTTTCATCCCTACCTATAAGAGAAAACGTGAGGAGGTCTAAGCAATTTGGTAAAAGGGAAAAGAATCAAGAAAAAATGCGATGATAGAAAACTTACCTTGCCAATTAGGAGGGACGTTCTGCAATTCATTTATCAGCATTCCTCACCTCCTCAATCCTCCCAGATTCCTGCATTCTGAGGGCATTAACATACCTTTCCTCAACACTCATGATTGGGATGCCCTTGAGGTACTATGTAAAGTAATTCAACATATTAAAAACAAACGATAATATGCAAAACTACAAAAAAGGAATGAGTAAGCAAGGGACTTATATCAAGGGCAATAGAATGCCTCAAGTTATCAAGGACGAACGCACTGTGACTCTCCTTATCTAGGTGATAGACTTCATACGCCCTGTCGAGGCACTCAGTAATCTACTTCAAGATAAGGGATGAGGTAAACATGGTCTGCTAATAAGAAGGCTTTGACCTTAGAGGCACTATTGAGCTAGGAATTACTTGGTAGTTCTCCCACTCTTTAAGATATCAAGCATACCTAAATGGACCCTTGATGATGACCTATTGGGGAGAAAGGGTTTGAGCTTTCCCAATGCAATTAGGGATGCCTATAGCTTCCGTCCAAGCATCCTATGTGACCTAAAGTCATTCACAAATGAGGACATCAACATGCCAAGAGAAATGGAGAAAACAAACGAAGGAAAGCTGTTTACATCCTCAGGGATTTGGCCATTCAAGGCCACCACGAAGCGGTTGATGTCCTTAAAGGTAAGGGCCTTACTAGTACATTTGCTTCGAGTTCAACCGCATCAAGAAGGGCACCCACTGAGTACCCTTAGTGCTAAGGGTAATACTAGGGAAGCACTCCAAGAACCAAGGCTGCAAAACATAGCAAAGTTAGGAAGAAGGAAAAAAACAAATATTCTAATACACAAGAATAAAGCAAGGCAAATAAGCAAAGCCTTCCTCGAGCACCTCCAGGAAGGATGTTGGTTACAATAGGGAAGTTCACACGTCCCACCCACAACCCATCATCATGTACTTCAGGATGGCAGTAAAGTAGCAATGCCCTAGTCAAGATTGCCCACCGAAGTAATATCCTTGAAGTTTGCCATCTAATGAACATGGTACTAGTTGCCTTTATGAACAAAAATGGTACAACCTAACAAGCATGCCATGAAAGGGAAGAAGAGCTGCTTGTAGGAGAGGGCATCTAAGGAACCCTCCAAGACCTCCTTGATCATATAAGACTAAATGGAGAAGGACTTGAGGGGCCATCTCTCAGTGGAAGACTAAAACAACTCTATGCTTCTTCCTTTGTAACTCAAAATCTAGGTAGTCCTTTGACTGAAAAGAAACCTTGATTAGCATGAAGATGTTTGTAATGGTAATCATCATTCCCCCTAGAGGGGAGTAGAAGGTGTTGGTGTCGTCCCAAAATTTCTCCATAAAACTCCAAAAGAGGCAATAATCAGTTGCCTTCCAAGCCCTGCAAACATTACTCAGGGGCCTAAAGCCAACAAGCATCACCATTACCTTGACGACACTGTGTAACCTCCCATGGATGTGGTCAATCTACTTTAGATTTTCATACCATTTGTCAAATTCTTGGTTCTGTAAAGGCAAAAAAACAAATAATAAAGTATCCAAAACAAAAGCACATTGATCATCAAAACAAATCCCAAAAAATCGAGGTATGTCAAAAGAAAGAGCATTAACTTGTAAGTCGCAAGAGAAGGAAAAAAGAACCTTGACACACCCTTTCAAATGATGGTAAAGATGCGCCAGTGTCTATCCTCTGAGTACGGTAGATTAGAGGTATCAACCCAACTATTAGGGGTCCAGGGCTAATTCTATGCTTATTCTCTAAAAACTTTTCGTCACTTCAATAACGTAATAGGCAAGATTATGCGTACTCATGGTTTACATGCAAATGACAAAACTTTAGTTCATAAAGTAAAAAGGTCAAATTCAAATTCCATATGACCTACCCTGCAGGAATTCAGGAGAACAAAAAACTAAAACCTGCAAAAACAATCAAAGAGCAAAAATTAAGTTTAAGTTTCATCCATAGTAATTCTCTACACACCTAGAGTAATCCCAAATACACAAATTTTCTCATCAGATCCTCCAAAATGGAGGTTTAAATAACTAGACCTCAAAATTCAACATTCCAGCTCAAAATGTGAAGAACTAAGTGAATACTACTAAAATAAGCAAGATAGGAGCAAGTACCTCTTAAAGTTAACACAAAACTAGAGATTCTTAAGCATGGAGTAGCCAGCTATGGACATTTTCAAGTAGCTAGAATCAAAACAAGGAGTAAGAATGAAGAGAAGCAGTCATTGTAGCTATTGAAGCTGTCGCTAGGTGTAAATTTATGCCTTTAACAGATTGCGGCTTGCCTAATCACGCTGCTACTGTAGGAATCAACCTAGCAATATTTCTAATTATGTTATTGAGGTTTGATTTTAAAAATAGCAATTTGTTTGCCCAGACACCAGCAACATTAGTTCATTTGCATGAAACTCGGCTGCACAACCATGCAAAATAAGTAGTGAGCACACCTTTTCAATCGCTTCTCTCTATGACGAAGGCTTCGAGTAAAATAAGAACCCTTTTAAAAATTTTAGGAAGTGTGAGACATTTAAGCCTCGAAATTTTTAAACAAGTGTGAGATCTTCAAGCCTCAAAACTTTCAATAGGTGTGAGACCTTCAAGCCTCAAAACTTTTAAACATGTGTGAGACTTTCAAGTCTCAAAACTTTTTTACAGGTGCGAGACCTCTATGCCTTAAATTTTTTAAAAAATGTGAGACCTTAAAGCCTCAAAAAATTTTAACAAGGTCAAGCCTCAATTTTATTTTATTTTTTTGACATGTGTAAGATTTCAAGCCTTAAAATTTTTTAACAAGTATGAGACCTTCAAACCTTAAACCTTCAAATAAGTGTGAGACCTTTAAACCTTCAAATGATTTTAATAGGTGTGAGACCTTCAAGCTTTAAAATGATTTTACAAGTGTAAGACTTCAGACCTCAAAATAATTTAACCTTATTTATGAGCAAGATTTCCACTCATGAGGTGACACACAGACTGAACCTTTTTCAAACCCTTTCGTTTCTCACCATACTCCAAAATTTTCAACGCTCTGCTTCTTAATAGGACTTGAGCACCTGAAGCAAGGCTTGGACCCCAAACGCTCTCTTATATTCACTCTTATATGTATATCCATTCTACATGATATTACATACGTTGCTGTTATTCCTAACGGTCTCTGCCAAAGTGGGGACTCCTGTAAGTACCAATTTGATGCCAAGGGGATTTTAGACAAACTGCATGCTTGCATATCTAGTGCTTTATCACGTGGTGAGGACAATTTTTAACCCACCGAGGGTGAAACAACATCGTACTTGAATTCAAACTGCCAGTCCCCAAATAAAATATTTTGTCATGTCAAAAAATACTTAAAATTTTTTACAAGTACTTAAAAATCAAAGAGTTTCAAAAATAATTGCAAAAAGGCAAAAACCTTAAGATTTTGCGCAATATGATAGCATGCGGGCATAAACCCAGGACCCTGAGAATGAGTGAGTGAGATAGTAATTGATAATTCATATTTTTATATATAATTTTCTCCTTTATTTTACCAACTTTTAAGTATTTGAAATATATTTTATGAGTAAATAATGTGATTTTCAGGTAAAAAAATAAAGTAGAAGAATTTGGATGAAGATGATCAATTCTACTCAGATTTGCCACAAGAGCAAAGCAAGCCCAAAAGAAAAGAAAAAAAAAAATAAAAGAAAGAAAGAAGAAACAAAGGTCCTAGTTCGGCCCGACTACAGAAGCCCAGCACCAGGTTTCTTCTCCTCATTCCCACACTTCTTCTCTCCCTCCGTTTAGGCCTATGTTACAGCCCAGTCGTGCCTCCTAGCAACTCCAAGCCAACATCAACCCATCTACTCTTCATCTCTATTCTCCACATGATTAATTGTTTACCTAGTCAAAGCAATTAAGCAAATTAATATTATACTTATGACTAGCTATAACCATGCATATAACATCCCAAATTAATTGGAATTAATTTCCATTAATTTTGGGGGTATCCTAAAGGGTGGATTTTCCACTATAAAAGGGGTCATAGATACACACACACACTCATATCCACTCTCATTCTTCCATCCACTCACTCAAACATCTTCTTGTCCTTTCATCTTTCATTTTTTAGAGAAAGTCTT
>JACYFF010031956.1:32360412-32379693 GCA_017589665.1 Selenicereus undatus | reverse complement strand
ATTTGCTCTTCATTTTGTTGGTCAATTTATATTCATAATCCAACTCTAAAATTAAATTATTCTTTATAATCGGAAAGGTAAATTTTAAAAATCGTTATTGTTCCTCGTGGGATCGACACCCTATACTCACTAGTCTACAATTAACCTTGTGCACTTGCAAGTAAAAAGGGTTTTAAAACTACATATAAAATCCACATCAGTAATTACTGGGTGGTGCATTGCCTCACATTCGAAATCTCATAAACAATTTACTTAAGGTAGATTACAGGGGCTTGCAGTGTGATACACGTAGTGGTTGGGTCTCAACGGTAAGTTCAAGATGCTTCACGGTTGCTACAGAGAAATAGCGGCTACCATGGGACTGAGCACATGCGACTAGGTTCTACCTTTCTCACCACATCATAGGTTCCATATGTTTTGTATTTGTGGGATCACTTCAATCAAGCTAATTGGAAAGGACATAGCATCAATATTGGCAATTAACCAATTTTACCCATGTTTAAGAAAATTTGATAAACAACATGATTTCATTTTGGCTCTTAATTTATAGTTCACTAGGCGTGGTTGCCTTGCTAGCTCTATAAAAAGGGAGCTTCTCCCTCTTATTTGGAAGAGAATATTCTGTCCAAAGATAATATGTGCTCATTGTTCGATTCCCAACCGAAACAATTTTGGTACTCTTCATGCTTGATTTAGCTTTGAAATATTCTCTAATTTGGGGAACCTATGTATGTTATGTGTGTTTATAGGTATTAACACCATAAGTTTTGACTTTGGAGCTTTTAGAGCTAAACTCAAAGCCTCATTAGGAAGAGATAAGGAGAGATTAAAGGAAGTTGACATGAAGTAGGATCGTGTCCCTTACCCAACTGAAAGTACCAAGCAAAGAAACTGCATGACATTGAGACAAGGACCTTGCATGAGTCAACCGTGCCATGTGGCATGATCGTGCCACGTCAGATTTCAAAGAAAAAATATATGTTTGGAGATAGAAATGTGGCACTGTCAGTCTTACTAAGTGGCAGGACTATGCCATTATCAAGACTTCTTTGTATTTAAACAAATTTTAGGCTAATCTATAGCATGTTTTTGCTACACTTAGGGTTTTATCTACTTTTAAAAGGTTTTCTCTCTCAAGCACTCCCTTGTAGCCTTAATATTCAAATAATGAAAAGTTTAATCTTTTGATTTGATTTTGCTTTCTTTTGATTGCTCTTCTTTATTTAATGCTCAATCTCACTTTCTCCCTCCTAAATCAATCGTAATTCTCTATTTTTATTCAACAAAATCCCCTCTAAAAAGATGAGTTTTGAAAAAAAGGAGGGTAAGAGGGGATTAATGACTCACCTTTATATGTTTTGAGTCTCTGCTCCATTTCTCATAATCCTAGTCATCCCCCCTCTTTTTTTGACTTCATTTCAATATCTCTATTCTTATACTTTTCTACAGTTTCTACAATGTCTAACTTGAAAATCCACATCAAAAATGATTGAAAACAGTTGATTACTGCCATTGGGAGCACTTCGATATTACAGAAGCAATTTTCAAGCAAGGATTATCATTTTGAGTTAATAGATTTTATTAGTATTTCTCTCTTACTTTCTTTACAGTGCTTTCATTAGAATAGTTATTTGTGGCTATTAGAATTATATTTTTTTCCTTTTGTGGTGATCAAGTTTGAGATACAATTTGGGATGTCGTGGATGAGGCCATGTAGAACTCTTTCAATCACCTTGTGTTTTTTGTGTGTTATTTGCAACTATTTGACCTTGAATGGTGGATCCTTGATTTTCTTACTTAAGAGTAGTTTAGATTATTAGTAGTAGGTATAACTTAATGTTATCTTTTGCACTGTTTGAGATGTTCCTTAGTGGTTAGCCTAGTTTAGTAGACCATTACAACATGGTTAGTTTCATAGTGTTAATCAGCCTTCTTAAATACAAACTAAGTCACAATTGGTGTGAATTACCTCTTTCCTTGAGGAGGATATTCCCTTTCCTCACAAAAACTATCAACACTATTTTGGTGTCATTATTGGGGATGGAGGCATTAATTTGCAATTGATTGTGACTACATTGCTTGTAAATAATTGAGTCTTGCTTTTCCTGAAGTGAAAACCCTTAAAATCAAAAAAGTGGTGAATGAGTGTGTGGATTAGATCAACTACTTATGGGAGATTAATCTGCATCGAATTGCTAATCCCATATTAAGGTTAATCAATCTCTCACAGTTGACTTGGAACCAATGCAAGAAGATAAGAGGCATAATCACCACCTCCTCCTCTCCCAAAGATTTTAAACCAAATTTTCTACGTGCATATGTCCCAAAAGCACCTTGTTTAGACTCCCTGAACTCATAGAGGATGTATGATTTGAGTATAGAACCCAACATACCACCATGGTCCCCAAATTCTCTGGTGCGAAGATGCTTATTTGTTTTTTAGTGAATTTGAAGAAGTATATAATATATGGTGAACGTCCCAAATGTGACACAAGATATAGTGAAGTTGTGTTTCATCCCATTTGCTTTAAAAGACCTTGCTAAGTAATGGATGCCAAGCCTCCTCGCAAATTCTATCAGTACATAGAATGGTTTTTGTGCGTATTTTTGAGAAAATACTTCCCCAATGGTAAGGCGGTCAAATTAAGGAAGGAAAACAACCCTTTTGTGTAACTTGATGACGAATTGCATTAGAAGTATTTCAAAAGGTTAAAATGTTGTTGGCTCAACACCCCATCATACATAGAGCAATGACGTTTATGCCAAACTATATGAAGAGGGATTTGGCCAATCAATTCGTACCATGGTTGAGTCCATGTCTCAAGGGGGATTTCTAAATAAAAGTGAAATTGAAGCTTGGGACTCTCTGGGAGACCAATTGATATAAGAGCTTAAATATGCGAATAAATAGTGAAAAAGTGAGAATGCATGCAGTAACTGACACTACTTATATTGATACACAATTTATCACGCTAAAAAACATGCTCAAGGGGTTAGTATTGTCACAACCCCCCAAGAAATACTCCCCCTCCCCCAATGGTCTTATGCTTGCAATGTCAAGCTTATGACCACATCCTCAGTGCTTGTCCACTATTCGCACAATAATTGACCATGGGCTAAGAGCAACTATAGGTCAATGCAACCCTTTAAAGGCTGAAATTTGACCCCTATTCCTTACATTCAATTTGGGGTGGTCTAAGCACCATTACATGTCATGGACCACCCTAATGTTTTAACGCTTAATGCTCAAGATGGTGGTTTCTAAGAAAACACCACTTCTTCTTATTCTTCTCATCAAAGGCCACCACACCAAGGAGCATATAATGCACTTATATGGCCTCCTCAATAGGTTGTCAGTCAATCATATCCCCTCCGGTTATAATGAAATTGACAAAGTGACAAAGAAAGTGAATATATGGAGAGAGTGATAAGAAAGATAAACAAGTCTCATTAGAGGATGATGAAGACCATGAGTGCATAATTTGCTCAACTTGTTATATTAAGTAGGTATAGAGGGACTTTTACTAGTCAAGTCGAAGTGAACCCGAGAGGAGGTTTTCTTCTTCTTCCTTTGACCTTAATGTCATGCTTGCTTTTAGGTCGGGGGGGAAGGTTGATGCACGTATGGTTGAAAATGATGTGAATGTATTCCCTCTGCCATCTTCTGCTCTTCCTCTTCCCCAGAATGTGTTTCTCGTGCTATTCCCACTACATCTAATCCCCCTCTTTCTAAGGATGTGAAAGAACCTAAGGACGATAAGTCTTTACTTATTATTGACTCTACATTCTCTAAGGCCACTCCTACTTCTTCCCCAATGGCTTCCAAGCCTATTCCCCATTTTCCAATCGACTAAAGAGGAAAAAGGCCCAATCTTATGTTGATAATTAGGAGAGACTATCTCCCAAATCAAGATCAATATTCTCCTCCTTAACGTTCTTAAAAAAATGCCCCCTTATGCCTGCTTTCTTAAAGAATTATGCACTAACTAGTAGGCCAATATTAAGAGAACTGACTCGATGATTGAATCAGTCAGTTGAGTGGGTCAATCGGTTAACCGTTCAAACCGTTTGGGCTGAAGTTGGACAGATTGACCCGTTTTGCTGTTGAATTGGATTTAACCTGCATGACCTAGTGACCTAATAAATTTTTTCCCTATATTTCCTATAATCATCTTTCTTATTTTGCCTACATCACATAATAAAAGCAAAATATTCACATTTCATAATTCACAAAATGACATCCAGTAATACCCAAATATTACTTCTAGCTAGGAAAAGTCTAAAATATAAAAAATAAAATAGGTATCAGGCCTGGGCCGATGCAAAGGCTAAATTGATGGGGTTTTATTTCATTGATGATTTATGAGTAGGACCCAACCTATTTATAAATTGAGAAAACCCTAGGACCACTAGCTGGGTGGTAGTAAAGTGGAAATGGAAACATCAACTTCTCTTACTCTGCTATTTCTCTCTTCTCTCTCTATCCTCTTCCTCTATAATTCAAGCTGCTACAAGAATGGTTCTTGTTCTTCTTCTGGTTTGTCTTTCTCTATTCAATTGCTATAGATATGAATCGCTAAAGAATAAGTTTCGTAAGGCTCAAGTCACCACAAGCTCAAAGCACAAAGGCTATGCCTAGCCCTGATTCCTGAAGCCCTAAGGTTGAGAGTGAGAAAGTAGAGTGCTGAACTCGAAATCTCAAACTAAAAGCAAGGTAGCAAGCAAGAGGGACCGAGAAGGAAAAAGAGATAAAGAAGGTGACAACATATTTCCTTGACAACAGTCCGGCAACAGTGGTCGACAAAAGAATCTGAAGCCTACAACATAGAGTAAGGCATCGAGGAGGGAGGGTGAGTGGCTAAGGTTGTGAGAGGCCAGAGTAGTGCGCGAAATTTGGAACAAGCCTTTTATTCGAACTGGGAACGTTCTGTCCAACCGTGGGTGGGCCGGTTTGACCAAGTCGGCCGGATCATTCGGGTTTGGCCGGTTTTCCCCGGTTCGATGGAAAAAATGATTCTGCTCATTTTTCGACCCACTACCATGACCGGTTCCAACTGGTATGATCGGCTAGTCCGAGCTTATTTTAGTAACATTGAAGTGGGCCACTAATCTACCTAAGAGAGCCTTTTTAAGCCTATAATGTGAGTTCAATCATTTTTAATCAAGTTTCCATCAAGTATAAGGACCCGAGTGCCCTACCATTTCAATTGTCATTGATCATCACAACATACATAGGGCTTCACTTGACCTTGGTGCTAGTGTAAATGTGTTAACCTTTACAATGTTTAGGGTTAAGGGAGTTTAAGCCTACGAAAATGGACCTTTTTATTGGTTGATCGCTCCATAAGGCTACCTAGAGGAATGGTAGAGGATATGTCAATTAGGGTAGGGGAGTTCATAATTCTAGTCGACTTCGTTACAATGAATACCATGATTATTATTTGTTTCGAGAATAAAAATATCAGTAATCCTTGGTTGTCCATTCTTTGCTACATCTAATTCTCTCTTTAATTGGAAATATGACAATGGAGTTGAATGTATTTAATCTACAAAAACAACCCATGGGATTTGGTGATGTGGAGCACTACGTGACTTTTCTTTAGAAGGAGTAAACTTTTACCATGAAGAGGAATTGATGTTGTGTGTGTGTGAGTCATTTTGCATGAAATATGATCCCAAATATAACACTTTTCCATTTGATGAGCGATGTAATGACTTGTTGCATGCATCTATTCTTGCATCCATGTCCTCATCTCCCTCTCCAACTCATGAGGCACCTCCTCATATGCCCTCATCCTCATCGCATGAATTGAAGCCCCTCCATGATACCCTCAAATATGCTTTCTTAGGATCTCATGAGTCTTTTCATATGATAATTGTTAATGATTTACACCCATACCAGGAGACCCAAGTGCTTTACTTGCTTAACGAAAACAAAAAGGCTTTGAGGTAGAACTTAGGGGACATTAGAGGCATTAGTCCCAT
This sequence comes from Selenicereus undatus, assembly GCA_017589665.1. NCBI lineage: Eukaryota > Viridiplantae > Streptophyta > Magnoliopsida > Caryophyllales > Cactaceae > Selenicereus > Selenicereus undatus. The sequence goes on along the minus strand of JACYFF010031956.1, from coordinate 32,373,708 downwards.
TGTTGTGCAATATAGAATCCACCTTGAGGGTAATGTTGAGCCTCATTGAGACCAATAAAGAAGGCCCTACCTAACAAAAAGTAGTGATAAATGAGATTCTTAAGTAGTTGGATCATGACATTATTTACCCCATCTTAGATAGTGAGTTGGTTAGTCCTATCCTAGTTGTTCCTAAGAAGACTCCTATCATCGTGATTAAGAAAAACAAGGATGAACATATTCCCATAAGAATCCAATCAACCTAGAGGGTATGCATTGATTATTAGAAGTTAAATGCCATCACTAGAAAGGATCATTTTCCTTTCGCCTTCTTGGACCAAATGTTAGAAAGAATAGATGGGTAAGCTTTTTATGGATGGATATTCCGTCGATACTTAAGTTCCTATTGCCCTTGAAGACCAAGAGAATACCACATTTACTTACCCTTTGGACACTTATATCTTTAGAAGGACAACCGTCAGTCTTTGCAATGCCCCTACCACACTTCAAAGGTGTATGATTTCTATATTAACTTACTCAATTGACCAATGTCTGTAGATTTTTCAAGGATGGTTTCTCTATTTATAGTGACTCCTTCGATGATTGTCTGGCTAACTTGGGAAAGGTTTTAAAAGGTGTCAGGATAAGCATTTAAGCCTTAAATGGGAAAGATGTCATTTCATACAAAAAAAAGGAGAATTGTTTTCGGTCATATCACCTCTCATAAGGGGATTGAGGTAGAAAAGTGAACCCCACTTATGTGAAACACATATATTTATTCCTTAGACACGCCGATTTTTACCAACGGGTTATTAGCAATTTTGACATTGCTAAGCCATTTTCCTCACTCCTTGCAAAGGATTTGCCACTCCACTTCTTTAGGGAGTGTGAAGTGGCATTTACAAAGGTTAAGGAGAAGTTGAACACCACCCCCATATTACACCCTCCTGTTTGGGGAGAACAATTTGACCTTATGTCTACTGTGCCCAATTATACAATAGGGATAGTTTTAGGTCAAAGAATTGACAAAAAGCCCCATGTCATTGACTATGCTAGTCATATATTGAATAAAGCATAGGTAAATTACGCCATAATTGAGAAGGAGTTTTTAGCGATTGTTTTTGGATTTGAAAAGTTTAGGCCCTACCTAATAGGGTTTTATGTGGCTGTTTTCATTGACCATGGTACTTTGAAACACCTTTTTGATTAAAAACAAATTAGGCTAAATATAGACTTATTTGACGGATCATGCTATTCTAAGAGTTTGATTGTGAAATTAAAGATAAGAAGGGTGCCAAAACCTTGTAACCAGCTATCTGCCTAGAATTGTGATTGATAATGCATATAAGTCTCTTATTGTTGACTACTTTCCTAATGAACAACTATTTTGGGCTCATGTGAGCTATGGTGTGCTAACATTATCAATTACTTAGTCAAGAGTGATATGACAAGGGAATGGACCAAAGATGATATAGCACACTTTCTTGTATTGGTTAGGTTTTTCATGTGGGATGACCCCTATTTGTTCAAGTATTGCCAAGACAAAATCATAAAAATATGTGTGCGCGATGACAAATTCTTAGCGTTCTATCCTTTTTTCATGGTTATGCATGCAAGAGGCATTTTATTCAGAGAACGACCGCGTCAATGATTCTTTAATGTTTTCTATTGGTCGACCTTATTTAAGGATGCCCATGAGTATTCGAAGAGATTTATTCACTATCAACAAATGCGTAAACTTACTACGAAGGATATGATGCCCCTTAAACCCGAAATTGTGGTGCATATGTTTGACGTTTAGGGGGATAGAATGCATGAATTGTTCCCAGACTCGTTCGATAATAAGTATATCCTTTTGTACGTATACTACATGTCCAAGTGGGTCAAGGCAATCTCCACAAGAACCAATTAGATAAAGATCATCATTAGATTTTTAAGAGAGAATACATTTCCCGATATACAATGCCTTGTGCTATCATTATTAACCAAGGAACTCATTTTGACAATAGGTCATTTGATGCCTTCTTAAGGAGGTACACTATAATCCAACACCGTGCTACCCATTATCATCCCTAAACAAGCAACAAAGTGGAAGTGTCTAATAAGCAATTCAAGCAATTATCAGAAAAGACATGCCCAAAATTGGGAAGGATTGGGTGGACAAGTTAGTGGATGCATTATGGGCTTATAAGATGGAATTTAAAACCCCCTTGGGCATGTTTACTTATTGGGTGTGTATAGTCGTCCTTGTCAGTTCCCCACTGAGGTTGAACATCAAGCTTGGTCGACAAATATGAAACTATACTTTGATTTGAATACTAGTAAAGAGGAGAGGGGGCTTAAACTGAATGATATAAAGGAAATTGGGGAAGCCTATGATAACATACGATTGAGCAAGGAGAGAGCTAAAACATTTAATAATAAGTGCATAAATTGAAAAGAGTTCTCTCCCAAGCAAAAGTTTCTCCTCTATAATTCTAGACTTCACCTATTTCCCAAAAAACTTAGGCCTATGTGGACCTGCCCCTTTATTGTTGTTAGGGAGTTTGCACATCGTGCCACTAAGATTAAGTACCCCATCAAAGACTAAATATTTAAGGGGATGAGAATAGGTTGAAGCACTTTCTAGAGATGCCAGAGGAAGGGGATGTGGAGTGTGTCTTGCTCCTTAAGCCTCACTAAGCTTGAGAGCTAGAAGTTCCACCCTCTTGTATGTACATGAATATGGGTGTGTTGTGTGATTTTTGGGGGGGAAATGAGAAAGCTAGAAAAAGAAGAAGAAAAGAGGAAAATAAATGAAAAATAAAAAGACAAAAAGAGAGTGAGTGAGAAGTTAGATAAAATACTGACAAAAAAAGGAGAGTGCACAAAAAATAAAAGGACCAAAACATTATAAGAAAAAAAAAGAGAGAAAACAAAAGAGAGCTTTGAAAGGCATTTTAGAAGGGACAAGCCCTTACCAACCTCCTAGTTAGAAAAGCTAAGGAAGAATACTTGAGCCATGCCAATGCATGACCATGCCAACCCCCTCTAATTTAGGCCAACAGACAAAGAAATGACATAAGGGATTCATGCCATGCCACACAACTGTGCCACTAACCTTCAATTTGAAAACCGTGTCTAGAGATTTGGCATGGGTTGTACATACCATGTGGCACATCAGTGCAAGGCACAATTTCTATGCAAGATGAGGTCGAACCCTTCTTCTACCTTATTGCTCGATCTTTCTTCCCCTCTTCTCCCTTCATTTATAACTTCAACCCCCTCACTTCCAATCAAATGCCCCACAATTTTCTCAAATTTCTCCCCAAATTCTTCAAATTTCTTCATCCCCAACTTTTCTGTCAAAAATTTTACTAAATTTCACCCTAATTCTTTCACCTATATACTCATATTCTCTCTCTAAAGCCCTAATTACCATTGCTGAGTTTGAAGGTAGTACAGAGAGTAAGCTCCCATTGAACCTCAAATTCATCACCCATTCAAGTTTTAGGGCACTATATTGGTAGTTCGTAGGCACAAAGAGCAAATCTTCATCATCCCCCACTCTCTGATTCAACACCATTGAAAAGAAACATCTAGGTGGGCCATCCAACTAGCCTTCTAACCCCAAGAAGGCCTACAAAGATTTCACTCTTCTCTAATCCCACTACCAAGACAAGTCACGGTAAAGCTGATGCCCATCTATTATTACTCCCACCTACCAATAGAGGTTTATAATTTGACAATGAAGAGCAAAGGCAAAATCCATTATGTCTCCCACCTAGCAATAACGGTTTATAATTTGTGAATGAAAAGGCAAAAATTTGAGATATTAACATTTATCACTACTAAAAAACGTGCTTTCTCCGGCGGATTTTCCGACGAAAAAAACACATTTGTCCGTCAGAAAAATGATTTTCCGATGGAAAATCCGACGGAAAACGGCCATAGGAATAAGTCCCGTAGACCCGCTGGTTCCGACGGAATCTCCCGTCCGTCAGACACATTCCGACAGAAAGAGACAATCGTCGGGAAGCGGGCCGACGAAGTGGGCGACGGAAGCCAACGGATATCGGGTGTCCAACGGATCCGTTCCGTCGGGCCCTCCGGTACTTGGGGGCAAGAATCCGGTCGGGCTATCCGACGGAATTTGGAAATTCCGTCAGAAATTTAATTTTTTTAAATTTTTTTTTTGAAAATTTAAGTTGAGTTACGCATCTTTCCACTGCAAAATCATGATATCGCTCAGTAAAAGACCGTTTGACGGGATCGAAACATGCTTGCCATCAGCCGCATTCAATGTAACACCAAGAAACTCCTCATCTTTCAATGGCAATTTAATGTTCTCTCCAATAACATTTAGGTTGAATTACTTACTTGAAAGATGAGGAGTTTCTTAGTGCTACATTGAATGCAGCGACCAGTGGAGGCGGCGGCGGGTAGAGGTGGCGGCGACTAGTGGAGGCAGTGAAGGTGGCCGATTTTGAGGGAGGAGCGATGGGTGTCGGACGGCCGCAGAGGGCGGCGATGGTGGCTGGAAGAGGGCGACACTGGCGATGGCGGAGAGAGAGAAAGGTTTGTGTGTGTGTGTGTGTGGAGCGCCCGATTGGTCGAGCAATCGGGCTTTTAAAGAAGTGTGGTCCGACGAATATGCTATCGACCAGACCTTCAGGCCACTTATTTTTTAAAAACAAATTCAGAAAAAAGTGTTGTCTGACGGAAAATTCCGTCGGACCACTTATTTTTTAAAAAAAATTCATAAAAAAATTGAAAATTTTGAAATTTCAAAAAAATTCAAATTTGAAATTTCCAACCGACTGTGGTTATTCCGTCGGAAATACCAACGGACTTATTTTCCATCGGAAATTCCGTCGCCCACTTCACCTTTTCCGATATTTTTTTAAAACAATTCAGAAAAAAGTGTTGTCCAACGGAAAATTCCGTCGGAACACCTATTTTAAAAAAATCAAAAAAAAAAAATTTGAAATTTCAAAAAAATTCAAATTTGAACAGACTATAGTTATTCCGTCGGAAATCCCAACGAACTTATATTCCGTCGGAAATTCCGTCGCCCACTTCACCTTTTTCGAATTTCCGTCGGCCGTTCAGACGGACAAAAAATCCATCGGAAAAACCCGATTTTTTAGTAGAGATATGCTTGTTTGTGAACCAAAATATTAGCAAAAGGATACTTTGAGAATTTTGGGATTGTTGGATAATGTTGTGTTTTTTCTTAGGAACTTCGGATGGCTGCAATTTGTGAACTTGAAATATGAGGTTTATGATAGATTGGTACTTGAATTTTTAGGCTCCTTACATGTTAAATGAGATGGGTATCATAAGGGAAATGAGGTGTTGATTAAGTTTCGCATGTTTAACGGTGATGTGAATATGAGCTTAAGGGATTTCAATGAAATTATTCTCTTCCCAGTGCGTAGTGATAGGCATAGGGATCTTCCAGATGCTACTTGGAACTTCATCCTTGCATGGCATAGTGTCACTTATGCAAAACCAAAGTCTATCATGACTAATGGGGTAGACCTTACATCTTTGAATCTAGGCAAGCAAAAGCAACCAACATATGTAATATTAATATTTGGTATCTCGAACACCTTAATGAATATAGTACTTAGGTGTCATGATAGCCAAAATATGAGTAGGAAGATCGAATCGATTACTATAAGTCTAAATAGCAAGCATGTGGATATAGGTTCCTTTATGCTCTACTACATAGTTGAAGTTGTGAAGATCAATGTGATAGGTGTAGGGGAATTGTCATGACAATGGCTAAAGGTCCAAACTTGGAAAGAAAATTTGGTACTTTACGGGCCTATTTTCTAATAGGAGGTTTGGATATAACCACCTTGGGACACATGACTATTATTAACACCAATAGAGGTACCTGCAAATATCCCTATGACAACAAAATCCTATTTAGTTCCCTAATTTTGGAGGATAACACCTGCGAATAAGGGGAACTTGTCTTATCACTGGTGGTGCATAGTAAAGCCCAAGAAGAGATGCTCTAACTAGTGGAAGAGGGTTATATTAGCAGAGACGCAGGTAAGGACGATGAAGGTAATGATGTTAGTGGAAACGAAGAGCATAATCAAGAAGAACCACAGCAACCGCCACCGTCATTTGACATTGGTGGTTCCTCTTATTCGACCCAAATCCCATATGGTGGGGCATTCCTACCATCATTTTCTAATCTAACCTGAGGTGGCTAGCTTGTATTCTGATTATCCTGAAATGAGGCAAGATGTGAACCACATGGCCAACCAGGTGGATTTCGTGGATGATAGGATTTATTACTTTAGGGGTTATGTGTCCCGGTAAGAGGAAAGGGAGATTACAAGATCGAGGAGAGAAGAAGAGAAGGCAACTGGAGAGGCTAGGGAGTTGAAAGAAAGTAGAAGGAACAATGAGATCATGTGGCGACGAGCAAAGGCACTATGGTAATAAAACTAGATGCTCTGCATGTTCATAAGCAACTGAGGGAGTTCATCATTCCCTTCACCATTCCCTCCACCATTGTGGTCACTACCTAGGCCGACAAGTCCCAATGAGGTGTGAGTTGCGTCCCCCTTCCCACCTTACCTTCCTGATATGTGCCATTTGTGGGGAACTTGTATGTTTTACATCATATTCGAGGGGGTACCTCATGTAAATATAGGTTGCATTAGCTCCTGCTCTTTTATTTGTTGTCTCTTATATTCCCCCATCCCTTAGTTTAATATGATGATATCGCTTATGATTTGAGGCATAGGCCGTTTGAGGAGCAATTTACTTGTCGCGTGGTCCTTGTGTTGATATGAATTTATCATTGGGATTTATGTGTGTTCATCAGTGGGCTCCTTAGATGGACAATGTACTTAGCTTTCATTTAGGATAGACATTGCATTTGCATTATATATATAATTTCATGGAGAGTTATCTTCCTTTCCTTCCTTCCCTCTTTCAAGGTATCTTCTCCTATTTCTTTTTAATATTCTTCTTTTTCTTTATTTTTGCTTCATTTGTGGCTCATATCTCATGATATGAACATTTTGTATTTTAAGTGTGGGGAGAGGAGGCCATACCGACACAATTTTTGAAAAGAAAAAAATAGAAAAACTTTTTCGAGAAAACTAAAATGATTTTTTATTTTTGTAAAGACTATGTGGTTGTAGGAGGAGTATGCAACTTTGGTTGATATCGATCCCTTGAGACTTGGAAACAAATGGCATATAGTTAGTGTGTGCATGATAGGTCTTAGTGTAAGTTTTTGTCAACTTATGGATCATTTCGGACTCTAATAAGTGAGAGCGAGTGTAGTGGGTGAACCAGTGAGGTTTTTGAGCCTCGGTAGATTACTTCATCACATGTAGTCTCACACCTTCTTTCATGAGTGGCTCCACAATGATCGATATTCTCTAAAACCTGACGTAACTCTCTTTTAGATTGCATATCACATTTTTTTGTATGATTGATGAAATGATTGTCATTCTTTGTGTGATACATAAACTATAATAGCTCAGATAACCCTACATTGATTGCAAACCCTGTGGTAATCCTTTGAGCCTTAAGTCGATATCTTCATTATAAACAGCTCTTTTTAGCCCTTGGCCAAACATATTTTCCCATTACCTAAGCCAAGACATAAGGAGCCTCATTTTGAGAGGTTTTGGTGGTTCGTTTATCGGTAAGAGTAATTGATGGCATTGCAACGTACAATAAGGGGATGATAACAACGAGAATAAAAACATTTTTACCCTTTGTTTTGAGTAATGGTGGTGATGTCTCCTAATGGACTTGAGTTGGAATATACATGTTTGTTATCGCTTATCATGCCAAGTGCTAGTTATGTTACACAAAACTTATAAATAAAAAAAATAAAAAAAATAAAAAATAATGCCAATTGCCATGGTTTCTTCTCTTTTGTTTGACCCAACTCATTTCACCTAGGGACATTACAGGGATATTTAATTTGATTTATAATTGAGGTGTAAGGTTGGTGTCTCGTGTTGGTTGGTGGGGTTGTGGCTTCTTAGCTATTTGGCTATGTAGCTCCTCATTTCCCCAAATTGTTTGCCGACTCCTTACCCTTTGCCTTGAGCCCCATTACCAGCCTTGTCAAGTCATCTAGATTGTTAACATGCATTTGCATCTACGTCGTGCAAAATTAAGAGTTTGGTCAAGCCTATGGTAGGATGTGTTATTTGGAATGAGTTTAAAGCTAAACCTTGCCACTCTTCAAACACATGAGATGAAAGTTCTACTTTACCTAACATGAGGTTACTATTTGCTTGTTCATCACTCGAGTTAGTAGTTTTGGTGTGTGATTGTCACCTATGAAGATTGGGACTCTTAAGTGCGCATTTTATGAATATGATATGAGATTGTTTATTACTTGGGTGATTTGCATATTAGAAGTACATTTTCTGCCTTTTGATGTTGCTTTGCAGAGATTTTGAAAAACTCAGAAAAAGATTTTTCATTTTCCTTTCTCTTTTCTTTTTCTTTTACAAGATTTTGTGAATATATCTTCTGTAAACCCTCATAAGACCACACTCATCTGCTAAGGGGAACCAAAGGGTTTAAAGGCTTGTTGCTTATACTAAATCCAACCGTTGTGCCTACGATAAGGTAGCTTCCTCTTGTTTTAAGTGTAAGAGTATTTGTTCAGTTTCTAGGCGATATAATTTTGTTACCATTGATACTTCATTTAACTCCTAAATAACCTTTAATTTAGGGAGCTTACGTATGTTATGTGTTTTGTGGGTATTAACATTGTAAGTGCTAACTTCGACATTTTTGGAGCTAAACTCGAAACCTAATTAGGAAGAAAGAGACAAGAAGAGATTAAGGAAGTTTATATAAAGAAGAACCATGCCACTCACCTCGCTAACTGTGCCAGGTTAAGAAACTACAGGAAATTGAGACAGTGACTTAGCACAGGCCAAACATGCAATGTGCACACCCCATGCCATGTCATATTCTATAAAAAAAAATGTTCAAGAGACAAAAAAAGTGGCATGGTCATCTCTTTCCATGTGGCATAACCGTGCCCCTGTTAGGACATCTTTATCTTTAAAAGGCCAATCAATAGTATGTCATTACTTTTTAGAGTTTTATCTACCTTTAGCAATTGTTCTCCCTCAAACAGTCTGATGTGGGCTTATTGTTCAAGTAACAAAAAGTTCAGTCTTTTTATTTGATTTTGCTTTCTTTTAATTGTCATTCTTTAGTTAATGCTTAATGTCACTTTCTCTATCCAAAATCAATCATAATCGTCTGTTTTTGTTCAGAAAAATCCCCTCCAAAAATGATGACTTTTAATAAGAAGGATGGTGAATGAGGATTAAAGAGTCACCTTTAGAGGTTATGGGTCTCTAATCCACTTCTCACAAACCCAATCATCCCTTTTTTCTACTTCATTTCAATCTCTCAACTCCCATATTCTTCTCTAGCATCTGCAATCTCCAGCTTGAAAAATCCACATCAAAAAATGATGATTATTGCCATTGGGAGTATTTAGGAGATTAAAGAAACAATTTTCAAGTAAGGATTTTCATTTGGAGTTTATGGATTTTATGTAGGGGTGTTCAAAACTATCTGTAACCAAAAAACCAAACTAAAAAACCGCAAACCAAACTCGAAATCTTGGGTATCCAAACCAAAATATTTAAAATTTTTGGTTCAGGTACCTGAACTAATAAATTTTTTTGGTTTTTGGTTTGGATATGGTATAGATGTTTTGTAATTTTGGGTACTGAAAAATCCAACATTTTTTTAAATTTTTTTTCAATAACTTTTTTGAAACTTTCCCTTCCCTAATGACTTTCTAAGTGAAATATCCTCAAGCTCCAATATGACAAGTACTTTCACTTTGTTGCATTGTTTTGTTTGGATGTTTATGTCCTCTAGAAGACTTGTTGCATCTGGACAATGGGATGAGCATGATGTTAGTAAGCTTATGCCTTATGGATGTGTGAAGTCATTGAAATGTGAATAGTAGTAAGGTACTGTGTGATATTGTCGCTTTGTGTGATAATATCAAGCATTAATTGGCTCAACACAACAATGTTTTTATAGCATAAATTGCAATAGTTATGGGTACAAAAAAATTATTAGACAAATTGGGAAAAATCACTTTTAAAGAATTGGGTTATTGGGTAACCGAAAACCAGAACCCAGATATTTTGGGTACCCGAATTTCAGTACACGAATAACTCAGTTTGGATACGATTCACCATTATACCGACTCCAAATTTCGGGTGCCCGAATTGGAATCCCTTTTGGTTCGAGTACCCAAACTATGAACACACAAATAATTCAGTTTGGATACGATTCACCATTATACCGACTCAAAATTTCAGGTGCCCGAATTGGAATCCCTTTTAGTTCGAGTACCCGAACTATAAACACCCCTAATTTTATGGGTATTTCTCTTTCACCTTCCTTTCATTCCTTTCATTAGAATAGTTAGTTATCAATATTAGGGTTATGTTTTTTCCTTTAATTGTGATCACGTTTGAGGGAAATTTAATATTGTTGATGAGGCCATGTTGATCCCTTTTTATCACCTCACGTGTTTTGTGTCTTGTTTGCAACTTGTTGATCTTGAATTGTAGATTATTTGATTTCCTTGCTTAAGAGTAGTTTAGCCTAGTTTAATAGGAAATTAGAATCGGGTTAGTTTCATAGTGTTAATCACGCTTTTTAATAAAGATCTAAGTCACTGTTGGAAAGCTCTTTTTCTTCTTCCTCCTCTTCTTCTTCTTCTTCTTCTTCTCTTCCCTCTTTTTCTTATTCCCCCCCCCCCCTCTCTTCACAAAAAACAGTTTCAGGAAACAAACTCTACCAAAATCTTCCCTTAAAACTTTTTCAAATTAGACTGGCCTTCATCCTACCCCAACACACTTCGAAGGAAGGAATCAAGCACACATTTGCTTCGCCAACTTCTTGAATCAAGGAAGACCCAGAGAGCCATTAACCAAAGACAAAAATCTGCTTAAAGGTTTGTTTAATTTTAGTATGCGTAACTATGCTTCTCTTTGATCCCCCAAGATTACTTGTTTAATGTTGTAACGCCCCATCCAAAAGGGGGCAGGCGCGTCACCACCATGAATGTTCGATTAAGAACACCCACAAGGCTCTCTAAACTTCTTAACCTTGATTGACCTATTAATAGGCGAGCGCAGCGGAAGCTCATAACAAAACCTATATAAGGTTTGAGAGGGTAATTCTAAAACATGCATTTACATACATACTTAAACCATATTCGTAATATTCTCACATATGTGCTATCCCAAAAATACATTCATACTAGTACTATTGAAACCCAATCCACAACATAGCATAAACGAGATATGCATCCTCAGCTTCACTCTCCAAAAGGTGTATCTTACCCTAGCCCCATCCATGCTTCTGTGGCTTCCTTTAGCTTACCAAAACCTGAAAAATAGTGAGGTCATGAGCTCTCCGAGCCCAGTGAATAACCCTTACCTTCCCCGCTGTTACACTTTGCAAATTATTAGATTCGGACGTAATCACATAAAACCTATATCATAATGAATCAGAGCATAACATCAAAACATAGCACATTTCATATAATGGGACATAAATCATGCTCATGCTTCTGAAATAGGAAACAAACTCATACCTTTTATATATACCATAAGACGAATAATTAGTTACCCTAGTCATACCTGTGTCGTACAAGGTACGATTTAAGGACCATGGTTTTCACTTAAGTCCTTAAACAAGCTTCACTGTTAGTTTATTCACTAAATTAACCATGATTGTCCTATACCAACCAGGTCCTTTGGGCTCTTAATCCTCATTGGAGTCCAAAGGAAAGCAAAGCCTGCTACGTCAAACTAATGACCCGTCCATAACCATAACTAACACATTTATAAAAGCAAAGTTCTCACAACTTCACAAAATATTCCAAATCCAAGCTAAAACCCAGTTCCATATCGTATCATATATTCTTAGGTTAACAGAGTTCTTTAACTTGGGAAAATCCACCCTTGACCTACACAAAGAACTATTACAAAACACAAGGGTCACAAACACATTCTAGTAGACCGGGCGATGCCTGCTAAAGGTATCAACCAGGGACCCAATGCTCTAGAATACATAGATACCCTCAAATCACAAATTGTGGAGTCACATTTACATCCTGGAGAACCAAGGACCCACACAGCTCTCAAATAGCACAAACTGGGGAGTCAATTGGCAAACCAGGCATTACCCACTCATGGTACCAACCAACGACCCACATAGCTCCTAGCACAAAGACAACTACTTCTATGGGTATGGCTCTAGAATGCAACTGTACATGTAATAGCCCTAGGTAAGACATGACTTCTTTTCTCAAGCTGCATTCAGTTATATCATACGCATATTACCATAACTTATTATCTTCAAAGAAACTTTTATTCCCATCATATAACAAAATATAACCAAGACATAATCCAACTTAAAATAGTTTTCACAAACTTCCTATACTTCATCACACAATTGAAATATTTAGGAAGCTCAACAATGGCCTTTCAAGTAATCCATAATTACACTAAACAAGATAATTTAGTTCAAAAATTCATAAGTCAAAGAATGCACATCCAATCTTCACGAAATTTTGCCAAAAATTGACAAATAATATACAGATTCTAACATAAAAATTTCAAGATTTTATCCGGTCAATAACTCCCAGAAATTCAAACAGTAAACCAAAATTATCAAAACTCTGGGAATTAATCTCAAAAATTCACAACTTATAGCATATACAACTAAAATTCACGAAAATTTACAAGAAATCATCCAATATCATGTGGAATCTACAGTAATATTTTCATAAGTTTTCTCCAAGAAGATCTTCAAAACAAATTAAAACAGTAACTGAAGCTATACACCAAAACATGGCAGTTTCAATCAAAAATTCATAGCTCCTAAAATACAAATCCAAAATTCTTGAAAATTTGCAAAAATATTCTACGTGTCATGAGATTCTACAGTAAAAATTTCAGAATTTTTCAAGCATCCAGTAATTCAAAAAAAAAATCAAATCGTGTAGGAATTCTGTCAAAATCTAAAAATTAATCTTGTTTTCTACCATTTTTTTTCCCTTCCAATACAGGCAATCAAACTAAATATCCATCGTTCATCATATATATAAACAAACACACAACATATCTATCAATTTTCATTATCCACATAGCCCAAAAATCACGAATAAACATGAAACTTTTAGGGTGGGTTTCCACCAATTGAAATTAATTTTTGAATCTATCAAACACTAAAAACATCAAATTCATAGTTTCAACCTTCAATGGAATCCTGAAGTTC
>JACYFF010031956.1:32319090-32335412 GCA_017589665.1 Selenicereus undatus | reverse complement strand
TCCTATTTGATTTCTCTCTACTTTACTACTTATTTGCTCTTCATTTTATTGGTCAATTTATAATCATAATCCAACTCTGAAATTAAATTATTCTTTATAATCGGAAAGGCCAAGTCAAAAATCGCTATTGTTCCTCGTGGGATCGACACCCTACACTCGCTAGTCTACAATTAACCTTGTGCACTTGCAAGTAAGAAGGGTTTTGAAACTAGAACATAAAATGCACATCACTCACCAAAATGTATAAATATTCTAAAATAAAACATGCATCTTGGCCTCTCTTTGGTAAAAAAAAAAAAGGGCAGCCCCGTGCACAAGCATCCCGCGTTCACGCAGGGTCCGGGGAAGGGCCGCACCCTAAGGGGTGAATTGTAGGCAGCCTAACCTGACTTTGTTAGTGGTTGATTCCACGGCTTGGCCTCTCTTTGGTGTCTCAAAAAAATAAAGACAACCCTACAAATTAGTTCAAAGAAAGTTGCACAACTCAAAACGATAAGAAATTGTCTACTTTTCAATTTAAGATAATAGATGTGTCATCATCACATTAGTTTTGATAATGTCATTTGTTGCTAACACACTTTCTTTTATAAGGCAAATAGTATGTATACACACTTCATATGCCTAACAAACATCAAAGATATAGCCTAATAGGAATGTCTACCAATAAATAATTCAATCTTGATGTTTTAGTGTTAAGAAAAAACCATGTCAAGCATGTGTATTTCACCCAATTCCTTCCTTATCCACATTAACCATATATGTGATTATCACTAGTCACCATAACATGCATCAGCACATCAATTGGTCATAACTAAGTTCAATCATTATTGACTAATGCCCTTTTGTTTTATTCCATGTAAAACAATCAGAATGAGTTCATTTTAGTGTCTTTGTCTCATAGTCCAACTCCTAATGCAAATAAGTTCATATGATTCATAGGCATGCCATTTTGTTCTATAATGAAGTCCATAAAGCAATATACTTAATAATCACTCTGATTTTTATATTAACCGAACCTCCGACATGCCATTTTCATGAACGGTCAATTGGTAAAGCTTGTCAAATTCACACTTTCTTCACCATTCTCACAGTTAAGCTGAACTTGGCTAAGTTTAACCTTTAAGCCAACATGAATTTACTTTATTCACACTTCCAAGTCCAAAACAAGTTAGAGTACCTATCAACAATGGTTAAGACAATTGGGTAATCATACTCAATAAACCCAAGCAACTCATCAAATTTAGAAGTATCATTTCAATCCACGACAAGAATAAAATTTAATTTAATTTTTAAATTACTAAGTTTAGGAAGAAATGAGAACCACCCACCTCAATTTGGAATGTTAGGACTTGGGGTTTGGGTGAAATTGGAAAAGAACTTCGACCAACTCTTGCTAAGTCGGCCTTCCCGCTGCCTCTAACACCACTGTGACTGTCACATCAAAACAATGAGGCCCCTCAATAATTCTTCATACCATCCCTCTCCATCTTTCTGTGTTTCTGCCAAATGGCTAGGACCCAACTGAATTCGACCTCCTTTGATAATGCCTTAAATGGCGGTCATGGTAGTTCTTAGTGGTGAAGGTGTTGGTTATGGTTTTATCACTCAACCTCTCTCGTTATTTGTCCCTCCCTTTGCATGCTACTAGGCCTGCCTTCCTTCAACAACTGGGTAGCCAACGTGGAGGTGCCATTGCTGCCATCATTGTTCCCCCCCCCCCAACTTTCTGCGTTAATAGGGAAGAAATAGAAAGGGCAGGTTTTTAACCCCCCTACCTGTGCTGTGCGAAGAGAGAAAAGGCTTTGATCCTTTTTTATTTTCTTATTCTCTCTCTTGTTGCTCCCATCGGAGATAAGATGAGAGAAATAAGACTCCGATGGTTTGGTCATATGAAAAGAAGGTGTGTGGACACTCCAGTGAGGAGATGTGAGAGGATCAACATCCCCGTAGGCAAAAGAGGGAGGGGGCGATCAAAGAAGAGATTGGACGAGGTGATTAGAGAGAACTTGAAAGTTGTCGGTTTGACGGAGGACCTGGCTCAGGATAGGAAGTTGCGGCGGGATAGGATTAAGATCTTAGATCGCTGATAGGTTTGTATGTATGCTATGTTTGTATGTAGGTTGTGCTGTCTTCTAAGAAGAGTTCTTGTTTGCTTACCGCTGGTAGTTTCAGTATATAACCTTCCTCTGATATATTGTCTTTTTATTTCATAGCTTCAACAACTGATCTTTTTAATATATCTCAGTCACCTCTTGCTATAGAATCTTTCTTCTATAAAATGTTTTCCCTTTAAATGTTTTCACATGATCTTTCTTCTGTAAAATATTTTTACAAAACCCTTTTTGTGGGTCTCTTAGAATCAGCCTCTCTACGGGTAGGAATGCCGGTAGAGGTAAGGTTGCCTACAGCTGGATCTCCCCAGACCCCGCGAAAGCGGGATCCACACTGGGAGTTGTTGTTGTTGTTGTTGTTCTCTCTTGTTGCATCCACTTTTTCATTAAAATTAGAAAATGTAGACAATTTGCTGAGTTAAGCAGGTTCACTCAGACTAGCCAAGAATAAGTTTACTCACCGTTTTTAATAATGCTAGGGGCAACTCCCCTAATTACTACCACTTACACTTAGGCACATAATGTAATGTACTAAAATTCGTGTTTGTTGCATTTGGGGATGAAGGTATGACCTGACGAATGGTGAAAACCATCATTTGGGGACCCACTTTATAGTGGCCTTAAATGGAAATGAATGAATGATCTTAAGTTTTCCAAGTCCGTCAAGATGTTTCTGTGAATTTTTGTGGTTTTATAGGTGGGGCAATCAATCATGCATTTTCGGTGGCCTCTTGATTAAGCGCACCAAATTATAGTGAAATTAAATATACAAAAAAGTGATAAATTTCGTGACCAGTTTATTAGAAGCATAATGTTGTTCTTCATGATGCTGGAAAGAAATAAACAAAAGATAAAGAAATCATGGAGGATCAAAAACTAAACATGATAATGAAATGCGAAGATTGAAAAGAAAGTAGAACTTATTATCTTAAGTTGATGACCTTTAGGACTTACCTCGATTTGAATAACTTGGCAATGCAGCAATGTCCTTTGCTCCTTCCTAGTATGTTAAGGACAAAGGCTAGTCCAAAAACTTTGAAGAGTTTTGAGAGATGAGTTGGGCAAAATTTTGTTATTAGAACTGGAAGGGAATGTTTGTGAAAAAGAGGGAAAGCAAAGAATATAGAGAGAAATGTATAGTTTCCCTTAGGTGGAGAATGGTTGTTGATGAGATGGGCAACCCTTTATTTATAATGCTAGTAAAGTGACGATGCTAACCAAAGCACATAAGTAAGAAAAGTATAAAATCAAATTAAAAGTCAAATCAAGAATAAAATAAAATCAAGATCAAAATAAAATCAAAGATCGAAATAATTTTAAAAATCAATTAGGATCACAATCAATTTAAAAATCAATTAAGATCAAAATTGACTGAAATTTAATTGAGATCAATTTTATTAATCAATTTTTATAAAATAGGAAGAAGATCTTATAAGTAATCAACAATATACAACCTCTTTAATAGCCAAAGTTTATAAATCACTAATTAAATCTTGTGGAAATTCTACATTGGCGAGTACATCAGGTCCAAGGGCATCACCTGGGATATGGCGGCAGCTACTAGGCTCGACAGTATTTGCTGGTGCGGCAAAACTTATTGTGGACTTGCACAGCCGAAGTTATATGTTGCTACCCCTGTTTGTGCTGGTTTGAGAGGTTTATTCATGAGGATCATAATGCGAGGCAATGCTCCACCCCATTGGTTACTATTTTACTTGTTCATGCTCAAGTATTAGGTTCGAAACGCAATGCTCGTAAATCACTCAAAGTCTAAGCTTTTTGCCATTCTTTGTAATCTTCTTCAAAGCTTTCGGAATTACAAGTGTTTCAAAGCTTTTTGGAATTATTCTGCAATGACAAGATATTTTCTAGAATTCTTCATAGGAGTTTAAGTATGATGTTGCTTCGCACTGGCGGGTTAGGTTGTTGTCATCACCGAGAGACAATGTACGTGACATGTAGACATATGGCCATTCTACATATTGGGGATACAAATTTGGAGTGTACAATGTGCTTAATTAAGTTCCTTATCGGTCTCTCCGAAAAGATGTCTTTTGATTAAAAAAAATTCGTGTTGTGATCCCCTTCTCTGCCAATTTTGATAGCTTCTTTGGAGCCACTTGGTCTCTTGTTGAACTTGGTCTCTTGTTGAACTTCCAGTGCATCTTTTTCCCATTTGGACATTTGATTTCCTCAAATTGAGCAGATTATGACTCTTTTTGGAGCTTGCTACTGTCTTCCTTTTTCTTTTAAATTTGGCTTTTAATGTTTACTCTCCTCATATTCGTTCTCTTGCTCAAAGCCTTGTAATAACTAAGAGTTCTATCCCCTAGTAGTGCCTTTCAAATTTTATCCAAATTTTCATGTTTTCTTTCTTATACCCCTAAATTTGGGTCCATGCTTTCTCTGATCTTCCTGAAGCCGCCTTTTCTTTTCTTTTAATGGTCTAGACGAGATAGTATGGAGGCATCTAACATGATGGGTAAATAATTGAATTTTCTTTTCTAAAGATGGAGCACTTAATCCCATGGAAACATGAACTCCTAGACTGAATTTGATAAGAATGTGTCTAGCCACTCTTGGATATTTTGATTGTCTCCCCTATTGTTTGACCACATGAAAGCATAGCCCCTACAAACCCTATAATGCAAATCACAAAACTGTATTGCCTCTTGGAAGGCCCTAATAAGGGCAAGATTATTGTCATTGTCATTGTCTCCTATTTTTTCATGTCGACCCAAGATTTCATGAAAATCTATGATACAAAGCCATAATAGATTGTCGGTTATAAGGGCATTAGGGGCGAAATTTTGTGCTTGTCCTTGTCATTAGGATACCGTAGATCTCGATAATTCTCTATATTGCCTCCCTATCACCACCCATGTTTGCCATGTTAATATGATGAAGTGAGCTTGACCTAAGTTTAAGGTAGTGTTTGGTTCGGGGAAAATGGTTTTTCGAAAAATTGTTTTCTAATTTTCCGTTGTTTTGCACAATAAATGATGTAAAACTATTTTCCAAGGAAAATGATCCCCCCTCCAATGGAGGAAAATGATTTCCTTTTTGAGAGGATGGGAAGTTGATTTTCTTCATTCAACTCTTTGATGATATGGTCAACTAAAATTTAGGCGCAAAATTCGATTTCAACAGTATGAATCGAAACTTGGCTATCTGATGCGAAGTATTAAAATAAACTCAAATCTAAACTTTTTGCTCAAGTTTCTTTCATTTGATTGACATTTATCTCCACCACGACAATTTAATCGACTTTTTTTGCCACTAAAACAATTCAGTCAATTCGCCACTAAAACAATTTTAACGGTTTGGATTGAAACTTCAACATTAGATAGAAAATATTAAAATTGGCTCAAATTCAGATTTTGAGCTTAATATTCTTTCATTTGGTCAACATTTTTTTCCCAACAACAATTCAATTGATATTTTTCACGCCTTAAACAGTGCAATCAATATTTTTCACCACCAGATCAATTTCAATCATTTGGATTGAAACTTGATTATTGAATATGAAAGATTAAGATATGCTCAAATCTAAATTTTGATCACGAAATTCCTTCATTTAGTCAATATTTTTCTCTGTAACGATAATTCAATCGACATTTTTCGCCACTTAAACAATTCAGTTGATGTTTTTCCGTCAGTAAAATAATTTCACCGTTTAGATCAAAACTTGATTATCCGAGATGAAGTATTGAGAAAAACTCAAATATGAATTTTAAGCTCAAAACTACGGCTATTTCGTCAATATTTTTTGTCATTTAAACAATTCAGTTGACATTTTCCTCTTTTTTATGGAAACTGATTTATCTTGTACCAAACAATTGAAAATATGACATGAAAATCAATTTTTCTTGGAAAAACATTTTCAACGGAAAATTATTTTTCTTCCAACCAAACACTACCTAAGTTGAAGATGAAATTTCCAAAACGTGACAAAGGCCCCACTTCTATGTCATCTCACCCCGTCCACAATCCACATAAATTTTGTTCCAATAATGGAGACATTGCCAAAATTTCTCCATCTCACTAGATTTTAATTTGGTCTCTAAGAGGAAGACCACATTAGGACCTTTTTATTTAACAATGCTCTCCAGGGCCTCGGCGGGGCTCATCACTAGTTGTCGCCATTTCAGAATCATTAGCTGAAGAATACAAATTACCTTATCTTCTCCATCGTGATCTTTCTTAAAAGTTACGTTCGTTCCATATATTTATGGATGATGTGTAGTTGTGATCAATGTCATATTTGCATATGATTTTATGGGTGTTTGGGAGTCATTTTAGGGCATTAGTGTGCTTAATTGTATGATTTCTGCTCGTATTTCTACTATTACGCTTGGTTTCATTTGTTTCGAGAGTTTTTGCAAATTTTGACTTTGTCAACCAAGTTATGCTAGTGGAATGAAGATTTTGAGGCCTTATAGATCAAAGAAGATAGCAAAAGAGGCCCAAAGACACCCAACACGGTCAAATCGTGGCCAGAGAATAGGGAGATCCAAGAGAAGCAACAAGTCAAACGAGGGAGAGCCATCAGGACAGAGGGAACCACGGTCTGTCTATGGTGGGGGCCACAGTCCGTGGTGGTTCCCACAGACTGACCACGATCAACCCTGTTCCCCCCGAGCTGGCCAGTTTTCTTCATGGCTATTCATGTTCCAAGCGTGTAGCGGTTTTGCAGACTTGATTTCATCCATAAAAAGCCATTTTTATTGCTTCATTACTACACTATTCTATCTCCACATTCGATTCCATTCTACCTAGATTAGGATTTTAGATTAGATTAAAGGAAGAAAGAGTATATTGAAGTGAAGATTGGCAAGAATTCCATCCCCGGTTTGCAACAATGGTTCAAGCGCGTTCTTTGGCTGAACATTTCTTCTCTCTTCTCTTTTCTCATTTTAGATTTATCTTTTGTAATTTTAATTATGATTTTATTGTTTTGATTTTGGATTTATGCAAATACTAGTTAAGTTCTTGATTTGCTGTTTATCTTTTTGAGTACTTTGGAATTGTTAAATTGTTTTATCGAATCCTAGATGTTTATTGTCTTGTGAGGAACTTGATCACTTTCTTGCATGGTTTGAGTATTGGGTGAAACCTAAAAGGTGAAATTCGATACTAGAACCCTAAGATTTGACTTGATTGTATGGAGTATTGAGAAAGTCATACCAATTGAGAGACCACGAATAAGATAATCGCATACTTAATGAACCTAAATGAATCGAGAGCCCTTGAAAAATGGTAATTGGTTAGCTTTAGGTGTTTCCGTTCACCTTGAAAGAGGATTGTCATTCTTCGATTGTCGATTTTAAAACAACCAATTGATGAAGAAGTGCTTCATTGATGAGTAGATTGGGTGATTGCTTGTTTTGTTTAATTCTATGATGATTTATTCATTAGATTAGATAGTTGATTAGTTTAATTTCAAATCTCAAATTTAGATTTGCTTAACCTATCTTTAGGAGATAAAGCCCAATAGATTAACATAATCCTTGTGGGAGACGGCCTTGATTTGTTACAATGCCACCGTGCGCTTGCGGCCCTATCAAGTTGTTCGAGGGTAGAACTATCTTCCTTATGATTTTGTGCCGCTTTTTGCATGGATTACCCACCTTGCCTTTAACTTGTTCAAAAATACTATGCAAGGGTTCAACATTCATCGCGGGCCAATTTCTTTTCAGCTCCCGAGTATTTGCCTTTTGGGAGGCCTGTTTCTTATTCTCCTCACTAACATTCACCTTTAGGTCCATTTAGTAAAAGGATCGACATATTTTCCAACCTCTTCAAACATTACCTACTTGTGTTTGAAACTTGATTTTCAGATAACCGAGTAAACCTCATAACCTTGCTGTAATGTTAATGTGATAAATTCTTGAAAATCATGATATTATTCCAAATCTAATCTTAGAACATGACTTTAAAAATGGAAACTAAAAAAAATGCATCATAACAATTGTTGTCATTATTATTATTAACTTTTTGAGTGCAACATGAATACATTATTAACTTAATAATCATGAACCATTCTTTTGTTTTTTTTTTTTGGGGGGGGGGGGGGGGGGGGGCACCAGGGGCGCATCAAGAGTATGTCAAGGGTAACAGGGTCCGACCCGCTGGAAGATAACATAGATCCAGAAAGATCTTTAACGAGAACGGCACTTTAAACTTCTCAACGACCGAAAACCCCCCCGAAAAAAGAAACACTCGAGAAATGGTGATCTGAGAATTCTGACGCACGCATATCAGAGCAGGAGAAAGAACTCAATTGCGCGCGACAACAACAGAAATCAACGAAATGAGACCCAACATTGTCTCCGAGGTAATGCCTCATCTCTTTGCCCTTTTGCTTCCTTCACAAGTCTTTGATTTCATGTTCTTCTCCAGAATATTCATTAACTTCTTTCCGGTGATCATTTTTTCTTTTTCTTTTGTTTTTTGTTTGTAATTTTTTTTCCAATTTGGTATTGATTTACTAGGGTTTTGATGAATTTGACATCTAATATCATTGCCACTGAAAATTTTGAGGTTTTACTAGAGCTGGAGCCGTTTATTTTCGTAGTGTGCACTCTTTTCTTCGTGTTCGTTGCGATTCCGAGATTCATTTTGTCATGGTGATGTTTTCTCACTGTAATCAGAAAGAATTTGAGAGTCATTGAGCTCGATCAGTTGTGTTATTCGATTGATTGCGGAAGTTTTATTTGCATTTTCTTCTCTATTCAATGCTCATACACAATATATTGTCATTCAGACTTTGGGAGCTTGCTTGATATGAATTATGGTACAATGAAGCTTTAGGTACAGAAATCCATCAACATAAATGGCATGTTTAAATCACATGGATTCTCACCCCCCCCCCCCCCCCAAATTGTTTTATTGACATGGTGGTAGCACCCACTAGATTGTGCTCTTTTTCCAACCATAGCTGAAAGCCTGTACTAAAATGGAATGTCTCCTAGAACTACCTTCCTTGTTTTTTCCTTTTAAATTTGTTTGGGGAAGTAATAAGCTGTCAATGACTTAATGCCTTTTGATTATGCGGTTCAAGACATAGATGCTTTTGAGACTTTGATATATGGGTAAGGTTGCAAAACTTTATGTCCTCACATCCTAGCAGAGGCTACATCCTAGGATACTGGTATGATTTGTGGGTGAGAATAATCAACCGAATGTTGAGGAAAAAAATGTTTATTTACAGGAGGGTGAATTTCTTTCAAGACGTGTGGTCACTTTGCCATATGCTTTCTTTAAATAGATAAAGACCATATACAAATCCTTGTTTCTTTTAGTCTCGAAAATGCTTTGCTACACATCCTCAGAGATGGATAGTTTCTGTTAGATCTTCCCGGCATAAAACTGAATGGGTTCTTTGAGGTGGTCAACTTACTTCTCATCCTTCTTTTTCTATAACCTTTACCCTCACTATCATAGTGTGACCTGGAAACTTAATTCCTGTCAAAGTGTCAAACAATGGTATCAATTTATTGATCTTCCACTCATATGACATCTTGATGGACCTGAGAATCTTGTTAGACAACCTTGTAAGCCAGGTGATTCCTTCTTTTCCTGAGAATTGAGACATTTTATCTTGATTTTATCTAGACCTACTATCTTTCCATGTTTCATCTTGTAATGTGGTTTGCTTGACATCTTCTCTCATGGTGCATTGACAAACTCTCAAATTTCAGTTATCAACAGTGACTCAATTCCCCAAGAAATATGTTAATATTGTCATTGTCATTAAATTAATCAGCTTGAAAAATTAGCATTGCCATCTGCCTTGACAATCCTTTTCCCGCAAGAGTTCATATATCTAATCCTTAATGCAGCTCTCTTTGTATTTTGCTTGTCCTCGTGGCTTTTACCCACTTGAACTCTTTCTTCCCAGCCATGGTTTCCAACTTTTGATAATGGCGTTTGTGGGCTCTAGACTTGCCGGTACCATCTTTGCGAACCTATAATCTATGAATTGGATGAATAAATTGGTGGATCTATATCTGTGCTACAGTTCTGTGATAGGGAGTCTTCTTGTTGCTGTGTCATATTCTTTATTGATTTTTCTGGGTATGTGGCGTAAGTTGGGAGTCAAGAGGAGGTGGTGATATTTGCTATCTTCTGAGGTAGTTGTCTGGTTTGGTGTAATCTTTTATCTTGATGGTTGTTTGAGGTTTTAGTTTGTTCATTAGTGATTTAGATAGAAATGCAGAATGTCAATTTACTATAAAAGATGTACATCAGGGCTCCATTTTTCTGTAAACACTTTATTTAGAAAGGAAATAATTATTTTGTAGTCTCCAAGCCAAGTGGGTGACCACAATTTTTCACGCTAGATTGGTATGGGCTTTGCTTTTGAGTAACTTGTTCTAGCTTATGAGGTGGAAGAACGTGTTGTGTGCAACATCTTAACATGTGATAATGCACAAAAGATGAGTAAAATATCAGTCAACAGGTGCTTCAGGTGCAAGGAGATTGGAACCTAGACGATTTACTACTACATTGCCTAATGGCTAGAACTCTTCCGAAGTAAGCTCTAAGTTTTTTTTGTCCTTTTTCATTCTTGGATGGTATGCCTAGTTCAATGAGGATCAATTACAGGCTCGGGAAAGTTTCCTTTTATTTTATTTTATTTTTTTTTTGGGAAGAAAGGTGAAACATAAAGTTTCACAAATCGTTCCCCATGCTATCTATGAATAGTACTGTCCACTTTTTCCCCTTTCTTCCACCCTTTTCTTTGGTTAGTTTCGTCCTTTTTTCAGGTGTCCAGGAGTGGTGTTGTGTTTGGACAATTTATTCAACTTGTTTTTGTGTATTAAAACAAAATGTCTTACTGATTGATCAATCAGTTTCTAAATCTAATGTCCAATGGTAATATCTCTAAAATTCTTATTGCTTTACGGTAAGGTTGTGTATTTTGCGGCATCTTATAGCCCCAAATCTTGTTTTGGCACTAGCAAACTCTACATCACCCAATCAAGTTTGCTAGCAAGCCTTCTCGAGAATGCTTGACTCAAGCTAACAAAGTTAAGCAAGCAAAGAGAACAAGAGAACCCGAGAGAGTTTGAGAGGATGTCTTTTATTAATCAATGCTTTGATGGTTACAAATGGATCTCCTTTTGAGTATTATAGTATCCCACCTCCTCAATGGACGATGGAAATTGATTTGATCGTATGGTTAATATTAAATTTCTAAATGCTTGTACAATTATCTAAATACTCTGTAAGTGTCTAGAATAATCGAAAACATTGTAGTATATTATGGAACATTCTAGATGGAGAATATTCTAGAAGGTTCCAGTATGATTTAGGAGGCTCATGTGCTAGAGCGCTAGAACACTCCAAAAGGCTTGATAGCGATCTAGAAGATCTCAGAACTGTCTGAAAGGCTCTAGAAACTCTACCCTTGATATTCTATCACGGAATGAATTTCATACAACCCAAATCCCATGCCAGTTGGTATTAGAACCAAGGATTCAAAATGCGGTTTCGGTCGCGATTTCGGTTTCGGTCGCGATACGGCAAAATCGCCATAATGCAGCAATTGCGTTCCATAAGGACCATAACACGGCTATCGCAGCATGAAAACGTGGTTTGCCCAATTCCAAAACCTTTCCAATGCGGCCGTTTCGTTGCGTTTCAGCCACATTTTGAATTCATGATTAGAACCAAGTTTGGGAGAACGCCATGCCAAGCATGAGCAACACTTCATTCAACAACCAACAAGGTAGCAAGAAAGGCAAGGAAAGGAGTTGATGACCTTTGTGAAGGAAAAGTTGTCGGAGTTGCAAACCACCATGTTCGGTCGAAAGGGGAAGGTCAAAGATATGGACCAATGTATTGTGGAGCTCAAGGCCAAGGGGGAAGACAAGGAGCTCCGAGCGGAAATGTGAGGTGCTTTAAACATCGTGATTGAGGATTTCTCAAAATAGGAGGGCTTACCTCGCTGTTGAGGATGAAGAGATGAGGGCCTAGAAGGCAAAGAGCCAAAGATCGAGGCTTTTGAGAATCCTCGTTGATAACATGTCAAGGAGGTGAAGGGGGAAGTCAAGCCATGCTTTACAATGGTGGCTAATGGAGGAACTAACTAAATAACCTTTACTCCAAAAAGCCTCCTACCTATAATGTCGCAGGAGATCAGTAACTTCTTATGGGGCTTGAAAACCTACATGGAAGCAGTGAGCATCGAGAATGAGGTGAATATACTAGGAAAGGAAATCCACAATGACCGTAAAGAGGAGGATCACACGAGTCCACAAAGAGAGATAAACCTTTTTAAGGACAAAAGCAAGTGAAAGGACTATACACTGCAAACCAAAATCAGATGTTCCATCTGTGATGGTTCACATCGTGCCTTTGAGTGCCCATATGGAAACAACCTCATTGCCCTTGTGAGTGAGGTTTTGCATACAATAGGGACTCCACCAGGCTAAGTGAGCAACAATGATCTTGCTCGAATAGGTAGGGGAGAATATCACAGGCAAAGTTTCTTAAGCCTTATAGATAGTTCGGAGAGCATCTAGATTGCCGTGGAGTGTTTCAGAGCCTTTTACATCATATTAGAACCTTCTAAAACATTATTGATCAAGAATGTTTCATAATGTACTACAATAAGCTATATTATGAATACTGGTAGAGTATGTAGATATTTGTAGAAGAATCTAGAAGCTTAATATTAACCATATGATTTAATCAATCTCCACCATCCATTGAGGAGGTTAAAGACTATAGATACCCCAAGGAGACTTATTTATCGAAGCATTAAGGAATTAAAGGCAAAAGCATTCTCCTAAACTCTCTTGGGTTGTCTTGTTCTCTTTGCTTGCTTAACTTTCTAAGCTTAAGTCAAGCATTCTCTAGAAGGCTGACTAGCAAACTTGGTTGGGTGAGGTAAAGTTTGCGAACGTTGGACGGGATTTGGAGTTGTGTAAAAATCATCTTGTGATGGTGACTTGGGCATTTTGATGGGTTTATGATGAGAATGTAGGAAAAATTGAAGAACAGAAGACTTAGGAATATCTATGAGATACCCCGAAAAGCCATTTAGGGTTTGTGAAAAATCGATTGCAGCAACCAAGGAACCAACGGTCAAGAAAGTAATGAGCTTTGATGAAATATAACGATTTTATTCAATGTCTCTTAACTAGGAGCTAGGAATCCTTTTATTGGCCTAATATGCCTCACAAAGTGCATTGTCATTTAGCATTGGGCCATAAGCTTATTTCAAGTGCAAGCATTTCCTAAAGGCTAAAGCCTCAGGAAACTTTTTAAAAAAAAAGAAAAACAAAAACGAGATTACAAAAAGATATCCTTATAACACTAAATGATATAGAAGAAAGTTTACGTAGCATCACTAATTTCAAAAAGATAAGAACTAGTAAATTATGTTGCCCTGTAATTCTTTATTTTTGCTTCCCTCAGCTCTCTTAAGTGTTTACATGACCTCCTCCTCCCCCCCCACCCCCCCCCCCCCAAAAAAAAAAAACCAAAGAAACCCCACCTAGGTTGAAGTTTTCAGGGGTTGGTTGTGTTAGGTTAGGATTGGTTTTCTAAGAAGGTATTTAGTAGACGCCGGTTTCTTTCAGGTAAGTCTAGTTACTAATGTGCTTGGTGATTCAGTCTTTTGATGGTTGGCTGGTTGCTTATTTGGTCTTGTGTGTTAGTTAAATGGACCAATAGCATTAAGTATCTCAAGCAGAAGTGTGGCCGGGGGGGGGGGGGGAGTGTCGTTTGCTGAATGCTTTTTTCCCCCTCTCCTTTTCTCTAAGAACCTATTTTGGTTGATTGATCCAATAAATGTTAATGGCTCCAGTTTTAGTATCTTAAAAAATACTTTCCTATTTAGTTATTGCATTCTGTCTAATCTTACTTGTGTTTTTGTATACAGGCAAGTGTGTCTACTAGGCTGAATCAATGGTGGGAAGGCATCCCATTCATTACATCTGCAGTGGTTATTGTTTGTGCAACTATTTACTTGGTTTGCCTTCTGTTCGGATATGACTCGTTCGCAGAAATATGCTTCTTACCATCAGCAATTTTATCACATTTTCAAGGTACCTTCTATTAGTATTAGTATAGGCATATGCAACGAAAAATGTGAATTTGATTTACAAGTTTGGTGACCTCCTTCCGTGTTAAGTCATTAAAGCTGCACAGGGATAAATTTCTGTTTGCCTCTCTCTCTCTCTCTCTGTGTGTGCGTACGTGTGCGCGCATGCGTGTGTGTTTGTTGTGTGTGTTTGCGTGCACGCGCTCATGTGCGTACATGGAGGGAATAAGTTGTGATGTGGAAGATTGTAATGACTCGTTTTAATTGTTGAGGCTATGACAAAAACGCAACCAAATGATAGCAATGTTTGATGTTTGAATACCCGTTGTTGGGAGGGAAAGTAGGAGGGTCCCTCTCTAACATTAATTCAAAATGTGGCCAAACTGCGACGAGATGGCTACATTGGAAAGGTTTTGGAGTTGGGTGAACCGCGTTTTCATGCCGCGATATGGAACACGATTGTCGTATTTGAGCGATTTTGCCGTACCGCTACCAAACCAAAATCGCGACCAAAACTGCATTTTGAATCCTTGCTCTCTAATATGAGGTTATTTTAGAAAGCGAAGCCTCATAAACAATGCATGAAATAGCAAGCAACCTCAAAATTTTCCTGTTATTAAAAAAGAAAATATCTCATCATCAGCCAATGAGAAAGAGAGTGTTCCATTCACTCTTCAGGTTGCTGAAGACTTCCAAAATAAGCTTCCAAGGGAGATTGTTGTTTAGGATTAACCTGAGGATGAGGGAAAGCGAAAAAGTTCAAAAAGAATCTTTTGAACTTTCCATCTGCCTATATTGGACAACACTTTATAGATAACCATTAAGCCTGCTGAAGAACTTAATAGCACGATCATTGTCTTAAAAGTAATCATGAATAGAAACACAAGACTAAGCACAGGGATTAGAATTCTGCTTGTAATAATCATAAAATATGATGTGCGTATTCATGACCAAGGATTTAAAATGCGGTTTCGGTCGCGATATGGAAAAAACGCTCTAATGCGGGAATTGCGTTCCTTATCATGGCAAAAAGTGGTTCGGCCAATTCAAAAACCTTTCTGATGTGGTCGTTTCGTCGCAAGTCGGCCACATTTTGAATCCATGTAATCACGACAGGAGCAAAGAGTTTGGAAAAGGTCTTTCAGCGGAGTATCATTGCTCAACGTGACATGCTGGAGGCAGAAATGGGATGCATTTCCAACTTTATATGGGATGTAGAAATAGAACTTTTGCCCCCATATGGTGGTGTGCCTTTTTTTTTTTTTAAAGCTGAAACCGTACGAGCTGTTTGCTTCAGCAAGGATCTAACCAGTTGCCTCCTCTCTGTGTTTCATTTTGATGACTTTCCTTGATAGTTGTTCCCATTCATGAACCTTCATAAGCATACCAACTTAGCTAAAAGAACCTCTTTGAACATTTGAAGGACCCTGACGCCAAAACCACCATTCTGAATGGATTAATAATATTGGATCGCTCAATATAATCTTTAAGTCAGACGTGCATGAATCTTAAGAGGAAACTCTTATTTGAATGGCTTCTAACTGGTGAACTGTTAGACAAGGTATGGGAAAGAGTTAAAGCAACTTGGATGGTGGAGAGAATGCTTTTGATGAGCGTCAATCTTTTCTACTCGTGAAATACCTGAATTCCAAACCAGAATGTCTCATTTGGAGTCTCTCTATTGTCCGCAGATTGATTTCTCTTTATATCTAGCACCATTCACTAGGAGAACCTTGCTCATTGTCCAAAGGGACCCCGCACTATTTGTCAAAATGCCTGAGAATACCTGGATACTTGCCATCTATACTTGTCTGATCCTCGCACAGCCTGGACCTGATAAGAATTTGACCAAGATTAATGACTTGCTTCTCTGATTTTTACAAGAGATGACTGTCATCAACAAATAGATGGAGATACTAATGACAAGACCTTATTGCTGAAAGACGCAAAATAAGACAATCTTGAGCGGCAGAGTACAACATCTCACTCAAAATCTCCTTAATAAGCATGAACTGGAGGGACAAGGTCACTGTATAATAGACTTATGAGCCTCTCGACTTTGAAATGAAATCTACCGGAGAAATGTTGAACAAGAGTGTGGAGATTTATTGGGAAATATGTCCAGCCCACTTGTCACATATGAAAGGAACTTC
>JACYFF010031956.1:32290449-32305603 GCA_017589665.1 Selenicereus undatus | reverse complement strand
TAATGATTTTTACTTTTATATTTATAAAATTTAGTACTTATTCTTATTTTTGTCGATACTGAAGTTTATGCATTAATGACTTCTTTGGGTCTGCTAATGTTCTATTATAGCTGTGCTATGTTGATCGTGTCCTATGCAAGAAGAGAGTGATCAGTACAGAGTTTCCCATTTTAGCAAATTGGACTAGCAAAGATTTGTGGGCTCGGATGAATTTTGAGTTGGAGAGCTGTCAAGGCTTCGGTAAGGGGATTGAAAATGACAGAATTAAGGCACTAGATACACCAACTCTCCACATTCAAGAAGAAGAAGCAGATATTAGGGCAAAAAAGGTTCTTCTTATACTTTAATGTTTCTTTTTTAGTGTACCTTTCCTGCCGTGCAGTGTACCTTTTGTTTATGCAGCGTATCTTTTTATGATTTGTTTTATTTTTTGAACTAATTTTGATGTAGGCATGTGCGCAAAAGATTTCAAGATCATTGAAGAACTTTGCACGTTCTGTTATTGAGGTTGTTGATTATGTGAGCGAGGCACAACAGATGTTCCCAGCGAGCACCCAAATGGACAAAGTTCAGGGTGATTTGGTAGAAATATTGACTAACTGCTCAAAGTTGGGAACATTCAAGGACATGGCTGGTTCATCTCAAACACAACTTGGAGATGCTAATGTTGGTCATCAAGCAACCCCCTCTAGTCAAGATGATGGATTGTTTGTTAGTGATCCATCATTCTGGGATGCATGTGTTGAATTAGCAAAGACTTATGAGAGGACTAGTGGGATTGCTTGTGCAGGCACCTTCACACCTCCTGGGTTTGATTTAGGGTTTGATTTTAGGCTTTCTCAGTCAGTCCAAGTTGAGAGCCCTAACCACGGTGGAAGTGGGGGTGTAGGGGGTATTGGATCTGGTGGTCATTCTAGCCCTGATCCTCAAATAGAAAGGAGTCCCAATTCAAACTCGGAGAGCCGGGTTGGAGATTCGGTTGGAGATTGCTTGCCCCTAAGGAAGAGGATGCCTGCCCCTCATTTTAGATCTCCGTTCTTTGTAAGGCACATTGATGTCTTGAAGTCTTTAACTATTAGAGAAAAGCAAGTGTCTGATTGGGTTTTTCTCCCATTGGATGAAATTCACTATGATAGGTAATATTATGAGTTTTATTTCTATTTTTATGATTTTTATATTTTGTATATTGATTTATGTTTTAAATTTTTGATGTTTTTAATGGAGTTTTTTTGTTTGTTGTAGTGAGCTATTATTCGCAGATGCAAATTTCAACATCACTAGATCTGTAATTAGGACTTTGGGTTGTGGAGATGAATTGGATCTCGGTGTTGTTGATTTATTCGCTTATTTGTTGAATCATTCTGAAAAGTTGAAGGACCCTCAATCATTATCGTCAAGGTTCTTTTTTTCTTGCAATGCCTGTGTAAGTGTTTTTTTCAAATATTATTTAGCTTAAATATTTTAAATTAGATCATGTTATTTCACTAAAGTTGTTTCTGATTCTTTATGATGTAGACTGAATTATTGGATGGGGGTGCTGAATTTTCTGGTCCAAAGTATAAAAAGTTCAAGCATATTTTGGACAATGAAATTCAGATGATTTCTTGGCTTGATTTCTCAAACTCCAAGTTGGTAAGTTGATAACAGTTTAACTTGTAGCATTTAGTGTGTTTTGAGTTTGTCTTGTGATCTAAATTGCTGAAATATTGACCCGAGCCAAAATCATTGTGGTGCCCTTGCTTATGGACCTCTGTCTTAGAGGAGGCAGAATCATAAGCATGTTGAATATTTGGTTCCATTTCTTGTTCTCCTATTCTTGAATAATATAAGAGGATAGCTTTGACAAGTTGTATTTAAGCGATTCTTCTTCAAAGTGCTCCCTCTTACTTAACTGCTACTAGCTAATAGGGATCTGTATGGTGGATATGTATGTGTGTGTGTGAGAGAGAGAGAGAGAGAGAGAGTGATAAGGGTCCTCCTTAGCTTGAATACGTTTTTGTCTATCTTGTCAAAAAGGAGAAAGCAACCAATAGCATCTGCAGTTTTCAAGCTTGCATGCCACACACTCTAGGACAAACTGTGATGTTAATTGTAGAGAAATTAAAAACGACTTAATTTAGCTAGTTGGCACAAAAGATTCACTGCAATTGGGGAAAGGTTCCTTGTAGTTAGGAAAAGATTCACTGCATTGCATTAAACATCTGAATTTTGCTTCTTGACACAAATGGTTCACTGTAATCAAGGAAAGGTTCCCTGCAGTTGAGAAAAGATTCACTGCATTGCATAAAAGATTCATTGGATCAAAATTAAGATGTAAAATTGTGGAATAAATGCTGGTGTTGTCCATATTTCACTGTTGCCATTATTGCACCACAATCGTAATGTGGCTTACATATGCTTATATAGCTGTGTTGATATGCAGATATTCTTTCCAGTGTTTCACAACGAATATTACTTTGTTGTGTGCTTCAATTCCTTGGCAAAGAAGGTGGGGATTATTCATTCTGTTAGTCATAACAATGTGGACAATGGTGCTATTCTTGTTTGTGTGAGCCTCTTGGTAATTTTCTATATTACCTTTTCATCCTTTTGCTATTCTAATCATCTACCATTTGAAGTTGCCTATTATAAATGTATACTACTTTTTTCCATAGGTTCGGTGTTTCTCAAAGTATTTTGCTAATAAAATCCCCAAATCAGCCAGGGGTAAAGCTATTTCTATGGAGAGTTTGCAATTGGAGCAACTGAAACTACATTGGATGGAAGTTTCAACAGAATCTTATCCCGACTCAGGGGTGTATGTAATGCGATACTTGGAGATGTATATGAGAGATGTTGAGAAATGGAATACTGAGTTTAAGAAGTTCAATGTGAGTTCACTTTTTTTCCCTTGTTATAAATAAGTGAATTATATCATCGAAAGTTTTGACAAGTTTTTTGCTCTCAACAGTCACCCTTGTTGAAGAAGCTCATGGCGAAATATTCCTATAACATCATCACTAGTCAGGAAAATGTAATTGCTCCTCAGATTCTTGATAAGGTTAAGGCTTATCATAATAGCATCAAGAAAGAGGAGACAATTGGTTCTCACATTAGAAGGCAAAGTCAAAGGTTGAAAGACAAGGCTTAATGTTAGTGTGCTTTTTATTGGGTAGGATAATTTGTGAATAGGTTGTACTTTTTCGATTAAACTAGTTGTGTAAGCTTCAATGCCACGTAGAAAGTTGTGTTAAAATAGCTTTTCATATTTTGCTATTTAGAGTTACACTGAAGTGTTGTAAAGAAGCATTACAGGTTTAATGCAGGCACCCGTTCCATCTTGTTTACTTACTAAGAGCCAAAATCATTGTGGTGCCCTTGCTTATGGACCTCTGTGTTAGGAGAGGCATAATCATAAACACGTATATTTGGTTCCATTTCTTGTTATGCTATTCTTGAATAATATAAGGGAATAGGTTTGACAAGTTGGATTTAAGGGATTTTTCTTCAAAGTGCTCCCTCTTACTTAGCTACTACTAGCTAATAGGGATCTGTATGGTGGATATGTATGTGTGTGTATAGTTATACGGTACTAGGGGGAACAATTACCACAACAATAGTGGCATAATTCCAGTTTCATTCCTACCCATTGCTAACAAAAGAAAGAAAGAAACGCCCAGATCCTACGTAAGTCCATATGGCATCAGGCTTGAAATCCTTATGGTCCTCCTTAGAGAACTCATTAAAGTTATACAATGCCTCTTCTTCAAGCAAACCTCAGAGTGTTCCGTAGCATATCTCTACAGTGCCTCATCTTCAAGCAATCATCAAGGCTTTCCCTAGCATAGCAATTAAAAACAATTTAATTTTGCTTGTTGGTACAAAAGATTCACTGCAATTGGGAAAATGTTCCCTGTAGTTGGGAAAAGATTCACTACATTGTATTAAAGATTCATTGGATCAAAATTAAGATATGTCATTACAATCCACTGACACCAAATAAGAATCAATAGCAGCATGCACATTTACAATCAACAAACAGCTCTAATATCCACAAAATATTAAATTGTGTTAAAATAAATGATGTTGCTCATGTTATCAATTTTGACATTCATAGTTTCAACCAATATTTTCAAGTGCACCACCGACAAACGCGATGGTACATGCCACCTACATCAACAAATATTGTGTCCTTTAAGTATAAAATTTTTCTAACTATATTTGTTAAAATATAGAGTAATCTTATAGTTTACTACATCAGTAATTGTAACTCCAACATTAGTGTTGGACATGCTGGAATTCTCTGGAGGCCTTACACCACTGGTTCCCTTCAAAAACGACATAAGTTACTCATTTAACTATAAAGTGAAAATGAAACTTTTTCATTATTTCATTAATTAAATTTTTAACAGTTATAGCATAGTGATACCACCGATGCGAAGACAATGGGGCTGATGTTGACAGGGGTGAAACTGTTTGTTGCTTGTCTCGCAACATTCTTCTTTCTTGCCTTCACTTGATTGCTTTTCTTCTTGGCAATGCTAACTTTTCTCTTGTTCTTTTGCACTTTCCCTCTTAATCCAGTGGGATTCTGGACTGTTCCGCTTGTGTTCACATTTTCATCTTTTGATCCATTATGGTATATAGGGCCTATGTCCATCTCAATAGCTTCTTTAGCCTTTTGAAATAAATCTTGACATAAAGCTCTTGTTCTTGCATTTATAGCTGAAGCGGTGATGAGCGTAGTGAATTTTCGCATCATTTGCAATCGCTAAACAGATGAAGACGTACCAGCATAGTTGTGGAAAGATCTTGCATCATCGGCGCCTTCACAGCCTTTGATATTTTTCTTCCATCTATCTAGTATGTACTTCTCGGGAATTTTTTGAACACAAAACATATTGAACATCCTTAGGATATAAAAGCACAAAATTCTCATCTCTTCAAATTTTTTGCATGTGCAAGAAGCTTCTTCAGTTAACCAATTAATGGTGACAAGGTGGAAAAACTCATTGACATTGTCCCGCCACACTTTATATAGCACACATGAAGCGGTCTCTTGAACCTTCTCCTGGGCACAAGTTGTCCATTTTTTGTACTCTTCTTGGAAAATATGATAAAGTTCAGCAGTGTATACCTCCGTTGCATGATTCAATATACTTACATTTGCAAAATATGTTTCTGGCCTTCCATCCCAAGAGTCATAGTCATTTCCATTCTCCTTACTCCTCCATTCAGCAACAACATCAAGGAAGCTCTCATAAAATTCGCACAAGTATGTGGTTGCTTGAAGTCTCCAAGAGATTGAACGGTTGGTTGATTCAACCCTTTGTGAGGACAAAATTCCCGCAGAAAAATAATCTTTACTAAATGTAGGGCACCAATGCTCCCTATTCTTGTAAAGTTTTTTTAGCCAATCATTCTCACCACAATTGTATTATGCAATCAACCTAAAATAAAAGGGAAAAGATGGATACAGTGAACCTTTTACTCATTGCAGTGAATCTTTGTTATTTTTCAGTAAATCTTTGCTATTATGCAGTGAATCTTTCATTCACTGCAGAGCATATTTTTTTTCATTATGAAGGCAAAGTTAAATACTAAAGGCACTGACCTGGTCCAATGATGATTGAACTCCGCTTCAGTATCACAATGCATGAGAATCTTGCTGAATTTGTCAACAAATCGATGTTGGCTTCTAAACATTCTGATGTGAATTTTTGAGTTCTCAATAATATGCCATATACACAACCTATGCCTTGCTTGTGGAAACTTTGCTTTGATAGCAGGTGCAATTGAAGGTGCTTGGTCTGTCATGATAGTTCTTGGATGCTTCTCACCCATTGCCGCCAAGAAAGTCCTAAAAAGCCATATGAATGATTCTATTCTTTCATTTAACACAAACCCACATTCTAGCATTACATTCTCGTTGTGATGATTCATGCCAACAAACGACGCACAAATCATATTGTACTTGTTGGTCCTATAAGTGGTATCAAATATAACCACGTCTCCAAAGGGATCATAATCATATTTCATTATGCTATCTCTCCAGAAAATGCTAGTTAGACTTGAAGGAGACTTGCTCCTTCATCAAACTCAAAGGCAAAGAAAAAGTTTTGATTGTCCACTTTCCTTTGATTCAACTTCCCCCTCAAAGTGTTACTATCAGTACCATCTAAATTCTTCCTTTTATCAGAGGCAAGAGCATTATATGCATCCTTGTTTGTGAACCCAAGGGTCGGTGGACCGCCTACCTCCTTCTTCAACATTCTCATAGCATCAGACACTTTGATTCTACATGATTGCATAAGTTTTAGCAGTTCTAATTGTTCTTCTGCAACAGTTTGTTGTGATTTCAAAAGATGTCGTTTAGTGAGATCACAAAAAGCATGGTTGTGCACCTTATCATGCCTCGTAACTGTCCAGACACCATTTCCATCTACTGAAAACTGAATCATTGCTTTGCAACCAACTCAGGTTACTCATTTGCTGTATGCCATTCTATCGATATGTTCTTCATTTTTTTGGGTGACAGTTCTCTTTGTACCTTGTTTTAAACAACAATATCTCTTTGTTGTTATACCACTTCGATAAGCATTCGTCCGTTGTGAATTCCTACGAATGCTGAGCCCCACTCTTAGACCATAAGTTTTATAAATCATACGCTTCTTGCTCAGATTTCACACTTTGTCCAATCAACACAAATTCATCATTCTCAACATATTCTTGTCCGATGGATTCTTGATGATGAGGAACTGCAATTTAAGTAGTCAATAGTGTCAGAAGCTATTATATTTATCAATGTATTTGGAGGATAGATAGTAGCTGAATCAGGAAAAACAAAATTGATGCAGCAATGCATTACACCAACAAAAGATTCATTGCCATCAACAAAAGATTCACTTCTATCAACAAAAGATTCACTGCAACAGGTAAAAGGTACACTAACTGACAAAATGATTGTTACTAAAATTATATATGAGATCTATGACCACCTTCCTTTCCAGCATGAGTTACAGTGTATACAACACCATATTCTTAGAAGTATAAGTCATACGTAACTATTACTACATGAGCTCTACAACCATTACTTTCATAATTCACTAGCTACATAACATTGCACTGAAGTTTGGAAGAAATCATACATACCTATCGCTTGGTGGCTATATTCTTGATCATTGGGATCTTGATTCTGGGGACCTACAATATAAGAATAATGTCAGTAATCTTTACGCTCATTTAATTATAGTTATCCTATGAATAGCAAAATTTGATACTGTTAATCGTTCTTATTTATTTAGTGTATCTTTCCAAAAATGCAGTGAAACCTTTCTACACTGTAGTGAAACTTTTGCACACTGCAGTGAACCTTTTGCCTAAATCAGTGTACCTTCTATGTCAGCTTATGTGCAATGATTTTGTTATTACAATCCTACCTTTGGGGAATTTTCTCAAACACCTTATGTGCAACCATGCTTGACTTTAAAAGTTGCACTAGGTAGCTATTCTTTGCATTGAAGATTGATAGATAATTGTTTGTTTGAGCAATTTATGAGCATACCTTGAAATCCTAACATATGTAACTCTTCAATGAGCAATTCATCTGCTTCAGCGACCATTTGTTCCTCAAAATCCATTGATTTTGTTGATTCGTATTGCTAATTTTTGGGATAGATCATGTATGTTGCTCAAAATTGTCGTGATCAAAATTCAAATATGCAGTGATTGATTTTTGCAAATTTGACTGTGTGTTTCTTGCTCAAAATTTTCTTGCTTCAGCTTTCACATGTTTTTCTCTTCAAATGTTAGTCTTGTGGGCCGCCCAAATGTAAAGAAACAACTGGGCCCAATTTTGTATATCTAGATTGCAGCATATGTTTATCTTAGCCCAATTTAATAAGATCCTTTTATATATAGGTGTGTATAATTCTATGGTACATAGGTATGTACCATAGACTAACTGCTGCCTCACCCCTTTCTCTCTCCTCCAATTTGTTTCACGAGGCTGCCATTGCAAAGGCTCTAAGAGGCTTTTAGGCGGAAGATAGGGTAAAAAAGTTGTTTCAAATTGGGGGAGAGAGAAGGAGAAATGAAAGCATACAACTGTTTTCGCTTTTCAAGGCCTAGGGGACAGAGAACTAAGTGAAACCTATGGATTAGTAGGCAAATAGCTGAAACTCCGGACTTCTCAATCTAATTTATCAATAACAATTTTTCTGAAGGATTTCTTAGTATTTGTCATGGGTGGGGTCCTTTAATTTGGGCAGTGCTCATTTCATTACTTTGGGAAGTGCCTTTTTTATAATGGAATTACAAAGAAATGTAATATAATGTGTTCTCTATAAAGAGATAATAACAATATGTGAATATTGATTAAAAAATATTTATTTAAAAAATACAAAGAAAAATTATCCCCGAGTTTGTCAAGTCGTGTCAATCCAACCCCGTTTAACGGTAACCTGGTTCAACTGATCCACCTCTGGTTCCAACGGTTAAACTAGTTGACCCAATGACACACTCCTTCAACCGGATCGATATCTGGGTTCGTTTTCTTAACATTGCCGACAGACTCGCTTCATACAACATAGTAAAGGATTATTACTTGGAAAGCCCCTTTTATGCCTCCATTTAAATTGAATTTGGGAATTTGTTAGAAGCACAAAACAGTTTATGGAAGCAGCTATTATAAGGGACTTTCAATTCAAACAGTTATTGCGTCTAACAATTAAAGTTAACGCCATGAAAGCATTTAAACTATGTAATGAAAGCATGATTCCATAGTCCATACCATTAGAGGCGCACAACTGACAGATTGGGATTATCAGGTTGATAACATGGAGATTGATCTTGGGAAAGGCCTTACATAGCAGCTTCAAGCCAAAGTCTATATGCACTATGCAGTACCACACTTGAGGGATGCCCCCGGACTGGAAGTCTATATGCACTATGCAGTACCACATTTGAGGGATGCCCCCGGACTGGAAGTGGGAAATCACTCATTACGCAAAGTATCTAGTTAACCTAATAGCAGCAGTGCTTACAAACCATTGCAAAGATCAGGAGGAAGCAACGACTCATATTATGCCGCATGCAAAAAGATCATGCCAGGACTGGAATTGGATATGGAGACCCTTACATTTGCCAAGACGGAACGAGTGGGGGAGAGGGTGTTTAGTGTCATGTTTGGCTAAGTGCTGTTTTCAACTAAATCCAACTGTTTGGATTGGACAATAGTCAAGGACTTCTCATCCATTTTGGTATAGAGGATGAAAGCCTTGTTTTGGACTCCTCATACCATTCTGAACTCTGAGGGTGGTCTTGTATACTGTTTTTAAGGGTTAATCAATTTTCACATTGGTTTCGAACCCCCCCACCCCCCACCCCCTTCAAAAAAAACCCCTAAAAGACGCCATTCTTAGGTAGTAATGCAATCGAGAGACATCCACAAAATTACCTAGGCAGATATTTTGTAGATCAAGGTCTGAAGAGGTCCCCTTTCTCTTTGGATTAAAAGAATAAAGTAAAATTTCAAAAAGGTCAATATGTACATAATTTTTCACCCCGACAAATCAAGTCTTCACAGCAGCAGCAGCAACAACAATACCCAGTCTGAATCCTACCAAAGGAAGAGAGCTGAGCAGATGGATGGAATCCTCAATGAGACTATTTCCGAAAGATGGGAGAAAAGCCTATGAGTTACAACACCCTAATATATAATTCAACAAGGAGCACTACAAATTTTACAGGGATAGGAAAGCGTTTTGACAAATTGAACCAACACCATTAATCAGGCTGCTTGGTGATATTGAAATTACCATTCCTCTATGGCAACCCCCTCTTTCTTTTAGCAAGTCTATGTGCCTTACGTTTTCGAAGCTGTTCTCTTGCTCCATAGTGAGTAGCAATGCTTGGATTTCCTCCCAGATGCAACATTGCAAACCTCTGTTCATCCTGTTGAGACAACATCGGATTTACTTGAGCGATCTAAAAGCAAGGGACTTATCTATCAGCTAGTCATCATAAATCACGTGATGTCACTTATCCCTTTTGATTTTTATTCATTCCATCCCTTTTTTCATTCCCCTTTTTTTGGGGGCCGGGGGTGTTGGAGTAGCAGAAATGTTTAGAAAACCTAAAATAATTAAAGATGTTGCACGTTAAATATCAAACCTTCAGATTGCTGACGCTTATTTTGCATGGGAACCCCACATTTTCGTGCAGCATGGCCTTCCTCCCCACATTTGTAGCATAATGAAGGGGGTCGCGAGCTTTTCTTATCCATATGTGGTTTCGGGCATTGCTTTTTTTTTTGAGGGGGGCGGAATTTCAAAGGAAAAAAAGAGCACTGAATTTTTGGTCATACAAAACTTGTTTGCAGAAATTATCTTACTGAAAGGAAAACCACCACATACCACGCCTGAATGTCCAGACTCCCCACAGTTGTAACAAGAAACTGTATCAGGGCTTATGTTTGTGCAGGTATGACAGCAGATATGCCCACCTTTATTGCAGATATAACATACTATGTTCTGATATATCACGCCAGAAAAGCATATCAGAAAAACTATACTTCACAGTTGACACCCATGAAAAACTCTTCATACAAAGGGAAAAAAACAAGGGATGATCTAGGAACTTAGATGACTTAATGAGTCATACTCACCTTGAGATCATCAGGTGGATAATCATTATTGCATGAAAAGAGGTCATGTCCTAATTCCCCGCATCTCAAACAGATATTGTACTCTTGGCTGCTCTTCGGACAATCTTCAGCGAGGTGGCCTCTCTCATTGCAAAAGTAGCAAGTGCGACGCTGGGAAACAATGACATTAACTCAGTTCTACTAGTGAAATAGAGTTAGTGAAGAGTGTTTCGATTTAGCATTCCAGGATCACACCACATCCTTGTGAGGACATTCCCTTTGGGAATTCAAAGAGTACTGTAAGCTAAGGCCCCTCACACCCAATTATTTATATGGCTATTGAAGGAGTTTATTGAGAGATGTAATTATCATTAGCCATACTTTGCAGATTTTTTCAACCACCCTTCGGGAAGTAGTTAGAAAGCTTGTCAACAAGATTCGCCATTTCACTCCTTAATATAAAACTTCCTGCAAGGAAGCCCTTCACCACACTAGCCTTAAGCTAATGGCAGATATAAGAAAGCATTTATCTAATAACAGAAAAGTCGTAAACTCAAGGTCTTCCGCTGTCATCAATAACTTCAAATTCGCACAGTGATCCTACCAGTGAACTGACCACTCTCCTTTCCCGGAAGGTATTAACTACCCGCTCTGCGAACGGGCTTAAGTCTCTATCTATGACCAGATCCTTTCAGAATAGCTTTGACTGCGAATAAATCCCTTTTAGTTTATACTTGAAAGTGAAGATTTTAGAATGGGTTCGTATTGACCACAGTTACAACAAATGGTAATCAGCCTTGCGATTTGTACTCCAGAATTGAACAATCCTGAAACTAAATCCATTCAGTAGGTAAAAAACCACATTCCCACCAGCCAAATTTTGAGAGGCATTCCAAGTAACTAGTTATTGACCTTTGGTTGGTGCTCTTGTGGGTACCTATTCTCTATTCTAATTCCCCATTCAATCACTTACAGATAGAACACAAAGGATCAATCTACGTGGGTCACAACACAGAAAATTCTAAGACCAACTCAATGGTGTTGTGACAAAAATAAATTACCTTGCGACATTTGTTACCAGTGTGCTGTGCATCACCACAAACGTAGCACCTTTTCCTCGGATTTTTCGGGGGGGATTTGACTGCATGACCTTCTAAATCTCCTGAATCAAAATACCTAGATTTCCGCTAGTTCCATCCAGTAGGCAAGCCAAATAAGTTCAAAAATCATGCATAAGACTAAAAATTGAGGCTGTCATCTAGACTTACAAGAAGCTTTCGAAGGACAATATCCTCTTCAGCTATGGCCGACTTTGACTCAATCGATGCAGATCTTGATACTTCCGTAGATGCATCTCGATCCCCAGCATCAACCTTGAACAAGAAATAGGGAAAGCATATAATTGACAAAATGGTACCCTGAGGTTTGGGCAATTAATAAAATGATCCACATGTTTTGAGAAATGATACTTTACGACCTTGAGGTTTCTGATGAGCCGTAATAGTTCACTACCTTGAGGCTTGATTCAGATCGGTTGGGCATTGATCAAGTTGAAAACCACCACTAGATTGAGTGTAATGCCCTCGGTTCAAAAAGGTTGGGCATCTTCTGAAACTCCACCTGGCTAATGAAGTCGAGTCAGATATCATTCCGACTGAGCTCCGGCTGGTCATTTAGTACTAAAGTGGGAATTTTGTAGGTAAATTGGGGTGGATAAAAGAGTGAAGTTGTTGAAATAGACTTAGATAGGTTGAAGTAAGTTAAAGTGAGCTGAATTTTTTCACGTGATATATTGAACTTAGTTAAAATAGTTGAAGTGGATTGAAATTGAATGAAATAAGTTGAAATACGTTAAAGTGAATTGAGGTTGATATTTTAAAATTGACCCACGAAAAAAACAAACCCTAAGAGCAATAAAGCGAATTTAGTGGTGGTTAGCCAGAATCTAGCCCGTCCAAACCTCAAGGTAGTGAAATATTATTTCCTCAAAAACTCAAGGTAGTAAGATATTGTTTCTCATAACTTTTGGATCATTTTATAAATAGTCAAAACCTCATGATGTCATTTTGTTAATTTTGTAGAGTTCTCGACACAAACTATCACTTAACTTTTCTAATAATACAATTTTTTTATTGAATTTTCATTTTATTTAATGAGGCTATTAATTTACGTTATCACTTTAAAAATGCCCTTGTACCCCAAAAATGCCACAGTAGTCATATTTTTGAAGTTATAACATATCCTAAAGACATTTATGGTGGGAAAATATCAATGATAATATTGAATTTTTTTAAATAATTCGGTGGCAATTTCATTCAATAACTCCAACTGTACAAAGGCAAGAAACAAATTTGGGTTATTCTCATCATAAGAGGATGTCTAGTAATAACTTGTATAGCAGGGGCAATTTTGAAAGCCAACCACATCTATATGGAACAAATCGCTATGCACATCTTTCTGGGAACCCTATTTGTATCTATTTTCATTTTTCTTGACTTGACCTAGCCATTTCTCTAGAAGCCTCAGAAGTTCAAGCATATGGAGAATTTTTTCCAACATTTGCATCCAATGACTCTGCTGCTGGACACATTGATAGAGTATGACACTTGAATATGTCAAATAAACCAAAGAAAAGGTGATATTTCTTCACTGCCTGATTCTATCTACAGTTTTGAGCAACACAGGCTAGGCTTTGGTGAAGTCTACACTAGCATAATTATTAGAAAACAGGACATTTCGTCAAGTTAAGTTGCCTGGAGTAACATCTCCAAAGTAAAGTACTAAATATTACAACAAAGTGTCTTCCATAAGTTCAACATTCTATGCACGGAATTTCCAGTATTCCTTGTAAAGCAATCTGCAACTCTAATAACCCTGGGACCCTGCAAATTCTGATAAGTATCAAGTGCTCCATTTTGTAGCACAGCAGCAGTGGCAACTAACAAATATCAAACTTCAGATATCAAGTAGAACTTACTAAAAGCTTCATCGGCAAGATGTCGTCTGCTAATGGCAATAAAGCGTCCTCTGTTGTTCCATCACATATTCATCGGGACTGGATTTCTTTTGTTGTTCCTCTGTGATTAAGTTTCCCTGTAGCAATAAAAGTTGGATAATATGCAATCTGACAATAAAGTGAAGACCTCAAACAAGTCAGAGTTGAGATTATATCAGAGCAAGAAGAACTACAGAAGAAGGGGAAATCAGTTCTGCAATGTTCCCAAAGTTGCTACAGTTGGTCACTACAACATTTGCTGCAGATGAAGAGGGATGATCTATCACTTCAAGAGTATCAGCATCTGCCTACATTGGAAGCAGTTCATAAGTGCCTTTTACAGTATCTTCCCT
The DNA here is from genome assembly GCA_017589665.1 of Selenicereus undatus. Lineage (NCBI taxonomy): Eukaryota > Viridiplantae > Streptophyta > Magnoliopsida > Caryophyllales > Cactaceae > Selenicereus > Selenicereus undatus. Next base: position 32,291,631 of record JACYFF010031956.1, on the reverse strand, counting down.
TGGAGCAGCAGTCTAAGTACCAAACGCAAAGCACAAGTTTTCCAGCAAGTATATGCAAAGTGATAAATCAGTGCAAGCGGCAAGAGATAAGTGAACTGTGTATATTCCTTAGGCCACAACAAACAATGATTAGCTGTATCGACGTGTTGTTTCACTCCTGCCATATACAAGGACCAATCAATAAAGCAGATAAGACAGAACCCCGTGACTATGGACTGAAGTTATTCAATACTAGCAGCACAATTACATTTTGGCCATGCTGTGCGTATCATCTGAAGGTTGCGGGGACTAGCACAAAATATGTTGCTTGGAAGTTTAGCATAATCCCATTTTCGCACCTGCTATTATCCAGGGCATATAACATTCTTATATCTGAATTTAAGTAGTAATTATTATATACATTACATACCAAGGGATCACAACTTCAATTTCTGAACTAACGAAGAACTTTCCCCGCAGGACAGTTGCATCTTCGACTTTATCCAATTAGGCTTGTCATACTAGGCCATAATATAACAAAAGCTACAAAATCAACCAAGTTTGTTGAGAATTTTTTTTTAACAAATCATGCAATTGAGATTACTCTATAAAAAAAATAGACTGTCATCCCTCTCAGAAACCTCATGAAATGCCGAACCACCAAAGCTCAATCTGTATAGATCAGCCAAGCCCACAATTTATTCATAGAATGAAAACCATCATTAGTTTTCAAAATTCCTTTTCCTACATTATCGCATCTTCTTCCCCATTTTTCTAAAATCACTTAAGGCAGCAATTTGTTCATAGAATGAAAACCAGTCAATAGAATTCAAAAGTCATTTTCATTTTTTATTTTATTTTTTTGGTGGGCACAGAAACGGAATCTCCAATGAATCCTCCCAATCAAGGTCAAGTAGTTTGCCCTGCAAGATATGCGGCAACGGATATCAAAATGCAAGCTTCTCGTTTATTTTTCTTTGTCATAACAAGGAAAATCTAATGCTAATGCATTCAATCAGAGGACTGGATCCTAAATTCCTAATAGCAAATCCAACATGGAAGTTTTTTTATTTATTTGATAGAACACATGGAAGTTAATTATAGCCCAAAGAGAAAGGTTGTCAATAAAACCAATTACTATATACAACTATATATATACATACAAACATATATATATATATATATATATATTTATACTTACAT
>JACYFF010031956.1:32213932-32260449 GCA_017589665.1 Selenicereus undatus | reverse complement strand
GTGTGTATATATATATATATATATATATATATATATATATATATATATATATATTTTATATATACGCCCATAGTACATAGAAAAGGGCACCTCTAGTCACCTAGTTGTGAACGCTAGAGGCTTTCTAAGACTTTTCGATCGGCTTTGATCATTCATCATCTTAGGAAACAACCATTGGATTATGACCCATTATGTTCAACTTTTTTTTCTTTGTTTTTTGTCCAAGATTAGTAACATTTTATGTAGTTTAGACTGTAATTTATCATGTTTTTGATGTCCAATCACCTATGCCCTGACCCTAATTAGGTTAGTATTCGAAAGATTGAACATAAATCAAGAATATTTTTGTGGAGGGCTTGATGTGGAGTAAAGTAAGAAACTAACAATTAAAAAGCATGATTAGATAAAATATAAATCCATCGCTTAAGACTAACCCGTTAATTAATTCTATAATGCCTAAGCACAAAGAATTGATCTAAAGAATGAACTCTAACCACCAACCAAATAAGGGATAAAGATAAAGGGATTTCCATTGAGAAAAACAAGCAACAAGATTAGTTTCATTTCAATACTCCAAGCCACTTAACAAATGAGTTTACATATTCAAATCACCTATTAAAGTATTAGCAAATTGAATAATTTAAATTCTGAAGAAAAAGAGGGACTATTAGCTATAATAAAAGAACTAAAATATTCTACACCTGTCCTTAATTTGAGGCTTTCTCAACCAACCCAAATGGAGGAATATGCTAAGAATATTCAAATAAAGACAAGTATAGGATGTCTACTAATTAGCTATAGAATGTTAGTCCCTAGTTCATCCATTTGATTGTCCAAAGAAGCCTATAATTCAAAAGTATGTAATCAGATTGGCACTAATCCTTGCTCTGTTTCAGCTCGTAATTTGAGAAATGCTTGGATTCTAGGAGTGTGCTATATCTCTTTCGAAACTAGACTTTTAGGACTATCCATTGATACTAATCCTATTAAAAGTGCAGTTAATTTTATTTCTTAAAACCTAGCTAAAACATGACTTCAACAATTGGCCCAAAACTCGAAATGTAAGCAAGAAGTGGCATTGAAACAAAAAAAACCTAACTCCTTACTCAAGGATATTAAGTTCCTTAGCACCTACATTAATTTAAGCAGTTAAAGGTCCAAAATCAAATAAGCCCTTGGAGGACTAACCCCAAAAACACAATTTTTCTTTAACCCATGCACAAGGAGTTCCTTGACATTGATATTTATGAACCTTAGGATCTTAGGATGTTACTCTGCAGCAAACTCCCCTTTTTAAAAGGATTTGACCTAAAATCCTTGTAAGCAAATGTATGATCTTCAAAATCATTGACGAAGCATGATTTGAGCACTTATTGCATTGAAATTTTTTTGATAGTGCTAAGGACCCTATATTTTTAAAGGTATAGGTGTTTTTAACGAAGTTAGGTTTTATTTTGATATGAAATGTGTCCACAACTCTAATGCTCATAAGCTTGTTAAAAACACAAATGTTCTTATCAACATTCAACTCATAATAGGAGACCTCTTCGTACACAAGCTTGAATTGTTATGACCCTCTCCCAAGAGGTATGATTGTAGAGCTAGGTTCCCTTTCCTATTCCAAGGGTGGAACCTCATGGTCCTAAGTTTGTAGACATGAACTTGGACCGTGATGAACTCATCAACTTAAGCTTGAATTTGAACCTCCATGGTTTCTTCAATGTGAAAAGCTAGTGAGGTAGCTTTTGGAATACAAGCTTTAGGGGGGGGGTTCTTATCCATGCCCAAATTTTCATCCTACATTGGTTCATTGTTCATTCTCCTCTTAGACCAAATTATGCTCTTCTTCTTCTAAAGGCCCCCTTCGTCCGGCTTGATGAAGACCATTTTTGTAATCTTGATCTTTTCTTGAGCAACAATGTTTTCTTCCTCCATAAGTTCTTGTTTTGAAGGTGGTTACACCATGACTAATGCAGCTCAATCCACACTAGTTCAACCCATACAAGCCATCGACTAGGAAATCATAAGCCAAGGTCCTAGTTCAGTTGCATGTACAAACCTATTTATCAAGTATGCATTCTATTATTTGATCAAATGAGACTTCAACGGCAACTTGGGAGTAAAATAGCTCATCTTCTAGCTCATACTATAGATATTAGACGATAAAAGTTGCCCCTGCACTTTTGGAAGTCCACAAAATAGTTTCGCTCGAAATAACAAACCGAGCCCAGTTTGCAGTCTAACAGGTCCAATTTTGGGGACTCAACTTTGACTCCATGATGCGCCAACCCTTTGGCAAGCTTAAGGTCATGAAAAGGATACTAAAATATTATTTCAGTTGACCTTAAAGTTGTAGAACCACATAAGCCTACATTAGCTTTTTAACCAATTCAATTTGTGAAGAATTCCCTTTTATCCACTGGTTTTCAACCTGCTACCCACTTGTACTTAGTCAGGCAAATCTTAAGGAATTGAGCTACAACTTGCACCAATTGACCATCGTTAGGAGAGCTTACATGTGGTATTAGCTTGACACCGTACCTCCTTAGTTGGGATTAGGAAGCCAAAGAGGTGTCGAAGCTCTTCTAGTAACTTTTGCTAATTATGTGAGGTTCTCTGTCACCTTGGCCATGCTCTTTTGAGTTAGTTGAGTACATTAGCTGGTCATTGAGTGAGGGTTGTAACATGGTTTAAAGTCTAATTTTGTAGACTATAAGGCTTAGTTGATGATTAATGAAAGTTGAGCTTATCTTCATCCCCTCTAAACTCTCTCTAGCTTATCTTGCATTGTGGCCACTGTGGGTGGTGATCTAGTAAGTTTGGGTTATTAAATGGTGGTGTGTCTTATCCATCTCAACTACTAAAGGCCCTAAGCTGAGTTGGTGGTTAGTTTTATCTATCTCTGGTTTAGTTTATCTTTGTGTTCTTACTTGTAAATTATCTTCTATCTTGGTTTGATTGTGATTGTTGTTTTCAACTCTGCCACTCTCCTTTCTTGTTCATTTTCCTTTAAATATTCATAATATTTGGCATTAGAGCTAAGGATGCACTCCTTGGCCTGAAACCTAGCTTCAAAAACAACCGTTAACTAAAACATATAGTCTACAAAGAACCAGCTTGTTTGAATTGGCAAGATGAGTTGTAGTATGTCCTTAGAGGAAACATTTAAGTCCTTAATAAGGAACTATGAATATTTAGAGAAACAAATTGAGTATCTAAGAAGCAACTTGGGAAATCCCTCAAGGACAAGAGAAGAATATTGCATTCTGACCCTACTAACTCACTTGAGGCATCTCAAGGTGAATAAAAAAGCCAAGAAAATTCCCTTTGTAATTCAAGTAAACATGATTCAAAATCAAGGACTAGAAAAATTCGAAGGCACCACCAGCAAGGCAATGACATTAAGGTGAAGTTGCCTGAGTTTGAAGCAAGGTTAGATCCAGATGAGTTCATTTACTGGTCGCACACAAGAGAAAGTGTCTTTGATTACAAAGACATCCCTGGAGATTAGAAAGTTAAGTTGGTGGCTATGAAGCTGAGGAAGTATGCCTCATTAGTGGATCAATGTATGTGCCAAGAGAGCCAACAAAAAAGAAAGGGAAAGATGAGAACCTCGACCAAGATGAAATCCAAGTTAACAGGCAGGTTCTTTCCTCCTTCTTACCTCCAAGACAACTATGCTTAGTTGCACAGCCTAAGCCAAGGCTCAATGTTAGTTAAGGAATAAGCAAGAGAGTTTGAAAAGCTCTTGGTTAAGTGTGATTTGTAAGAACCAGAGGATCAAACCATAGTGAGGTATCTCAATGTCATAGATCCTAAGTATTCATATGTTGTAGAATTGCAATAATACACCACATTTGAGGTTATGAGTGTCCTAGCTCACTATGTTAAGCAGCAAAAGAAATCCAAGCTAGCCAAGAAGGAGATACCCAAACCTCTACCTCGAAACCAACCCTTAAATAAGGGAAGCTCTCAATTAGCCCCTTAACCTACTGAAAACTCTTCTCAGATTGCTCTAAGGATCCTAACTCCACAAAACAAGCATTTTTCATTGCAAGTGCACTATCTAAGGGAAGGTTTATTCCTTGACAATTGGCAATGGCAGCTGCTCTAATGTGGCTTCTACTATCTTAGTTAGAAAGCTTGGCTTACAACTACGGTGCATCCACACCCCTAACAACATTCAATGGCTTAATCAAGGTAAGGTTCTTTAAGTCAACTTAAGATGTCTGGTTGCCATTTCTATTTGCTAGAGTTACTTTGACAAAGTCTGGTGTGACATTATCCCTATGGATATGTGTCATATATTGTTTGGGAGACCATGGCTATTTGTCAGGGGTGTTTTGCATGATGGATACCTTAGTACATATTTCTTTACCAAGGATAACAAAAACATTACCTTATCCCCATTACCTTCGTGTCAACTGCCCAAACACAAAAAGAACCATGAGCAAACTAACTTATTACTGACTTTAGTGGAGCCAATCCTTAAGACCTCTTAGCATAAGTTTAGACCCTTTAAGGAGTGGATACTTCAGTTCAGACCTGAACCTAAACAAAGCCAACCACTGCACCCTAAAGTTGTCACCATCCTTAGCTAATTTGAGCATGTCTTTCCAGAGGACATACGACTAAGACTACCCCCTAAAAGATCCATTTAGCATCACATTGAACATATCCCAGGGGCTATCATTAGTCAGCTTATAGGATGAATCCTAAGGATAGTAAGGAGGTTCAAAGATAGGTGAAAGAGCTTATAGCTAAGGGAATGGTCAGAGAAAGCCTCGATCCATATGCTATGCCAGAATTGGTTGTGCCTAAGGAGAATAGGAGTGTGAGAATGTGTGCTGACAGCTGACCTATCAATAACATAACTATCAAGTGTAGGCATCCAATCCCAAGGCTTAAAGAGATGTTGAATGAGATATATGGATTAAAGGTGTTCTCTAAAGCGGATCTGAGGAGTGGATACTATTTGATTAAATTTAAAGAGGGTGATAAATGAAAAACTGTATTGAAGACCAAAGGAGGACTCTATGAGTGACTGGTCATGCCCTTTGGCCTCTCAAATGCACCCAACACCTTCATGAGATTCATAAACTAGGTATTTAGGCCCTTTATTAGCAGGTTTGTTGTTGTATACTCGAATGATATCCTAATATACAACAAGACATAGTAGGAGCATTCCGACCATCTCAGGCAAGTAATCCAAGTGCTTGGGAAAGAGAAGCTGTATGGGAATCTCAAAAAAAGTTTACCTTTTTCTCCAAAGAGGTGACTATTTTGGGATGCATGGTTGAAATTATTAGAAGTTGGCCTATTCCTAAGAGCATTCATGATGTGAGAAGCTTTCATAAATTAGCTTCATTTTATAGAAGATTCATAAAGAACTTCAGCACCATCATGGCGTATATGATTGAGGTAATCAAGGTGAGGGCATTTCAGTGGAATGCTAAGGCTCAACAAGCCCTCCTATGCTTCAAGAAGATATTTAAGGTTAAGAGTGATGCCTTTGGTGTAGGCATTGGAGAAGTCCTGACTCAAAAAGTTAGGTCATTGGCCTTTTTCAGTGAAAAATTATGTGATTATGGGAGGATGTATTCTATTTATAATGAGGAGTTTTATGCAGTCATTAGGTGTCTGAAACATTGGAGCCATTACCTTATATCCAATGAGTTCATTCTTCACTTAGACGATTAGGCTTTCATGTATATCCAAGGATAGTACAATCAATGGAAAGCATGCCAAGTGGGTGGAGTACTTACAGTCATTTCATTTCACCATTAAGCATAAGTCAGGAAGCGTAAACTAAGGAGCTAATGCACTGTCTAGGAGACACCGACTCCTGTTTTAGCTTGAGACCTATGTCTTGGGTTTTGAGCACCTTAAATCACTGTATGAGCAAGATTAAGACTTCAAGGAACTATATGAATAATTCAAGGAAAAGTCTAATGGAGAGTACCTCCTGCATGAGGTCTATTTGTTTAAGGCGAACAGACTATGTGTTCCTAGATATGGCATGAGGACCTTCTAATTATAGAGGTTTATAGGGAAGCTTTGGCTAACATTATGGTGAGAACACAACAACGAATATGACGAAGGAGCATTACTACTAGCTAAGCATATCCAAGGATGTCCAAAACATCATTAAGAGGTGTGCTACATGTCAACTGGCAAACAGTCATTTATTACCTTAGGGACTCTTTACTCCTCACCTGTCCGTCTATAGCCCCTTGGATATATGTGCGCATAGACTTTAGGGATTGCCTAGGACACAAAGAGGCAAACATTCAATCTTTTTAGTTGTGGACAGGTTTTTCGAGATGGCTCATTTCATAGCCTGTACTAAGATCGATTATGCTACTTAGACTGCTGAACTTCACTTTAAGGAGATCATGAGACTCCATGACATCACAAGATCAATTGTCTCAGCTAGGGTTACTAACTTCCTTACTTATTCTTGGATTACACTGTGGAAGAAAATGGCAACCAAGATTTGGTACAACACCACTTGGCATTCACAAATAGATGGCTAGACTGAAGTCACAAATAGGTCTCTAGGGGTCCTCCTAAGAGCATTAATCAGGTCACATGCTAAAGCCTGGTATATTTTATAGCCTCATATGGAATTTGCATATACTAGAACCCCATAAACACCACTTGTCTTTCTCCTTTCAAAACAGTGTATGGTATTGATCCCTCGACTCCAAGGTATTTGATACCAATAGCCTTATAAAGGAAGCCAAATGTGGATGCTGAGAAGAGAATCAAGGAGATCTAGAAGCTGCATGGTTAAATGAAGGAGAAGATTAAAAAGAGCAATGCCTGCTACCAGTGCAATGCCAATAAACACATGAAGAAGGTTTTCTTTCAGCCTAGTGGCCTTGTACAGATACATTTAACAAAAGAGAGATTTCCACATAAAAGGAAGTCTAAACACAGCCTAAGAGCATATGATCCTTGTGAAGGCTTGGAAACAATCAATAGTAATGCTTACAAGGTTAGACTTCCTGGTGCTTATGGGGTTTCAACCACCTTCATTGTGGCTGATCTGAGCCCCTATCTACATGATGAGCTCCTTGAGAATTTGAGCTCAAATTCTCTTCAACAAGGGGAGGATGATAGAGATCGCACCATGAGCATCTTAGCTCAGTCCTCTCCAGTTTAAACCATACGAGCCATGGTCTAGGAAAATCATAAGCTAAGATACTAATTCAACTGAATGCACATGCGTATTTACCAACCGTACATTCTATCATTTAATCAACTGAGACTTTAGTGACTACTTGGGGAGTAACTTAGCTCATTTTCCAGCTTGCACTATAGCTTTTAGATGATAAAAATTTCCACCACACTTTTGGAAAGTTAGTAGAACAATTCAGCTCAAAACAACACATCTAGCGCATCTTGTAGTCCTGTAAGTCCAGTTTTGAGGAGTCAACTTTGACTCCACGATGCAGCAACCATTTGTTAAGTTTAAGGTCATGAAAAAGTTACTAAAATATTATCTCCAATGACCTTAAAGTTGCAAAACTAGATTAGCCTGCCTCAGCTTTTAACCAACTCAGTTTATAAAGAATTCCCTTTTCTCCACTGGTTTTTGATGAGTTGCCCACTTGCACTTGGCCGGGAAAATCTCAACGAATTGAGCTGTAACTTGCACCATTTGACCATTATTGGGAGATCTTATATGTGGTCATAACTTCACATCTCATTAGTTAAGATTAGCAAGCCAAAGAGGTGACAAAGTGCTTTTAGCAACTTTTGCCAATTATGCATCGTTTGCTATCATCTTGGCCATGCCATTTTGAGTTAGTTTAGTATATCAACTGGTCATTGAGAGAGGGTTACAATACATTGCTTATAGTCTAGTGTTGTATATCATAATGCTCAATTGATGATTAATGAAATTTGAGCTCAGCTCCTTCCCCTGTAAACTGTCTTTAGCTAATCCTGCATTGTGGCCAGTGTGGGTGGTGATCTAGCGAGTCTTTTCTTTTGTTGTGTCTCATCCATTTCAACTACTAAGGGCCCTAAACTGAGTTGGTGGTGAGTCTTATCCATCTTTAGTTTAGCTTATCTCTGTGTTCTTAGTTGTAAAGTGTCTTCTATCTTGCTTGGTTTTGTTGTGATTGTTGTTTTCAACTATACCACTCTTCTTTCTTGTTCATTTTCCTTTGATTATACATCATCTTCAAAGAGTAGATCACAGTAGAACTTTACCTTCACGTATGCCTTGAGCCACTTCTAAGTCTTGATTCTAGGCTTGCCTTCAAGAGCTGTTTACTTCTAAAATCATCTAAACCAATAAAGGGCAAAAACTTGAAGTTTTCTGGTGGCTATTATGAAGCCCTCTTCATTTAAATAACCTCTTGCTCGGAGATAACCCTTAAGTACTTGACCCATCTCAAACAAATGGTAGGATTCAAAATACCTTCAAAACAAGGTGAGTCCCTCAAAACCTCGTTCATTTGGGCTATTTGACTTGTTAGGCTCTCCATTTGATCTCAAAGATCAAATATGGCCTTATCTCTTTTTGTGTTAGGAGCTTGATCAAGAGGGAATATGTTACCATTCTTGGTCTAAGCAATACGTAATGAAAGTTAGAAGAGGTTGAAAAAAGAAATGAAGAAATTGAGTGCCACGGGCATATCCATACGCATGAGTAGATCGTGTTAGCACTCTAGAGTGAAAATTGGCTATTGAAGAGGTGGCACGAGTGTTCTAACCAATAAAGGTAGTCAGTGCCAAGTGTTCTAGGTGTAGTTCTAGGAGATTTTGAAATGGCTTTTGTAGAACTAAGGGTCATGTTTGGGATGAAAGTATTTTGGGCTACTTTTTGTGTGGACTAAATGAGAAGATTTAATTAAGAAACTTTAAACAAAATATGCGTAAGTAACAAGAAAGAAAGAACCAAATCAAGCAAAAAGCTTGAAGATTTGAAGCTTACCCATATGAGGATCCTTTTGCTCTGCCACCACTTGGTGCAATTGAACTTAAGCCCTTTTTTTATGGAGTTTTTGATGTGGGGGAAAATAAATAACAAACAAATTAAATGATATGTCTAAGATAAAGACAAAGCCACCACCAAGACTAATATAGTACACTAATCAATTCTCTAAAGCCTAACTACTAAGAATTTATCCAAAGAATTGACTCTAATCACATCCAAAAAACAATTAAGATACATATACAGATTTCTAGTGAGATAGACTAGGAACAAGCTTCATTTCATTTCAATACTCCAAGCTTAAATCTTCAGTTTTTTTTTAACGAGTTACAAGGAAATATAAATAATTCTAACATCTTTGGTATCTTATCTGTGGCCTCTAGCTAACAAGTGGGATTATAAGAACTCTTAACCAATGAGGCTAGATCATTACAATTACGTCAATGAAATGCTTGCAAAATTTTGCAGTTTAAATTCCAAAGAAAAGGGTGACCACAAGCTAGAATACAAAGAGCTGAAATTTTTTGGACTTGTCCTTGTTTGGAGGCTACGAAGACCATAAAAAAAAACGGGCAAATTATACCTACATTGACCATTGTTTGATTTTCAGCTCATAACCTGAGAAATAATTGGAATTTGGGGATGTCCATAACTCATTGGAACTAGACTTCAAGGGCCATCTATCCATTCCCTAAAATTAAAGCCCATTTCCATGCTCAAAATTGAGCTAAAGAAAACTTACGATTCTGGCTGGAAACTGTAACTAAGAATAAGCACAAGAGGAAAAATACTCCAACAACTTATTTCTATCTACTAAGTGCCTCAACAACTCAATTGGCCCTAAGTTGACCCCTTAATGGTCTAAAATCAATATGACCCTTGGAGGGTTAAATCCTCAGCTCCATTTTTCTTGAATAAGTAAGGAGTTTGACCTTGATTTTAATGAGCTTTAGGATCTTGGCATGTTGCTTCATATCATACCTTTAACTTGATTTCATCATATATTACCTGTAAAGACATCCTCTAAGAAGGGTACTACACATACACACCCGCCATATGCAAGTTAGGGAAGATATTTTTTTTTCTTTTTTGATCATAAGCTACCTATGTACCTATCTTATAGGGCATCAAATAGACCATGGTTCTCCTAATTATACTTGAATTAATATTTAATTTGTGTTTACTTTTTGTCCAGTTAATAGATCATTTGATTTGATTTGATTTCTGACTTTGACTTTTGTTTATTTAAACAACCATAATTTGATTTATTTTTACTTTTTGACTTTGACTTTGACTTTGAATTTTCGTTTTTTATGGCTAAGTGATAAATTCTTCTAGCCCTTTCCCAACTTTTATTTGTTAACTTAACCCCTCTTAGGGTCGGTCCATGTTTAATTTTGATTTGCGATTGCACCTGAAATTTTTTATAGGTCTCTCACATACCCTTAATGGGATCAAATCGATGGAGTTGCAGACCCAAAAATCTGATTTCTATCTTGAATTATTTTGAGGGGGCTACATGGCAAGACCTTTTTTGTTTGGCTTGGGTTTGGTCCATTTTATGGACTTGAGAGTTTAAGGGCATTTGTGCTTTGAGGAGCTTGGGTTAAATTTGAAGGGCTTGAATGTACTTCTTATTTGCTTGGATTTGGTCCATTTAGTAGACCTGAAAATGTGAAAGGATTGAATTTTGAGGGAATGGGTTCTCAGTTTACTTGGGTCATGTAATGTATGATCTAGGGCTATATAAAATAAAGATTCGGTCTTCTGTCATAGGAGGGGGGAATTTAGTACATTACCTTTTTATTTGCTTGGATATGGTCCATTTGTGGACTTGAGATTTGAGGAAAAAATTGTATTTTTATGCAGCTAAGGTCAAGCAAGGCATAGTCGACTTAAAAAATTCATTACTGTTGACAAGGACTTTTAAATTGGATTCACTTTAACACACAATTTGATTTGAATTTTTAAATTTCGACTATACCAACCAATAATCCTCAACAACTATCATAACCTTGTCATGACTTTTAATCTCAAATACTTGAGTATTTGCTTTAGATATATTTGCATGGCTCTGCATAGCAAATAAAGATGCAATGTACCTAAGTGACATAGAACTTTTCGTCAACTTAATAGGTATTTATGCATTTTCATTTTGAAAAACCAAAATTTACTTTGGTGAGGACAAGACAATCCAAAACTAATTTAGAAATTGAGGTTTGACCATATTACAATGACACCCAAACATTTTATCAACCAAAATTGTTGAAGATTTACCCCCCTCCTGTTCATCTCTTCATACTGCATGCCCTATTCCTTAATTGTAAATTTGTAGGGGTTGAATGAAAGCAAGAAAAATCCCAACCCACTTTTCATCTCAAGTATATTCTTTTCTCTGGTTTAATGAAATTATCTTTTCACCACTATTTGATTTAAGACCATGAGAGCTTTGATTGCAACTTAATTGCAAAGAGTTCCTTTTGTTTGATCAAATAGGGAGTCTTGTTCATTTCCTAACTGTCAGTCTTAATCAACAAACACTAGACAATGTTGTGATATAATCACATTGGGGGAAGAACATTGCTTTTGGTGATGATTTTAAAAAAGAGGGAAAACTTCATTGTTCACTAAGCAGTTCCACAAATAGATGAAAATTTTCAATCCCAAAGAAATATATTGTACTCTTTGTTTTCTTCTTCAAGTCCTCAAAAATCTCTCAATTCATCATTCCTACCAAAATCCTCTATCTATGGCTCTGATAGGACCCCAGGTTTAACAAGAGGAGGGCTTCATGATTTTGGAAGGATTCAAGATGGTAGATCCAAGAGTTTGTGTGTCCATTATGACATGGGATCCAGCACGATCCATAAGCTTCATGGATTGCTAGGATCTGAATCCGGTATTGGCGTGAATTTTCGTAGTTTTAAATTTACTTGCAAGTCGTAGCAAAGCTAGTATTCCGAGGTCGTGTCCCATGAACAACGAAAGTGACTTTAACTTTTATCAACTATTTAAGAGAATAACTGAGAAGATTAGCAACAATAACAATAATCAAGAAAACAAAATGGGAATAAGAGAGAAAATGTTAATCAATACGCAAAGAGAGATCAATTTAGAGAGATACTAGGATTTTGATTTCACCAAAACTCTTAATATCGAATTACTAAATTGAATTGGGGTTTTATTAGCATTTTGAAACTCTTAAGCGACATGCTTAAGGTCAATAGATTAGAAAAATGAATTGTAGTTGTTAATAAACAAACTCAACTTGTAGTTAGCATGAATTGTTCAACTTAGACATAATTCATCTAATTTCTAGTCTTGTCTAATCAATCAATAACTGAAAAATTTTAATGCAATTGCATAATTATTATAATTAGCCAACAAGGTCTAATATGAATAAATGAGATAGCTACTTAATCAATTGTAAAACAACATGTGTAAACAATCGAACTAAATTGCATAATAAATTAAAAGCAAGTAAATAACTCTAAATTATGCAATAAAAAGAGACATTAATATTAACCCCAAATGAAATTAGAAAAATCAATAAAGTGAGTCAAGGCTCCATTTCAATCCTAGATAAACAACCTAGACGATCATAGCCAGAGAAAATACCATTGAAATTAGACTATTTATATTTCAACTAATGGTATACTTCATTCCCCATAACCAAACTTTGTTGTTTATGTTACAAAATACTAACACAGTGAAAGATCAAACTCTTTCTAATTAGACTCATAAATGAGACAAAAGAAAAGAGAAAAAATAGCCAAAATAGCTTATTTTCTTCTAATTCTCTCAACTCAAATAGTTTTGCCTTGCACAATTTCTCTCTAATTACTAACACTAGGAGGAAGAGAAGAGTGAAAATGAAGAAAGAATCGGATGAATGATTGATTGAATGATGCCCCTTTGCATCTCTATTTATATTGAAATTTGCTAATCTTCTTTCTCCACTTTTCATGCAAATCCACTAGTTTTATTCCCAAAATAGTAGCTAAATATCATCCACCTCTTGTAATTGGACCAACAAGCATGTTAAATTAATGGCTAATTTTACATGGGCAACTAAATGCTGCTAAGCCACTTGAATCATGAAGGGAGCGAAAGAGAAATGTGAGGTTAGGTGTATGTTGTGTGACTGGGCCACCGGCTACCACATCATGCTGGAAATTCTGAATTTATGCTTGAATTCTTCTTTGTCCCGCTCGTTACCTTCAAAGACAAAATATGCATTATTTTTACTTGAAATACGACTGAAAGACTTAAAAATATATATAATAGAGAAAAAATTACTCATGAAAATATGAGTTATCAACTCCCCCATGCTAAAAATTTGCTAGTCCTTGGGCAAAGAATGCAGATATTCAATCCATCAAGTAAAACAAGATTTAAGGAAGACAATTAGAGAATCCAACTATGTGTATCTGCTGAATCATAGAGATCAACTCACTGCTAGCCCGCAAACCTATTATCAAACATTTTTCATTTTTAACCAAGTTAATAGGCCAAGATTAAAGCAAATTAAGTGCTCAATGTCAAACATGTAGCAAACCATAAGCACAAGACTTCACCCCACATAAAATTACAAAAGTACCTTTAAAATTAAGTCCCCAATGCCAAACCAATTTATTAGTTTTTTTTTTTTCATAACTCACTTGATTCCATGTGTTTCTTGTTCTGGGTGTACAAAGATATGGATAAAGATGACACCCAAAGAAACAGTTAATACATATTCAGACAATTAAAGATATGAATAAAGATAGAACATATACATTAGTACCGGAATCGGAACTTAATTTGATTCAATTTATCTCACAATCAACAATTTAGAAAGGCAAGTGGGGAACTCAACGCTTATTTCATGCTCATTATGCTATTGTAAATGGGATTCATCTCAAACTCAAAATTAGTTACAGTTTAACAAGAACACACCAAAAATTTTGGCCGTTAACCATTTTAAACTAAAAATATTCTCAAATTGGCATGGGTCACATGAATCACATCAACATAACCAAGAGTTGAACATGTCTAATCAACTTTCTAGTCTCTTCCCAACAACAAATTCACAAAAAAATTTCAAATTTTCTTGAAAGTTTTTATTTGCCTCCCCCACCCCACACTTAAACGTTACAATGTCCTCAATGTAGAAAACAATAATAAAAAGAGAGATGGAGAAAATAACAATACAACCTGCTAGCATGAGGAAAGCACTTGTAATTACACACAAGAAGTCATCTCCAAATGAACCTTTGAAACCATGACTAACCACAAATGTCAAAATCTAATAAGGTACCACTTCTAGGACATAAACGGGCCTTGAACAAAATGGAAAGAAATAAAATAAAATACAATAGAATAACTCAAATTCACCTAAAAGGATTGGGTTGTCTCCTAATAAGCGCTAAGTTTAATGTCTTCAGCCAGACAAGGTCCCAGCAACTTAATCATAACAGACTGGGTCTACTAGATTGATGGATTCAATCAAACTAGGCTCAATTTCTTTAGTCACAACAGGTTTCAAACGTTGACCATTGACAGTAAGAACATGACCATCCTGGGGGTCCAAAATTTTGACCTGCTCGGAAGGAAACACTTGTTGGACTACAAAAGGACCATCCCATCTAGATCTTAACTTGCTAGTAAATAGCTTGAGCTTAGAATTAAAAAGTCAAACCTTCTGATTGGGTTCCAAAGATTTTCCACAAATCATCTTGTCATGAAAAGATTTGGTTTTGGCTTTATAAATCTTAGCATTTTCATAGGCTTCTTCAGCAATTCATCCAATTCATTTAATTGAAGCCTTCGATTAGAACCCGCTTGTTTCATATCAAAATTAAAAGCTTTAGTAGCCCAAAATGCGTAGTGTTCTAACTCGACTAGCAAGTGGCAGGGCTTACCAAAAAGGAGTCGGAAAGGAGACATCCCTATGGGGTTCTTATAAGAAATGCGATAGGCCCACAAAGCATCATTCAATCTCAAAGACCAATCTTTTCTATCAGGTCGAACCGTTTTCTCAAGTATAGACTTAATCTCATGATTAGACATCTCAACTTGACTGCCAGTTTGACGGTGATACGGAGTAGCTATTTTATGAGTCACAGAATATTTTCTATGCAAAGCCTCGAAAGATCTATGACAAAAATGACTACCACCATCACTAATAAGAGCTCGAGGGGTCCCATATTGACAGAAGATGTATTCTTTCATAAACTTGACCACAGCATTGTGGTCATTGGTCCTAGTAGCTAGAGTCTCTACCCACTTTGGCACATAATCGACAGCAAGTATATAAACAAAGCCAAAAGATGGGGGAAAGGGACCCATGAAATCAATGCCCCACACATCAAATATCTCAACAATCAAAATAGGAGAAATGGGCATCATATCACAACAGGACAAGGCACCCTTGTGTTGACAATGCTCACAAGCAAGGCAGAATTTGTGAGAATCTCTAAACAGAGTGGGCCAGAAGAACCCACTTTGTAGGACTTTAGTAGTTGTTCTACGTCCTCCAAAGTGACCACCACAAGCATAAGACTGACAAAAGGTCAAGATGTCTCACTTATGAGAAGAACCTATTTTTCTCTTGTTTGGACCAGTGAGGAAGAATCTTACTAGTAGTAAGGTAGTTCACAATATGAGCAAACCAAAGGGAGAAGGGTATGTGACATAGTAAACAGTTGCTCATCAAGAAAACAGTCGGAAAATCCTACTAAGTCATTAGTACACTCAGTGAAGATCCTAGACAAATAGTCTGCAACCAAATTTTTAGAACCCTTCTTATCTTGAATCTCAAGGTCAAATTCCTATAGCAACAAAATCCACCTAATGAGTCTAGGTTTGGTGTCATTCTTAGCCAATAAATGTCTTAATGTAGCATGGTCAATAAATACAATTAAAAAATGTATGAATGCAATTTATCAAGTGTAAGAACTACTGCTAGCAACTCTTTTTCAGTGGTAGAATAATTCTTTTGAGTATCAGCTAGAGTTCTACTAGCATAGTAAATGAAATAAGAAATTTTATTCACCCGTTGACCCAAAACACGCCCGATAGGGAAATCAGATGCATCACATATAATCTCAAAAGGTTGAGAGAATTCGGGGAGCTGCACAATAGGGGCTGACATCAACAAAGATTAAAAATTTTCAAAAGCCTCCACTCAAGACTCATCAAACTCAAAAGGAGTATCTTAACAAAGGAGGTTAGTAAGTGGGCAATGCACTTTCCTGGAGTCCCTCATAAATCTCCTATAAAATCCAGCATGGCCAAGGAAAGATCTGACCTGCTTCACAGAAGTAGGAACAGGAAAATTAGAGATCAGATAAATCTTGGCTTTATTAACTTCAATTCCCTTCTTAGACACTCTATGACCCAATACAATCCCTTCTTGTGCCATAAAATGGCTCTTTTCCTAACTCAAGATAAGATTTACTTCTTCACATCTTTTCAGCACAGTGGATAAACTACCAAGACATTCATCAAACGACAAACCAAAACCAAAGAAATAATCCATAAACACCACCATGAACCTATCAATGTAATAAAAAAATATGGTTATCATGCATCTTTGAAATGTAGAAGGTGCATTACACAACCCAAAGGGCATCCTCCTGTAGGCGAATGTACATGACGGGCATGTAAAGGTGGTTTTTTTTTTACCTTAGGATAGACATGTATTTGATTATAACCAGAATACCCATCTAAGGATCAGTAAAAACTTTGTCCAGCTCATTTTTTCAGAATTTAATCAATGAAGGGGAGGGGAAAATGGTCCTTTCTAGCGGTAGAATTCAGCTTTCTGTAATCAATTTACACCCTCCAACCCGTGGTCTTTCTAGTAGGAACTAGTTCACCATCATTATTTTGCACCACAGTTATGCCAAATTTCTTAGGGACCACTTGGATAGACTAACTCATTGACTATCAGAGATAGGGTAGATAATACATGCATCTAAAAGTTTTACCACCTCATTCTGGACAACCTCTTCCATATGGGGGTTCAATCTTCGTTGCGTTTGCCTAACAGCTTTAGCATCGTCCCCTAAGTGAACTCTATGCATGCAAAAACTAGGGGTAATTCCTTTCAAAGCAGCAATCGACCACCCAATAGCACCCTTATGTTCAGTTAAGACACGAATCAACTCTCTATCTTCATCGCAGGATAAGAGAAAAGAGATGATGACAGGTAGGGTCTCTTTTGGGACCTAAAAACACATACTTGTGTGAGTTGGGGAGAGGTTTCAATTCAAGTCTAGGTGGAGAGACTAGAAGGTGGTACAGGAGAACTAGCCAAAGGGGGAAGAGGTTTATAATTAGATACCCAAGAGGAAGACTCAAGATGAGGTGTGGAGTCAAGATTAGAATCCAACTCACCTGTTGCACTCCCTAAGTCAAATAGCCCCAAATCCCCATGGGAAAGACAGGTTCTAGGGATCTTTGTTCAAAATAGCAGGTAAGGCCTCTTCAATCCTTTCATCAATCACATCAATAAAGAAACATTCAAATTCATCTTCAAGCATAGGATGAGAAGAAGCCTTAAAAATGTTAAGCCTAACCCTCATATTGATAACTAAGACATTCATCACTCTCGACTTACAGTTAATGGTGGCATTAGTTATAGCTAGACCTGGCAAATTGGTCTTTCGGTTCGGGTACAGATCGGGTCATGTTCGGATTAAATGAGATTTCAAGTCGTTTTGATTCGGGTCAGGTCTGGTTCGGGTCGGGTCGATTTCGGGTCAACTAATTTTTGGTCAAATATGCTTGTCATGCCAAAACAAGCAACTTTGTAGAAAATTTCGGGTCGGGTATGGTTCGTTTCGGGTCAATTCGGGTTTCGGGTCCACTTTTGGGTGAGCATATTTCGGGTGCCGGGTTGGGTATGGGTCTGGGTCGTTCGGTTCGAATTTCGAGTCTCGAATCAGTTTTGCCAGGTCTAGTTGTAGATACAAAGGAACGTCCTAAAATAACAGGGATTTGCTTAGAGGCATGACTAGGGTCCATGTCCAACACAACAAAGTCAATAGGAAAAACACATTTATCAATTTGAATCAAGACATCATCTATCCGCCCCCTAGGGGTTCTTACTGACCTATCAGCAAGCTAAAGGGTACAGTTGGAAGGTTTCAGTTCACCCAACCCGAGCTCTAAGTAAACAGAGTATGGCATCAAATTAACACTAGAACCTAAATCTAAGGGTAATCTTTTAATTTATGTTTACCAATAAAGCATGAAATAGTGGGAACACCAGGATCTTTTAACTTAGGCGGAGTGTCATGTTTCAAAATAGAGCTCAATTGTTCATGTAGAAAAACCTTTTGACACTCGTCATCTTTAGATTTTCTTTCAAAAGTGCACATGTCTTTAAGGAATTTTACGTAAGCAGGGATTTGTCTTATTGCTTCCAAAAGGGGAAGGTTGACCTCAATTTGCTTAAAGGTCTCTAGTATATCCTCTCTATGTTTGTCTTTCCTAGAAGGGAAATGTGCATCCAAAGCATGAGGGTAAGGAACCCTTGGCTTGTATGTGCCAACGGGGTCAGACACATTAGAGGGAGGGGGTGAATCACTCTCAATTTCACAGTCAGTCTCATTCATCTTTGGTCTTTCCTTTTTATCATATTTCTTCTCACTCGCTTTGTTGTCTACTTCTTCACCTCCCCTAAGAACCATAACAGCTTTCAATTTTTCAAATTGTTGGCTTTTAGGATTCTTTATAGGGTAGCTTGGAAGTTTTCCTTCTTCTTTTTTACTTACAGCTATGGCCATAAACTACCTTATCTAATTTTGAGCGCATAGATGGAGGTGGCGGAGGTAGTGGATGGGCGTACCTTTGGTTTTGAAAACTAGGAGTTGTAGGTCTACTAGACTAGGCTTGCAGGTTCTCCACATTTTAAGACCTCAAAGAAAAGTTAGGATGATTCTTCCAACCATGATTATAAGTGCTCAAGTAACGATTATTAGTTGAAGGAAATTCTTGGACAGCATTCACTTTGTTCATTTGCAACATCAGATGGACCAACAGAAGAACACTCAAAATAAACATGTAAGGGAATAGCACAAATTGAACACACATCTTGCATAGAAGAGGAATTAGCCATTTTGCTCATGCACAACAGTTGATCAAATTTCTTAGACAAAGCATCAGCTTTACTAGAAAGGTCAATCGAATGTGAAACCTCATAAATCCCCCCTTCACTTCCCACTTGTCTAGGCAAGTTAGAACATGAAGAAGTGGCATGCAAATGTGAATTCTCACTCAAATGTTCAAACATTTCCCAAGCTTCTGCAGGGGACTTATACAGAAAACTACCACCACATGATGCATCTAACATCTGCCTATTGTGCTCATCTAAACCAAAGTAGAAACTCTGAATGAGTTGCCACTGAGGAACCTCATGGTGTGGGAAAAACTTCATAACAATTCTTTAAATCTTTCCCAACTTTCAGGCAATTGTTCATTTTTATTCTACGAGAAAGTGGTTATGCACGTCTTAAAGCAATTCGTTTACCAACCGAGAAAGCCTTTTTCAATAATTCCTTCTGCATTTGGTCCTAAGCGGTGATATTTGACTTAGTATCCAACCAAGCCTTAGCTTTATCTTTCAAAGAGAAAGGAAAAAATTGTAATTGAAAACCATTGTTAGAAACATTATTTAATAAGACAGTAGAATATATCTCCCAAAATGCATCAATGTGCTTAAAAGGGGTTTCAGACTCTAGCCCATAAAAGCACAGGAGCATTTGGATTAGGGAATGTTTAATCTCTAATGACCCCGTAATAGTGGACATACGGGTACTCGTAGGTGAATTATAAGTGGAGGGAGCAAAATACTCCTTAAGTTGCTTAGGTGTTGGGATTTGTTCTTCAAGCAACCAAGCCTTAGCTTTATCTTTCAAAGAGAAAGGAAAAAGTTGTAATTGAAAACCATTGTTAGAAACATTATTTAATAAGACAATAGAATATATCTCCCAAAATGCATCAACGTGCTTAAAAGGGGTTTCAGACTCTAGCCCATAAAAGCACAGGAGCATTTGGATTATGGAATGTTTAATCTCAAACGACCCCGTAATAGTGGACACACAGGTACTCGTAAGTGAATTATAAGTGGATGGAGCAAAATACTCCTTAAGTTGCTTAGGAGGTGGGATTTGTTCTTCAACTATCTATTTCTTAGAGTCACGTATCTTTGCTCTTATCTTACTAAGGGTATGTTCAATTTCAGGATCGTATTTCTCAAGGTCTAAAAACAAAGACCGTCTACCAAGCATATAAAACCACAAGCAATCACAAAAGTAATATGAAACACCACCACGATAACCACCAAACAAAGTAAGAAGAAAAAAAGAGGGAGAAGGAGAAAAAAAAAAAATAAATAACAAAATAAAAGAAAGAACACAAGGGAAAAATTAAAAAAAAATAAAACAAAACAAAAGACAATAACAAACGAAATAAAAGGGAGGGGTTGAATGGTACTAAAGGAAAATAATTGAAATAAACAAAATAATAAAAAAACAGAAATAAAAGAGTCAGATTAGATTAAAAGGGAACGGGACGAACGAAAATAAAATGGTGAGATTAGGAGGGAGTAGGGAATAAAATGAAATAAAGGACAATAAAAAAATAAATAAAAGGGATGGAGGGAAAAGAAATAACTAGTTAGCGTGTTAGATGAAGCGTGAATAAGAAGGGGAAAAAAACATTAATGAAAAGAATAATAGGAAAAGAAAATTCAAAATCACCATTCGTTCCCCGGCAATGGCGCCAAAAACCTGGTTTAGATTTTCGTAGTTTTAAAACCTCGATTTACATGCAAGTGCACAAGGTAATTGTAGCAAAGCAAGTATTCCAGGGCCATGTCCCACGAAGAACGAAAGTGACTTTTACTTTTTTCAACTAGTTAAGAGAATTACTGAGAAGATTACCAACAATAACAATAATCATCAAGAAAACAAAATGGGAATAAGAGAGAAAATTTTAATCAATACGCAAAGAGAGATTAATTTAGAGATATACTAGGATTTTTATTTCACCGAAACTCCTAATATCGAATTACTAGATTCAATTGGACTTTAATTAGTCTCTTCAAAACCCTTAAGCTACAAGCTTAAGGTGAACATATTAGAAAAATGAATTATAGTTGTTAATAAACAAACTCAACTTGTAGTTAGCATGAATTATTCAATTTAGACATATTAATCCAATTTCTAGTCTTGTTTAATCAATCAATAACCAAAAATCTTAAATGTAATTGACAATTATTATATTAGCCAACAAGGTCTACTATGAATAAATGAGATATCAAGTTAATCAATTGTAAAACAACATGTATAAACAATCAAAATAAATTGCATAATAAATTAAAAGCAATTAAATAACTCAAAATTATACAATAAAAAGAGACAATAATATTAACCCCAAATGAAATTAGAAAAATCAACGAAGTGAGTCAAGGATCCATCTCAATCCTAGATAAACAACCTAGCCGATCATAGGTAGAGAAAATACCATTGAAATTATATTAGTCATATTTCAACTAATGGTATATTTCAATCCCTATAACCAAAATTTTATGTTTATGTTACAAAATACTAACAATGTGAAAGATCAAACTCTCTCTAGTTAGGCTCACAAATGAGATGAAAGAAAAAAGAAAAATAGCCAAAATAGCTTATTTTCTTCTAATTCTCTCAACTCAAATCTTTTGCCTATTACAATTTCTCTCTAATTACTGTCACTAGGAGGAAGAGAAGAGTGAAAATGAAGAAAGAATGGGATGAATGATTCATTGAATGATGCCCCATTGCCTCTCTGTTTATAGTGGAATTTGCCTCTCTTCCTTCTACACTTTTCATGCAAATCCACTAGTTTTATTCCCAAAATAGCAGCTAAATATCATCCACCTCTTCTAATAGGACCAAGCTATGCATGTTAAATCAATGGCTGATTTTACTAGGGCAACTAAAATCATGCTAGGCCACTAGAATCATCAAGGGAGAGAACGAGAAATATGAGGTTGGGTGTATGCTATGTGACTAGGCCACGAGCTGCCACATCATGCTCGAAATTCTGAATCTATGCTTGAATTCTTTTTTGTCCCGCTCCTTACCTTCAAAGACAAAATATGCCTTGTTTTTAATTGAAATACGACTCAAAGACTCAAAAAAATATAAAATAGAGAAAAAATTACTCATAAAAATGTGAGTTATCATGTATGCTCTCCTTATGGTGATGAGAGTTCACAAGACTTGAATTGTGGCTGCTTTGACCCATTTCCATGTTTGTAGTTGCTCAGTGCATTGTTTACTTGTATTTGGCTAGGGTGGTGATGAATAATCTAAAGATTAGATTAGTTAAGTGTTGGGAATATCACACATGAGTGAAGAGTCCTATATCAGGAGTTTAAAAAGAATGACCATGGTATATAAGTCAAGTGGGCTACTCCTCCTATTACCAATTGATTTTCGGATGGAACCTCACTTGTGCTTGTTATCATGGACCTTCGTTGAAGTGGGCTCCCTTCTTGGATCTCCCCAACGTATAAAATTTAACAGTAGTATCAGGTTAACTTATGCTATTCAATATTATGGTGGAAAAATATGAGATTGTGAAGTTCAATGGGAGTAATTTCTCCCTTTGGAAATTGAAAATGAAGGCAGTATTGAGAAAAGACCATTGTGTAGCAGCAATTAAGGTCAAACCTGAAATATTAACTAACGACAAATGGAAAGAGATAGATAACAATGCTATTGCTAATTTGCATCTGGCATTATCAGATTCAGTCTTTTCAAGTGTAGCAAAGAAAACGATTACGAGAGAAAACTAGGATGCACTCACCAGATTACATGAGACAAAGTCACTAAATAATAAGGTATTCTTGAAAAGAAAGCTTTATTGTCTTCGAATGAGTGAATCCATAATGGTAACATAACACATCAACAATCTAAATACGATATTTTCAAAACTCACAGTGATGGATTATAATATAAAAGAAAACGAGCGTGCAAAGCTTCTGCTTCAAAATCTACCTGACTCATATGACCAGCTCATCATCATTTTGACAAACAATGTTCTTACGTACTTTTTAGACTTCAATGATGTTACAGCCGCTATGCTATAAAAGGAATCTAGGCGCAAAAGTAATAAAGATAGATCATTCTCTTCACAACAAATAGAGGCATTATTGATGAAGAGAGGAAGATCAATGGAACACAATTCCAGTGGGAGTCAAAATCAAGGGATTTTAAAGTCGCAAAGCAAGAAAAATGTCAAATGTCATTATTGTTGCAAAGAAGGACATATTAAAAGGGATTATTGGAATTATAAGAAGAGTATAGAAAAAGATTTTGAAGCAACAACCACTCAAGGATGTGTTGCTAGTACATCGCGTGATGGAGAAATCTTATTTGCATATGCACTAATAACTTCTAAAGCAAATTCACTCACTGATGTTTGGATACTAGATTTAGGAGCAATATAGCACATGACACCTCGATGGGATTGGTTTCACTCATATAAACCAATCTTTGAAGGATATGTGTTTATAGGAGATGATCGTGCTTTCAAGATTGTTGGTATTGGCACCATCAAGTTAATGATGCATAATGGTATTGTCTATACTATCCAAGAGGTACTACATGTGAAAGACCTAAAGAAAAATTTATCATCTGTTGGGCAATTTGATGATCTTGGGCTTAAGACCCAAATTGCAAACGGTATTTTGAAGGTTGTCAAAGGTGCATTCATTGTGAAGAAGGCTGAGAAGACCTCTTCAAAACTATTTATGCTTCAAGGAGATACGCTAAAGTATGGAAATGCATCTGTTGCTTCTACCAATCAAGAAGAACAACGATAAAATGACATTGTAAACTAGGCCACATGTTATAACATGGCTTAAAGGTTGTCGCGGAATGTAATCTCCTGGCCGGACTCACATCGGTAAGCTTACCATTTTATGAGCATTGTGTTTTGAGTAAGCAGAGTAGATTAAAGTTTAGAAGATCTATTGCCAAGAGCAAACACATACTAGACTTAGTTCATTCTGATGTGTGGGAATCACTAATGATGTCCTTGGGAGGACCAAAGTATTTTGTGTCATTTATTGATGATTACTCTAGGAGAATATGGGCATGCCTAATCAAGAATAAGTCAGATGTGTTTCCAGTATTCAAGGAATTCAACGCTCGAGTAGAACTTGAATCTGGAAAAAGAATTAAGTGTTTAAGGGCAGATAATTGAGGAAAATACGTAGACGGTGATTTCCTAACATTTTGCAAAAAAGAAGACGAATAACAGCTATGTTGAGAACTGCAAGACTACCTAAGTGTTTTTGGGCAGAAGCAGTCAAAACTGCCAGTGACGTGATAAATTGATCACTGTCAATAGTTATCGATTTAAAGACTCCAATGAAGATGTAGAGTGGAAAACCGATCAATTATTCTTCTTTACATGTATTTGGATGTCCCGCACATGTAATGTGCAAATCCCAAGAAAGAACAAAATTGGATCTGAAATTCAAAAGATGCATATTCTTGGGTTATGCTGACAAAGTTAAGGGGTATCGCCTGTGGGATCCCACTACTCGCATGGTTGTTGGCACCCGAGATGTTATATTTGCAGAAGGCAAACTATAAAATAAAGATGACAATACATCTAAAGAGACTACTATAGTACATATAGATGAGTCTAGAAAGGATGATTCTTCTGAAGCAGGGCTAGAGCAAGAGGAACAAGAGCCAGAGAGGGTCAATGATACAGAAGTTCGATGATTACATCATCAAACAAGAAAACCTTCATGGCACTCAAATTATGTTATGGCCAGCTATGATGAGCACTGTCTTCCAACAAAAGATGGAGAGCCATCAACTTTTGAAAAGGCTCTGAATGGACCAGATGCTTCTTTGTGGATGACAGCAACGCAAGAAGAAATGGAAGCCTTACACGGAAATAAGACATAAGTTCCACTTCTACAAGGACAGAAAGCCATTGGTAACAAATGGGTCTATAAGATCAAACGAGATGGTAATGATCAAGAAGAAAGATATAGTGCAAGACTAGTGGCAAAAGGATATGCTCAGAAAGAAGGTATTGACTTTAACGAGATATTTTCTCCAGTTATTAGACTTACAACTATAAGATTAGTCCTGACTATGTGCACTACATTTGATTTACATCTAGAACAGTTTGATGTAAAGACATCTTTTCTTCATGGAGAACTTGAAGAAGAGATATATATGCTCCAACCAGAAAGGTTTAAAGAAAAAGCAAAAGAAAACTTGATTTGCAAGCGAATGAAATCTCTGTACCGTCTAAAGCAGGCGCCAAGGTGTTGGTACAAGAGATTTAATTCCTTCAACTAGCCTTAGATACAACAGACTTAATTTAGACACGTACCATTATACGTGTTACAAGAAGTTTGAGGACAATGATTTCATCGTTTTATTGTTGTATGCGGATGACATGTTGGGTTGTAATCCCCAACAAAGATCGAGTCTAAGAATTAAAGGCACAATTGGCTAGGGAGTTTGATATGAAGGATCTAGGACTAGTAAACAAGATTTTAGGGATGCAAACACACCGAGATAGAAACGCTAGGAAGATATGGCTTTCCCAAAAGAACTACATGCAGAAAATCTTGCGACGCTTCAATATGTAGACTGTAAGCCAATTTCTACCCCACTTCCTATCAATTATAAATTATTTTCTAGTATGAGCCCTAGCAGCAAAGTTGAAAGGATAGAAATGTCTTGAGTGCCATATGCATCAGCAGTGGGAAGCCTATAGTGTGCCATGATCTGTATAAGATTAGATATTGCTCCTGGGAGTGGTTAGTAGATTTATGGCAAATCCTGGTCGAGAGCATTGGAATGGTGTGAAGAGGATCCTTAGACATATTAAAGGGACCTCATGTGAAACATTATGTTTTGGAGGATCGGGATTTTTCGCTAAAGGTTATGTCAACTCAGATTTTGCAGTTGACATTGACAAAAGAAAATCTACTACAGGTGATGTGTTTACTCTTGCAAGTGGTGCAGTTAGTTGGGTATCAAAGCTACAGACTATTGTAACATTTTTTACTACAAAAGCTGAATACATGGCAACTACCGAAGCTTGCAAGGAAGTAATTTGGATAAAAAGATTCATGGAAGAACTTGGACACACACAACAAAAGATTCCTATGCATTGTGATAGTCAAAGTGCTTTGCATATTGCTAGAAATCCAAGTTCTCATTCAAGGACAAAATACATTGATGTTCAATATCATTTTGTTCGAGAAGTAGTAGAGGAAGAAGTGTGGATATGGAAAAGATTCACACAAGAGATAATTTGGTAGACATTATGACAAAGCCAATTAATACTGTCATGTTTGTATGGTGTAAGTCCTCTCATGGCTTATCAGAAACGTAAGCAGCATAAGGCTTGTCAAAAAGCTAACTTTAACTGGGAGATTGTTAAAATTAGTAAAGTCATATTTTTGGCTTTGAAATAAAATAGTTCGTTACATTTATAGAAGCAAGAAAAGAGCAGTAAAAGAAGTTTCTGTTTTTTAGTTGAAAATTTTTTATATAAATTGTTGCGTTTTCAATTGTAATTGGTATCTCATTTTAAGAGAGAGAAATATAAAAAAAGCACATGGATTTGGAGAGAAAGTATTGTTTCTCCTACTATTGTTTGTAATGTTGGTATTCTCTCCTTATATTTAAAGCACATTTGTCATATTGCTTTTGCATACCAATTCCTAAATTTCTCAATACTATTTTAGCAGTGTGAGATACAATTTTCTATAATCTTCAGAATTTAACATTAAGAGCATGAAAACTGCATCATTGCTCACCTTTGATTCCTTAGTTTGTGGGAAAAGATGATAAATGTATTGTTTAAGCAGCTCCTTCTTTGCAAGCTGAAACTTTGATCTCTGCTTTTATACTATGTTGTTTTTGCTCTGCACTCTATTTCTTCTCTTCTTCAATCTCCATATTTTCATGGTCCTCTTTTTTCCTTAGTCTCTGTAATTTTGTTTTGATAAAGCTGAACTCCCTTTTGAGTCTTAGTCTCTTACCTACCCATCCTTCATAATGAGGGTTTGCAGTTAACAGAGGATAACTCCCCATTCTTGTCATGTAGCCCATTTTTTAGGGAAGTAGGAGGGATGGATTCACCAACCTTAAACCTGACAAAACTGACCTGAAACCTAAACCGAATTATCCAGACCCATACCCGACCCGACCCAACATTTGAAATAAGCTCACCAGAAATCCGAATTAACCCAACCTAAACCATACTCGATCCAAAATTTTCTACAAAGTTGCTTATTTTTGCATGACAAGCGTATTAGACCAAAAATCAGTTGACCCGAAGTCGAAACAAACCGAAGTTCACCTGACTCAAACCAAGCTGACCCGTAGTATCACTTAACTCGAAGCATGACCCGACCCAAACTCAACTGACCTGTGCCAAAACGGAATGACCCATTTGCCAGATCTAACCAACCCTTTTTTGTTATTATAATTTATAAGTAGCAATTAGAAATCGTGAAGGTCCCATATCCCATTTTACCAACATTTTTGACTTGTATAGATACCATATTGGGCTCGCTCGACATGGATTTTAGAAGAAAGATTATGGCCGAAGAGATACAACCCAAGAATAATTCTCATAAGGGTGTATGGTAATTTTGGTCAATTTAATTAGTTGGCTTTCATATTGAAGCCCAATGTTTTCATACATCTTGATTTTTTTATTTTTTTTTTATTTTTTTTGAGTGGGAATCACCTCTTTTAGTTTAGTCCTCGAAATATTTAACTCTTTATTTTTATTTTTTTTTCATTTGGGTCTTGTTGAGTATATGAACTTCGATTATGAAAATTTAAAATTTGTCAAAGCTTTACGTTGAACACCTATCACAAGTTTCCTCAAGATATATGAACATCATAAGCCAATCCTTCTTCCTATCCCTCATATCCCTATTAAGCTCCATAAGCTTACTCATGAGATGAATTGCCTTTGTAGTTGATCGTCCTACCATGAAATCATATTAGTTCTCAAAAACCAAAATTTTTGCTCTTAGTCACAACTGAATAACTCTCTTCCGAAGTCTGATAGTATGATTAAGCAACTTGATGCTTGTATAGTTGTTGCAACTTGATGCTTGTATAGTTGTTGCAACATTCATATCATCCTTATTTTCTTATAATGGGATAATTGTACCAATTTTTCACTCATCAGCATCTTTGTAGTCCTTAAAATAAGAATGAAAAGCCTAGTAAACCAGCGAAGCACTACTTTACCTAAGCAATTCCATACTTCAACATGTATCCGATCTAGGCCAACTGCTTTACCAACTTCATTTTTCCCATTGCTATTACATCCCCTTCTTTGGTGATATCAGGGCACGACCTAGGGTTTAGATGCTCCTCCCAATATCCCGAGTCAGAATGGTTTGGATACTCACGCTCTCTTTGTTCAAAAGTTCGTAAATGTAGCATTAGCCTTCTCCCCTTTATTTTATGTTCCTCCACTCAACAACGAAGCTATATTGGGACCAATGGGGCCCATGTCCCTCCCCCCACCACAATTAAATATATAGGATTTTATTGATATGAATAATAGAGATTGCAAGTGGGAGTGGTGGTAAGGTCGTCAACACTGTACATGAGGCGGGGAGTTTAAATCTCGATGTGCAAATAATATTTTTCTCTTATGATCTTAGGTGCTTAGCAATCACTACATGCCCATAATGTTTCCCTTTCAATTTCTTCTTCTTTTTTTAAAAAAATTATTTTGATAACTTTCTTTTCTTATTTGTTCACGTATTTATTTATCCCACCTTCTAATAAAATACTTTTGTTTTTTCATTCTTTTTTTAAATGCTTTAATTATTCAAAACAACAACTCTATTTAGTTCATTTCTAAGTTTTTATTTGAGATTAAAAGAGACAAAATATCTAATGAAAACAAATAGGATAAGGGGATCGAACATAAAATCTAATATACTGATTTTCCAATACTAACTATGAGCTCAATAGTAAATTAGAGTAGATCTTCTAAAATATTCTATTATTGTAATTATATGTACAGGTTATGCCTTAGAATTTCATGAATAGCTGTCAAAAGAATTGATAATTCGTATTATACTTTCATAGTATGGGTCATAGTTAAAATAATAATAATAATAATAATAATAATAATACAAATTATATATTTGAAAATAGTATTCAACTACAATGATAAAAACATATAATAAGAGTTTATAGAGTTTCTTATGCAATATTTTCTCATATAGTATGTGTTAAGAGACATTTCTATAAATTCAAAGATTTATAAACGTATAAAATATTAAAAATCTAAATTTGAATTTGTAATATTGCAAACTCAAAAATTCTGCACAATATAATTAAACACATTACATAATTTTCTCCCACAAGGATAAAATCCTAGCTTGGTCCTGCCTCCAATAGAACCTTACTGTCATCATCCTTGCACATTTTACATGGTCCCTAGTTCTCTTTTCCCTATCTTTTGCAAGCCTAAACACATCTTTCTCCATCTCCTTAGATGCAAATCTTTGGTACAACCTTCCATAGCTTTGTTCATAGCTATTGTGATTGCTTTCTTAGCTTCATTCTTAGATGTCTTATACTTGGCTTGTAACCTCTTTCTCCTCATCAAAAGCTCTATTGACTAACTTTGCATTAACCTCCTATTTGTCTTTGGTTTTCTTTATTACTTCACCATTCCACCACTACATTTCTTTGACTTTACTCCCTCCCCTTGACAACATTCCTAGGATTTCCTCAGCCAAACCCTAAATGCACTATCCTATAACCTCCCATTTAATGTTTGCATCCCCTCCATTTCCCCATGTGCCTTTTAGTTTGATCTTGTTAAATAACTTATCTACATTCTCATAGTTAAGTTCCACCATTTAACTCTGGGTTCGCCACTATTGCTTCTCGTCCTCTTACGACTCTTTATCTCTACATCCATGACCAACATCTATGGTGAGTCACCAAACAATCACTGAGGATAACTTCATAATCCATGCATGGCATTCTATAACATAATCTATGGTGAGCCTAGAAGAAGTGGTTAGAGAGGACCTGAGAGTTGTCGATCTGATGGAAGACATGGCTCAGGATAGGAGGCTGTGGCGGGACAGGATTAAGGTCTCTGATTGTAGGGGACCAGCTCCATAGGGAGCAGTAGCTTAGGCAGTGTGGGGCGGGTAGGGTTTTTTGGTATTGCTTACCTGCAGGTCGTACTTTTCTGGGATGTGACGGCAACAAGCTCCCCTAGTCTGTTGAGGTATGTCTCTGCTCTCCTTTTTATTTGATATCCGGAACCTTTTCTCTTCCTCTTTCTCTCACTCGGTAAATGGTTTTTGCAACCGTTTTTGCTATAACACTGGGAGTTTGTTGTTTGTTGTTGTTGTTGTTGTAAGTAGAAAGTAGTCAATTTGAGTCTTTGCAGTACTATTTTTAAAAGTCAGTAAGTCTTTTCTTTCTTCATGAAGTGTGAGTTTGCTACCATGAGACTATTAGCAACCGTAAAATCCACGATAGCAATCCCTTTGGTGTTTCTCTCTCTAAATCCAAAACTACCATGCATCCTCTCAAACCATCATCAGTTGCACCATTCTGTCTATTAAACTCTACCCATGTGAAAGGCTTGTCACTTTGCGAAATGCTCTTAACGACCCTATCCAAATCTTGCCAAAATTTCCGCTTAATGTTTTCCCTAGGTTAACGTGAAGAGCAAACATACTAACCATATTAAAGACTTTTGAACGCACCATGAACTTAATTGACATAATACGATTGCTCTTATGACTAAACCACCCCTAACATACTCAACAATTTACCTAAAAAGCTACGAAGCTCAACAGTGTGCCAAAAAGTCTGCTAGATATCTTCATGTAACATCACATATATCTTCTTTGGAAAATCTTCCTCACCTTCTAACAAGCTTAAATGGTGCTGGATGAGTTGACATAGGGAATATAGGAGTACTCAACTTCTTCCTGTTTGAAGATGTCGAAGCATAAGAGTTCTTCATATGGACAATAACGAAAGGGGTCCTACCAACCCAACCTTCACGTGGGAGTGCCTTGCAAGAGCCCAAGATAACTGAGAAGCAGCATGATCCACGGATGATTGAGGTTGTTATGAATATGAGAGAGAATGTGCAATATTAGAAGACTATGATGGTTGCGAAAAAGGAGGCGGGTTGCAAGCGATGAATGAAAAGGTTATAGGAGAGGGGATGTAGATAGAGGTGTACGAGACACATGAGAAGGTTGTGTTTGAGGTGGTGGAGATGGATGAGAGATGTGACATGGTTGTCGCACATAAGGAGAAGGTGAAGGTGGATGAGACATATATTTAGGTTATGGGAGAAGAGGTGGAGGTGAAGTCGGATAAGACATATGTTCAAGATGGGGGAGAGGAAGGAGAGGGAATAATGACTGTAAAGGCTACATTTGGGGGAAAGAGGCGAAAATAACAACATATGTTGCAGATGCCGCATAGGAAGTGTCAGGTGCAGATCATGTGGCAACAACAACATTTGAAGCCTTATAAGCAGTTGTTATCGCAGCGGTGATATTTTACACCTTCTAACATGCAAAAGGAATATGAGATTTTTAAAGTTGGGATCCATAATCATTTGTAGATAAAAGCAATAAAACATGGAACAAATTACCTTCATATTTTATCACTCTTTCAAAGCAAGTCTCTTTGATATGTCCTTCCCTTCCATAGTTGGAGCAATGAGTCTTGCTATCATTTCAAGAAACTTTCTCTAATTTGTCTTTTTTCTCCTTCCAATCTTTAGGCTTACTCTTAAAGCGGTAGCTGATTTCCCTTTTTGTGGGAAAGGAGCAGTGGTAATTGGTTCCCTTAGCCTATTAGACTCTTTCATATATCTCTACCAATAATTGGACTGATGGTATATTAATAACTATTCCTAAGGCTCTCAGTGTTGCAACATACATGGGCAAATTGAATAGGATTCAACTTCTTCTTTCTCATAATCGTGAAAGTACGAGCATATGGGTGCCATTGAGGTATTCATGCCTTAAGTGTGAAATTCCATGCATTTAGTGCACAATATAAACCCTTTAGTCCCATGTGACACTATACAATCCATTCCTTGACCTAGATGTTGTCCATCACCTAGCTTGATTTTTACACTTCTGTTATTTAGTATAAGGATCATAGCACCATTTGGTTGGTTTAAGCTTTACGACCATTTTTGAAACCTGAAACCTTTCCATGACACATTATGTATCCTCAAGTATACTCACAACATGCTTGAACATAACATCAAGGACAAATTAAAAATCTCAACTATATTGTTATGCACAGAACCACATTTTGAATTAGTTGTGAAGTATAACCTACGTAAGTCATGATGGTCCTTATTGTCCAAAAACTTCTAGCAGTTGCATCAAAATTTTACGTCTTCTTTACATGCAAATTGGAATGAACCTTAAAGATGACTTTACAATACTCCAAAAGATTTCTCTAAATTTAACCCCGCTCCACGTTTCTAAAATCAGCACATAGAGGCCTAGCACATGGTCACACGACCTATGCTCAACAACAGGTATCAAATAACTAATGGGATCAACAAGGCCCTAAAAATTAGAACAAATCTCAACAAATTGCATTTAACTAAGTTATATTGATAACTAGATTAAAAAAAAAACAAAATAAACTTCTTACTTCCACTGACAATATACCCTTGTCTTATACCGATCTCCTTGTCATTTTTAGCTACCTACAAAATTGGGTCCACATCTCTCAGTTCACCATTTATACTAAACTTTATGCCATAGGATATATATGATCGTTTGCATTTCTGCAATAGCCACATATAGTTGCTCGTTCTATGATCCCTTTAAGAAACATGAATCAAAGATAAAGCATTTTTGTACACTATTCTAAAAACCCCTCCTTTTCAAACTACCAATGCATAAGTACAGGCTCTTAAAGTTATGTTCACCGACAAATTTTTTGCTCACTTGTCTATTGAAAGTGGTTCCTCTATTTTGCTTGAAAACTTCAAGTCCAAAATCGACTTTCTAAACAACTCAACCTTATGATTTCCTATGACACAGCTAGTGCATTTGTTCCCCTATTGTACATAGACACATATGCCTTATGCTTATGGTCGTTCTTAGCTTCCTTAAGCTCCTAGCCCTCAAACTAGGTTGGATTTTGAAGGTCTCCTTGTAATAATCAACCAATCAATTAATGGATTTAGTTCTCCCATTTTAATTACCTTATCCTTAAAGTCATGTATATCCCATTTTAATTACCTTATCCTTAAAGTCATGTACACTTACTTTTTAGGATCCAGCTCTTTTAATACATTCAGACTCACAATACACTAGATGGGGCACTCTTAGAAACTACCACGATGAGACTCTCATGAAACACAAAAACATACCTTGCTTTGCATGCAACAAAACACAATTAAGCATAACCGCGCATACTATCATCAACAACCCACACAGCGAAGCATTACGGTACTAAAAGCCCATGTTCACAGTTCCATCATATACATCATCTAATAAGTCATTCTTTAATAACATTACAACTTCAAGAATTATGTGAATTCACATACGCAATTACATTACCAGATAAAGTAGCCAAATTTTACAGGTTCTGGTGTTCAGTAAAGTCCAACATATTACTGATGAGTACAATGATCAAATCATCTTGTTGTGCTCTCTAATTTAGGGGCGGAGCTATAGTGGGGTCACGTGGAGTCAAACGACCCCACTTTAAAAAAAAAATATGCCACTAATGTTACAAATAATTACATAAATTTATATATATAATTTTTGACATGCCCCCACGCATTGAAAGAAAGTTGCTCCAACGGTTGGATGGGTGTGTAGCATTAGTTTGGGTTAAGGGCATACATTGCAGGCTCAATCCTTGTTCCAAGCATCATCATGTAGAAGCTCTCTTTTTTTTTTTGGGCCCCAAGTTTAAAGATTAGATCATTACCCCTACGCGACTTCTTCACACCTCATTCTCATTTTTGCCAGATACCTACAGAAAGAGAAACCAACCCGCAGTCACCCACACCCATGCCTAATCGCCCGCCACCGGTGGCGGCAGCTGGAAGCCGTCCTCAACCCACCAGCCCCAGTACAGAAAGCCACCCTCAACCCACCAGGCTCACCCCTCCGTCGCCCACTCAGCTGGTGCCCCTGCCCCACTGCCAGTCCACTGCCACCAACACTATACATTCAATTTGAAGGTACAAACCCTAAAACCCTAGATCTAATTCTAAGTATTTAGTTTTAATTTTAGCTTTTGTTTGTCGAATTTTCAATTGTTTAGCCTTTAATTACTTAGATAGTTAGATTAATTCCAATTGTTTAGATCATTTGTGCAATAGAATATTGGATGAATTTTTAAATGACACTGTTATTACTTATTTTGAGGATGATATTTTTTGAAACAGTATCAAACAATGATGTCACGTATCGCTTCCAAGATATAAAAGCTCATCGAGGACAATTTTCTTAATTGTATTAGCTTTGTAATTTCATTTTAATGACCATTGTTAAATTTAAAATTTCAAATCACACATGTGTTTGAACTTTGACCCCGTTTGATTTAATTTATGGATTCGCTACTGCCCTAATTGTGTGAAATATGCACCTTTAATCTTCCTTATGCTCTTCACTTTGATCGTGATCGGTATTTCACGACTTCAAAATGAGATGGAGAACTCTAAGAAAATTTTGCAGCAGGGGCTGAGCGTGTGGTTATGAGCTCCAAATGGAGGGAAGAGTTTGATCCACTTTTCCAGTAGTAACTTGCAACAGTTACTTCGGTAACATTTTTTATTATTTTGAATAATATGATAATAGTTTTGAGCGAGAACTCTATAAAGCATGTTTAACGCCAATTGTTAAATATAGTTTACTAGCCAACCATTATGCTTAATTGGCTAGCCATTTCGTTTTCTCGTCATTATTAGATAGATGCCAATCGATATTATGTATTTGATGTTGGTGGTTTAAGTATTTCTTGTCTTACGTCATAACATTAATGAATATTTTTCGGGTTTAAATGGACATTTGTCTCACGTAAAAACTAAGACTGACAAAAATCTGTCCGATCCGATTATCCGAATTTATCCGACCCGGAAAAAACCGGATACGGTCACCAAATTTATGTCTGAATTTAAAATTCGGACAACCGATCATGTCCGAATTTAAATCCGGGTAGGGTTCGGGTTTGGACATTCGGGTTTGGGTTGTCCGGATTTTTGAACCATTTCGGGTTCGGACAAATTCGGACAATCGAACAACCGGGTTTGGAAATCGGATAACTATGTTTGTATGTAATTTTAGTCCAAATTCTTTAGAAAATTTTATAAAAACAAATTCGGACAACCAGGTTCGGACATTAAAAAATCGGGTTCGAGTTCGGTCACACAAAATTTCAGTCAGAATGTCCTAAAATCATATCACAAATTCGGACATTCGGTCAACCGGGTCTAGACATCGGACATTCAGGTTCAGGTCCAGGTCTGGTCAAAGTGTCCGATTTATATTCCGAACAAGGTCCAGGTATGAAGTTTTTGTCCGAATGTCTGATTTGTCCGGACCCAAATTGACCCGGACTCGAATTTTTGTCAGCCCTAGTAAAAACTAATGCTACAATCATTAATAGGAGAGTTCTACTCCTTACTTGACCAACATTAACTTGATTTCAGTGACATGGAAGATTCATGACCAAAAAAAAATAAAATAAAATGACTAGGATGAAATTGAATACCATAATATAAGACTGAAAATACTCTTTTAGAGTGTATAAAACTTGTTACATTTTCACTGCTTAAACTGTGACGCGTTGTAATCTTTTCATCATACATTGTTCACCCCAGATGTCTTTGCATCCTTCCATTTAGCTGATGGACATAAATGTTCTTAGACTCCTAATTTTCATCTTGTTTTCTTTACCGTTTGTTAGATTTGAGAGCACACAACACAAGAGGGGGGGTGAATTGGGTTGTGACAGATTTTCGGAATTTTCACCAAACAGGCTCAGGAACTGTTTGGAGAGGGTGTTTGGAACTGTATGCGAAGCACTGTGCAGCAAGTAATCACTGAAAATAAATAGAATCGACACAGTATTTTTCCGTGGAAAACCTCTAGCCCATCTGAGGTAAAAAACCACGACCTACCTTGTAGGATTTTCGCGCAATTTCACTATACGGGCTGAAAATCGTTACAAAGTAACCTAGCTGTTACACTTGCAACACACCGTGACTTGTCTTCCCAAGACTTTGTCACCCCACGTCTGAGTCACCCTTGACTCAAACACACTCAATCACTCTCAGAATGAATGAAGAAAAGAAACTCTCACTTGAATTGCTTCTAAGTAAGCTAATGTGAGATACAATATTCCCTATTGTGCCAATTTTGGAAAGCTTGATCTTTTTGCTCACTAGGCTCGGTTTTCTTTCAAAAATCACTGCACTTAATTCTGAAAATTCTCTGCTTGAAAACCGATGATGAACTCCATGTTCACGTTTTGAATAAATAGATAAAACGAATGATTTTAGTAGAGAAAAAGGAGGAGAATTTTTAGGCATACTCTCAGCACATAACGGCTAGTGGGGCATGATTTTTAGGTCAGCCACAATTTTTCTTTCTCAGCCAATCTTGCTGCTCCAGTAGCTCCAACCATTTACTAAAAATAGAGGTTGGTTATTTCAATTTGAAAAACAAGTAAAGAAAATCTAGGTCAGTCAATACCCAAGCTAAAAATAGCTTAGCTGACTAACTGCTAGCTGAAAATCATTTTTAACAAAAGCCCCTGAAAATACTGATTCAAAATTTGGGAGAGTAAATTTTGAAAAACGTTTTTTACTGGCGCAACACCAAACAGTCTGGACACCCTGTTTGTAGTCCTGCTCTAAGATAGTGTTGGGGTCTTTTTGCAAAATCAAAAACGTTTGACAAAGTGAGTGTTAAATCAAAGATTTCCTAGTTGGCACATTAACAAGAATCTAAGAATAAAAAATCAATACTACCCAAAAGATTCTTGATGACTCAATTGCAAAGATGTTCCGCTGCTCCAATCACTGCATCACCCTGTTTGGACATCTGTTCTTGTACTTTGACTTTTCATTTCATTTGCTGCTCTGAGGACCTGATCACCAACCTGTTTGGAGACCTGTTTTGTGCAACACTCAAGTATGTGCATTACGTTGTCATTTATGTTTGTTATCATCAAAACTCCTTACATATTATAAGGAAGGGTTCAACAAATTCCCCCTTTTTGATGATGACAAACTAAATGACCATATTGACCAACCATATTGACCAAGAGAGAGACAATAAAGCCAAGAAAGAGAAATTTGAAAAAGAAAGACGATTTGAGTCTAGATTACTTCCCACGCCTATGGTCATGCATAACTTCCCCCTTTTGGCATCAGCAAAAGTAGTGGACAAACAACCAGTCAAGGTAGGGTACCATCACCACCGCTTGGGTGAGGAGAGAGAGACAACTTGCGATACACTCAAGTATACAGTACACAATGAGACTGGCCATCCAGGTCACGCACAAACAACATCCAAACAGAAAACAAGCATAGCCAAGCAATATAGCAAGCCAAACCAAGAATCGGAATCAACCCAGGTTAGTAAAAACAAATGACAAACCAGCAGCAGCGATGTGTAGAAACAGATGAACACAAAATAGAAGGATGCAAAGTATCAGAGCAAAATAAGGAACAGATGCCAGAACAGGGGGATAGGGTGTTTAGGGAGGGAGATTGGATAGTTTGGCTGTCAAAGTGGAGAAGAGAGATAGGATTTCCCCATGGCGCTTCGCATGCAAGGCCCTCTCCTCATCTAGAGCAGTCTTGAGCTCTGCAATCTCAGCCTTCTGTCTGGTCAACTCCTGAAGAAGGTCCACTGGCGGTGCGCTGGAGGAAGTCCCAGGGACAGGAGTAAAGGGTGTTTGGGACCCCTGTTCAGGAACGACTGTCCCACCTGGTCCAGACTTGAAGCCACAGCCCAGCAGAGTAGTACTCCCAATCAGGTCAACCATCTGGGCCGCAATCTTTCTCTGTAGTGGCACCCCAAACTGTTCCAGCACCTGGGTGAGGAAAAAACCGTAACCCAAGTCGTGATCTCGGGTGGAGGTGGCAATGCGTTGTATGTGCCTGATCATGATGGCAGGGAGATTAATCTGCGCACCCTTAGCCAACAAATCCACAAGGTGTTGATCCATGGCATCGGCCAAGTTTCTTCCTTGGCCATGGGGAATAATATTCTTTATGACGAACCAAAAAAGGAGTTGATGAATGGGGGTCATATCACCCTTTCGCAATGATTTGGGCTTTGTCAAATCAGGCTGTTGGCCCAACCTCCGAGCCATATCAAGCAGCTGAGCCTGATCCAGCATTGATTTGTCCTCTCGGACATAATCAGTGCACCCAACAGTTGGGACCCCTAGAATTTCCCCAAGCCTAACAGCATCAAACCTAATCTGTGTCCCTCCAACCACAGAAGTCACCACACCCTGGGTGACAGAGCAATTTGCATAAAACTCTGCTAAATCAAGAGCAGAACATCCCACTTTGGCATTCCCAAACAATTCGAGCCAACCCTGGGCTCGTAGTTTTTCCAAGAACATGTCCAGGCCCTGTTCCTGGAAGTAAGCAGCCTTCACTATCTTCCCTTTCACCACACTTCGTTGTAAAAATTTGTTCAGTTTTGATGCAGGAGTAGGTGATCGCTTGACCTTCTTTGAGTGTGGTTCAATGGTGTCATCCCTAGCAGGGCCCTGTGTGGATCCCTGTTTGGGGGCACCCTTTCGTTTGAGGGCTGGTTTGGTGGCAGGAGTGTGGTAAGGGAATGGAATAGCAGTGTCCCAGTCTTCACTGGAGGCAGGTGATTCGAATGAAGTATCATCAACTTCAATCGGGGTGGAAGACTGTTGGAAGGATCGAGGCCTTGTTTGGAAGGCTGTTCGAGACGATTTTCTTGTGGGTCTTGTGGTGGTTGGCTTGGTGAGGTTTTTGTGGGGTTTTGATTCTGATTCTCGTTTTTCTGGGGAAAGGTCTTGTGGCACAGGGGGAAAGACTGTTTGGTCAGAATCAAAAAATTGAACATGTTGAGAAGAGGGTAGGTCTGTTCGGCCTGCAGTGGTTTTGAGGCGTCTCTTGCGAGAGCGTTGAGGAATGGGAGGTGTGGTCTTAAAGATAGGGGAATCCAGTTCACCACCCTCAAAATTAGGGTGTTCAGTTTCGGGTTCAAGATCAGGTTCACGCCCTGTTCGGGGTTCGTTCAGGTCAAGAACATCAATATCAATATCAACCCCATGAATCTGGTCTTCCCACCCAGATTCAACATCCCACCTTGACTCGTCCCGTGGTTCGACCCCAGAAGGTCGAAATTCTACCAATTTCCATCCAAAATTGAATGGAATTTCCTCCAAAGCAAGCCCCACACTACTCAAAGAAATTGATTTGAGGAAGTTGAAACCCGTAACTTTTAAGGGCAAGGAAGGTGAGGGTTCGAATTTCATACCCAAATAGTGGAGGAGCTCGTCGGCCGTCGAGGGGAGAGAAGATGACGTCGCCGGCGTGGACGCCAGGCGGCGGCGCTTGGACAGCAAGGTCTCCGGCAGGCGGCTGTCGACGAGGGAGAGAGGCAAGCTAGAGTTGGCCATGGCGGTTTGAGAGCCTCTTGGGTTTCGGTTGGGAGGAGAGAGAATGAGAGTTTGATTGAATGTGTGAGAGATGGTTCTTGGGAGAAGAGAAGCAAGAAATAACGCAAGAAGTAAAGATGAGAGAGGGAGAATCACACTAACCGAGACTCAAGAGGAGTTATAACCGGCGGCCCATTACCAGAAGAACGTGTCCATGCAGAGAATTGATGCTCAACATAAATAACTGCTGGATGCATTTGTTTTGACAAACAAAGGTCGTACCTGTTCATGGTGCCTGTTCCTGAAGTGAACTGTTCGGTGTCTTTGGAAAATAAGGGCAGTATCATTTGACTTCAACGAGTGTCAACAAGCTGCTTTCAACTCATGTGCCGGTTACAGCACTAGTTTTGACAATAACCAGAATTTGACTGAATTGACCTGAAACACATCTTTTAACTAAATACACAATTAGGGTTAGTAGTACAAACCTAGGATGTTTTAATTAATCCTAACTCAAGTCGATTCTTTTCAAACTACTCTCTATTCAAGGCTTTTGTAAAAATATCTGCAATTTGCTTTTCAGTGGCACAAAAATTCATTGAAATTAATCCTTTTTCCACATTGTCTCGTAAAAAATGATGTCTTATGTCAATATGTTTAGTTCTTTTATGTTGACATGGGTTTTTGGAAATATTTATAGCACTTGTATTATCACAAAATATGGGAATACATCCCATGTCAACACAAAAATCTTTTAATTGTTGCCTTATCCACAGCAGCTGGGCACAACATGAAGCTGCTGCTACATACTCAGCTTCTGCTGTGGACATGGCCACTGAGTGTTGTTTCTTGGTTGCCCAAGACACCAAACAGGGTCCAAGAAAATGAGCCATACCTGATGTACTTTTTCTATCCACCAAGAAGCCTGCATAATCCGCATCAGCATAACCAACAAGGTCAAAATTACAACCCTTAGGATACCATAGAGTTAGATCAGGTGTATGTTTCAAATATCTAAAAATTCGTTTAACAGCCTTTAAATGAGTCTCTTTTGGCTTAGACTGAAAACGAGCACACAACCCAACACTGAATACAATGTCAGGTCTACTGGCTGTTAGGTAAAGAAGCGACCCAATCATCCCTCTGTAAGACTTCTCTTCAACTGAGGGACTCCCATCATCCATTACCAACCGGGTTGAAGGTGAGATGGGAGTATTAATTGGCTTGGCCGAATCCATACCAAAACGTTTTAATAATTCGCGGACATATTTTTGTTGATGGATCGTGGTGCCGTTTGAAGTTTGCTTGATTTGTAAGCCTAAGAAGAAATTAAGCTCACCCATCATGCTCATTTCAAACTCACTCTTCATCATTTTAGAAAATTCATTGCACAAATCAACATGGGTTGCTCCAAATATAAT
Organism: Selenicereus undatus; assembly: GCA_017589665.1. Classification (NCBI taxonomy): domain Eukaryota; kingdom Viridiplantae; phylum Streptophyta; class Magnoliopsida; order Caryophyllales; family Cactaceae; genus Selenicereus; species Selenicereus undatus. The sequence goes on along the minus strand of JACYFF010031956.1, from coordinate 32,219,377 downwards.
GTCATCGACATATACTTGGACAATTAATAAATGTTCCCCCTTGGATTTTAGAAACAAGGTATTATCTACCTTGCCTCTTCTAAAACCATTTTCTAATAAAAAGGTTGACAAACGTTCATACCAAGCTCTTGGAGCTTGTTTTAAACCATAAAGAGCTTTGTCAAGTTTGAAAACATGGTTAGGAAATTCATTATTTTCAAAACCAGGGGGTTGCATAACATACACCTCTTCTTTTAGGTATCCATTAAGGAAAGCACTTTTGACGTCCATTTGGTAAAGTTTTATTTCCATGTGAGCTGCAAAGGCTATTAGGATACGAATGGCTTCAATTCTTGCAACCGGTGCAAATGTCTCTTCATAGTCAATCCCTTCTTCCTGGTTGTAACCTTGCACCACCAATCTGGCCTTGTTCCTGGTGACTGTTCCTGACTCATCAAGCTTGTTTCGGAACACCCACTTGGTGCCAATGATTGTTCTTTCTTCTGGCCTTGGTACAAGGTGCCATACTTTGTTTCTTTCAAATTGATGAAGCTCCTCCTGCATGGCTATGACCCAATCTGAATCTGCAAGAGCTTCATTAACATTCTTTGGCTCAATGTTAGAAAGAAACGCATAAAAAGCACAAAAATTTCTCAATTTAGATCTGGTTTGCACTCCAGTGTTTAGGTCAGTTAATATTTGGTCCAGGGGATGAGAGCTCTGATGTTTCCATGGTCGTGGAGTACTAGGATCCACGGACTCACTTTCTACCCTTGCTTGACCAATCGGTGAAACAGGTTCAGGAACTGTTCTGGAACTTGTTCCTGCACCTGTTTGGAAGCCTGTTGCTGAATCAGTCCTGGGATTTGTTACTGAGTCAGATCTGGACCCTATTCCTGGAGAGTTAGGCTGGTTCTGTACCAGATGGGGCTCGTCATTTCTTCCCCCTGTTTGGTTCAGACCCTGCCTGTCTTCTCCAGAAACAGCTCCAGGCCCTGATCCATCCTCAGAATTCTTACCGTTCAGTCCCTGGTTGGGCAGCAGATCTTTCTTAGCAAGCCCTAGTTCGAAATCATCTTCCTGTGCATTATTCTCAGCTAGAGAGTTAGTTTCATCAAAAAGCACATGCACACTCTCCTCAACACACAAGGTTCGCTTATTGAAAACTTTGTATGCCTTACTATGTGAGGAATATCCAATGAAGATTGCCTCATCACTTCTTGGATCAAATTTCCCTAAGGCATCCTTCCCATTATCATGCACAAAACATTTACAACCAAATACTCTTAAGTGCATAATATTGGGTTTTCTTCCTTTAAAAAGTTCATAGGGAGTTTTGTTAAGAATGGGTCTGATCATGCACCTATTTATAATGTAACATGCAGTGTTCAAAGCTTCTGCCCAAAAATTTCTAGGAAGACTACTAGCAATAAGCATTGTTCTAGTCATGTCTTCTAGAGTTCTATTTTTACGTTCTACCACCCCGTTCTGTTGGGGTGTTCTTGGGGCCGAAAAGTTATGAACAATGCCATGTGCATTACAATAATCAACAAAGCTCGAGTTTTCAAATTCGGTACCATGATCAAATCTTAAACACATGAGTGAATGACCAACTCTCTTTTCAACCCTTTTGAGAAACGTAATGAACAATTCATAAGTTTCATCTTTTGAAGACAGAAATAAAGTCCATGTGAAATGAGAGTAGTCATCAACTATGACAAGCACATATCTCTTCCCTCCTCTACTCCTAGTCCTCATAGGACCACACAAATCAACGTGTAACGTTTCAAGAGGTCGAGATGTGCTCACATAGTTTTTTGTTTTAAAAGAATTTCTAACTTGTTTTCCCATGGCACACGCGTCACATACCTTGCCATCATCATATTTGATGGAAGGTAAGCCGACTACTAGGTCTTTAGTCACCAATTTATTTAAGAGAGAAAGACTCGCATGACCTAGCCTCTTGTGCCACAACATAATGTCATCATTTAACACACTCAAACAAGTTAGATTGTTTTGGGAAAGCGAAGAGATATGCACTTTATAAACATTTTTATCACGCTTCCCCCTTAGCACAACATCTCCTGTGTTCATATTAACAACCAAGCAACGTTTCGATGAGAAAACTACTAGGTTGTCTTTATCACACAGTTGGGACACACTCAACAAATTATGTTTTAGGCCATCTACAAGATAAACACTATCGATGGAATGGGAGAGAGACTTACCAATCTTACCTATACCGACAATTGTCCCAGACTTGCCGTTTCCAAAAGCCACTCTCCCTCCTTCAGAAACTGTAAGTGAGAGGAAATTTGATCTTTCACCAGTCATATGCCTTGAACACCCACTGTCAACATACCACAACCGTTCGTTTTCTGGGCAGTTCCCCGACCTGTTTGGTAGGGTGTTCAGTAGCTTGTTCCTGCTCACTTCAGCCTGCAAAACAAATCAAAGGTTAGTTTTTGGGACCCAAATCCATTTGGGCCCCAGTCCTTTTGACATGCCAAGTTGATCCTTTCTAACCCAAATTTGTTTCACATAGATCATGCTTCTTTCCAAGGCACGCTTCCTTAAGGCACACATACTTTGATAATGTCCGATTTTACCACAATGATAACAAATAATATTTTCAGGCAAGCTCACATATTTTTGGTTTACTGGATATACAGATTTCTTGGGAACAAAACCCAGCCCCTTTTTATTTCGGTTGAAGTGTGTGTTCAGCCAATTTAGAGCCAGTGAGGCCCTGTTCCAGCGCCTGTTTCTGGCCAGGTCAGAATCAACTTTGTTCACTTTTTCCATGAGATCCTTGTTTTCATTCAAAAGCGCTTCCAGTCTTTCTTTAAGCTTAACGGACTCGGTTTCCAGTTTGAGGTATGCAGCACTAAATTCTGCCTCTTTCATGCTTAAGGACTTCTTTAGATCATCTAAATCCTTATTCAAGACAAGATTTTCAATATCGACCACAGACTTGTGATTTTCAAGGGATTCATTTTCTTGCTCAAGTTTCCTTATGTCCCTTTTTAAATCAGCACAAGCATCTTGTAACATGCAATTTTCAGCATTCATGGAGTCATATTCATCTATCAAGGTAAGAAACAACTCCTCGAGTTTTGCTTTAGTGAGAACACTTACCTTCCCTTTTAGCTCGGCTAGGCTATCCAATGCTTCCTCATCCGTGTCTGATTCACCAATTGCCATAAGCGCCACAGCAGCCTCTTCACCATCAGAAACTTCATCTTCATCAGATGTGTCTCCCCAGGCAGCAAGCATGGCCTTTGAGAAGCGTTTGGCAGAACTGTTTCCAAACAGTCTTCGGCCCTGTTTGCGAGCCTGTTCCTGCTCCTGTTCTTCCTTTAGTAACGGACAATTTTTCACAATGTGGTCGAGTTTGCCACACTTAAAGCATCCAGTAAACTGCTCTCGGTCATTATTCCTGGCTTTATTGAAATTCCTTTTCTTAGAAATTTCTTTGGATTTCTTGAAGAACCTCTTGAACTTGCGAGTTATCATAGCCATCTCCTCATCATCCAAATCTGAGCTATCTTCATCCATCACTTTTAAGACCAGTCCTCGGCCCTTCTTAGCTTCCTCCTTTTGTTGGGAATTTTTCCTAAGCTCATAGGTTTGGAGGTTTCCAATGAGTTCATCTAGCGAGATGCTCTCCATGTCTTTTGCCTCCTGGATAGCCGTGACTTTGGCTTCCCAGGATTGTGGCAAAAATCTCAATATCTTTCTTACCAACTCCTCCGTGGTGAAGGATTTTCCCAAGGACTTGAGCTCATTGGTGATGTGAGTAAATCGCGTGTACATCTCCATTACAGTTTCCTTGTCACCCATTTCAAACAACTCATATTTCCTCATCAGTAATTCAATTCTGGACTGCTTTACTTGGTTTGTCCCTTCATGTGCTATTTGTAAAGCGTCCCATATGTCTTTGGCGGTCTTGCACTCGGAAATACGTACGTATTCATCTGGACCAAGGCCAAAATATAGAAGCTTTTTAGCCTTGGCATTCTTTTCCATCATCTTGAAATCTGCAGAATTGAATTCTTTGGGTTCTTTGGGAATCATAGTATTCCCATCTTCTGAAGGTTTTGTGGGGACAAGAGCACCATTTTTTATGATTATCCAAAGCTCGTAGTCATCAGCTTGGATGTAGTTTTCCATGCGATTTTTCCACCAACTGTAATGTTGACCATTAAAGTATGGTGGTCGGGTCACAGATTGACCTTCAAGTATTCCTTGAGGTGTGCTCATGATTAGGATCTCTCTTAAGATGTTAATCTTTTGGAAGAGAACCTGCTCTGATACCACTTGTTAGATTTGAGAGCACACAACACAAGAGGGGGGGTGAATTGGGTTGTGACAGATTTTCGGAATTTTCACCAAACAGGCTCAGGAACTGTTTGGAGAGGGTGTTTGGAACTGTATGCGAAGCACTGTGCAGCAAGTAATCACTGAAAATAAATAGAATCGACACAGTATTTTTCCGTGGAAAACCTCTAGCCCATCTGAGGTAAAAAACCACGACCTACCTTGTAGGATTTTCGCGCAATTTCACTATACGGGCTGAAAATCGTTACAAAGTAACCTAGCTGTTACACTTGCAACACACCGTGACTTGTCTTCCCAAGACTTTGTCACCCCACGTCTGAGTCACCCTTGACTCAAACACACTCAATCACTCTCAGAATGAATGAAGAAAAGAAACTCTCACTTGAATTGCTTCTAAGTAAGCTAATGTGAGATACAATATTCCCTATTGTGCCAATTTTGGAAAGCTTGATCTTTTTGCTCACTAGGCTCGGTTTTCTTTCAAAAATCACTGCACTTAATTCTGAAAATTCTCTGCTTGAAAACCGATGATGAACTCCATGTTCACGTTTTGAATAAATAGATAAAACGAATGATTTTAGTAGAGAAAAAGGAGGAGAATTTTTAGGCATACTCTCAGCACATAACGGCTAGTGGGGCATGATTTTTAGGTCAGCCACAATTTTTCTTTCTCAGCCAATCTTGCTGCTCCAGTAGCTCCAACCATTTACTAAAAATAGAGGTTGGTTATTTCAATTTGAAAAACAAGTAAAGAAAATCTAGGTCAGTCAATACCCAAGCTAAAAATAGCTTAGCTGACTAACTGCTAGCTGAAAATCATTTTTAACAAAAGCCCCTGAAAATACTGATTCAAAATTTGGGAGAGTAAATTTTGAAAAACGTTTTTTACTGGCCCAACACCAAACAGTCTGGACACCCTGTTTGCAGTCCTGCTCTAAGATAGTGTTGGGGTCTTTTTGTAAAATCAAAAACCTTTGACAAAGTGAGTGTTAAATCAAAGATTTCCTAGTTGGCACATTAACAAGAATCTAAGAATAAAAAATCAATACTACCCAAAAGATTCTTGATGACTCAATTGCAAAGATGTTCCGCTGCTCCAATCACTGCATCACCCTGTTTGGACAT
>JACYFF010031956.1:32042178-32208932 GCA_017589665.1 Selenicereus undatus | reverse complement strand
TTTGTTATCATCAAAACTCCTTACATATTATAAGGAAGGGTTCAACACCGTTACTGTGCATCCTGCCGTCGGTCCCTTCAATATGACGGTGAAAGTGGGTGACGAAAACAAACCCGGGCGCCGGGGGGGGGGGGGGGGCTTGTCTGAGAAGTTCTGAATTTAAACGCCAGTGTATTTCGAATAAAAGTTCATTGCATATATGCAAACAATTAGACTACAATGCAGCCGACAACAACGTCATTGCTTTTACAAAACCAAGCGAGGGAAAAGCCGCCTTCTGCATTTAACCATCACACAGACCCCATAACTTATAGCCATGTCCAACGGCCTAATGATCTGATACGAAAAAGGGAATATTGTCAATCAACTATCCTTCCACTTTACAAGATCTTGTCCAAAATCTCTTCTTATATACATCTAAAATTACATTCGGCTTTAGAAAATGGGTAAGACACCAGCCTCTTTTGGAAAAAGACCTAATCCTTGAGGTACAGGAAGAAAAAGCTCAAACAAGACTGACTATACGCACGGGAGGGGCACGCTACACGTGGGAAAATCCCGGTGTAGATCCTTCTTCAAGAAGCTAACAATGGCTAGAGAGACATAATTCATATAGAAGGCTATGCGATTCCATCATCTTAAAGCTTCAGATGTTACGGTCATGCCTATCTCCTTCAGCATACTAGTATCAACCAACATGCAGAACTGCGAATCTTCTGCCAGTATCGATGGTGGCTAAATAGAATTCAGGTGTATATTTTTACTGGCTTCTCAAATGCGTGACGGTTCTGCAAAAATGAAGTTACGTCATCAAAACTGTGTGTTCATGAAAGCCTCAAGAAAGAAAAACTGTGTTCACCATTGACTAAAGTGAATCGAAACCCCCCCCCCGGCCCAAAAAAAGAGTTGATGAATCATCAGAGCTAAGAGCAAACTCTTCCTCCCCCCGCCCCCCCAAAAAAAGGGAAAAAAAGGATTACACAAAAATAAATAAAGATTGCTCACATTTTCAACAGTTATATTTACCTGATTTGCTGTGTAAGCCCGATTTGGGGTAGTATCATATGCTCCAACCCCAAGTACTGCTCCCACGCACCATAAACATCTCTCCTCTGTCATTTTTTTAATTAAAAAATAGCAGAAAGATTGTAAATTTATTCAGCTAGCATGCAAAAGGTATCCGTTGTACTCCTCCCCTCTTTCAAAACTCACTCCCACTATGGAGTTAGACAGGTACAACCGCGTAAATATTTCAGGGATCTATAAAGCTAATGTCAAGTGTCAAGCCAAGAAAAAGCACGAGTGAAAGATGCAGCAAACAAAAGATGCAGCAAACAGAAAAACAGTCAAACCTGAAAGCCTATAACTTCCACTAACATCACTATGCATGACAATGTAGTGTACTATAGTTTTATTACTCTTTAAAAACATTACGTTTAACCCTCTCACTATCTCGTAATTGTCAATGCCTTTTCTGTGGTTAGAGATTTCTTATAATTGAATTTCAACCCAACCTCCAAATCAACTCCCGTAGCAGATGTGCTTTCTTTTGTATCCAGGGTACTTGATACTCCTTACCCTTCTACTAATCTTGTCACCTTCCTTATCAACTTTTGTGTCAGAACTTGTGACAATCAGTATTGCATGAGTTCTAGAATGTTTCCCTGTCGAGACCAAGTTCTTGTTCAACCCTTAACTCCTCGAAGAGCGTATTCATTCCAACATTTACAAGAAGCATTAGCAGTTGTGAACAGTTAGAAGCGGTTGAGAGTAGTTGTAATTAGTAGTTAGCAGTTGGGAATAGTTGCGAGCAGTTAGTAGCAGTTGGGAGGCAGCTGGCTTGATTTTTGTAATATAATGTGTGACGACTCAGATCACCCTAGATAGGGGTGAATAAGGTGAACACAGAAATTTTAAAAAAAATATTGAAAGCAAGAATAAAAATTAAAATGAGACAATATGCAGCAATATTTTAATGAGGTTGGGCCTCAATCAGGCTAAGGTCCGCGCCTAGAGTTATTTAACTCTAGGATTCAACTCTCTACTTCTTTTATTGACATAAACTCTCACAATCTCTCAGAGCTATTTCACTCTAGAGATCCCAAGTACTTAAATCAACCTCTTGATTTAAGTATGGGGGAGTTATGACCTCACACCAACTCCTAGTTCACTCCTTAATAAAGAATTCTCAATACACTCACAACTTTTGATCACAAAATAACACTCAGTACAATAGTTCAAAGTATGTGCTCAAATGGTGTTTTTCATACTACCTTTTCTGTATGTTTTTCTCCCTCAGTTTGGCCACTATTTATAAGTTTCAGCACTCGTCCACCAAATATGGAAGTTCTGCCCAGGGTATGCTGAAATGGCATTTCAGGCCCTTGATTTCTACTTAGCTGTTGCTATTTTGATTTTTTTGCCTTCCTTGTCATGATTTGGGCTAATGAGATGCTGCACAATATCTTCTAAAAATATGGAAGGAAAACATTCTAGAATCAAGAAATAATATTACCTTATTTGACTCAAATCATATCATATCTTTTCATCATGGCAAGCAAGGGCGAGGATAAAATCATGGTAGATTGCTTAATTTGAATACTCAAAATTTGAATTTCAAATTTTGAATCAACTAAGTAATTTACTTGATTGATTTTCCAATTAATCAATATCACGCATATATTTTCCTTAAGCAACCATACGTTATCTCCTCATGATTTGGCAAAGCAATAATTTTTTTTATCCAATTCTTGATCTGGACAGCATGTACACTTATACTTGAGCATATATCTTCAACTCAAATAATTATTTTGTTTGTTATTATCAAAATCAATATATGACTCTTAGAGTCAACAATCTCCCCCTATTTGATGATGACAAACAATCCAGTGATGGTATGAAGGAATATGAAGATACATACCTTGATTCTTTTATATACTTACCCTCAGTTGATAATACTTCTCCCCCTTTGTCATCACTAGAAAGGGATGTAAAATATCATTGTATATTAATAGCATGGCTCACCCTTAATATACAACAACAACAAACTCTCAATGTGGGTCCCGCTTTCGCGGGGTCTGGGGAGATCCAGCTGTAGGCAACCTTACCTCTACCGATATTCCTACCCATAGAGAGGTTGATTCCATCAGACCCACGAAACAGCTTTGAGAAAAAGGTTTGAAGAGAAAACAATTGCAAAACCATTGACCGATGTAAGAGCAAGGGGAAGGGGGAAAAGGTATCGGATAAGCGAAAAGATAGGGAGCGGAGACATACCTCAACAAACCAGGGGCGCTTGGTGTCGTGACATCCCGGGAAAGCACGACCTACAGACAAGCAAACCAAAACCCTACCCACCCCACCCCGCCCCACACCTCCTAAGCTACTGCCACCTACGGAGCCGGTCCCCTACAATCAGGGACCTTAATCCTGACCTGCCACAAACTCCTATCCTGAGCCATGTCCTCCGTGAGACCGACAACTCTGAGGTCCTCTCTAACCACCTCTTCTAGGCTTTTCTTCGGCCTACCCCTCCCTCTCTTACCACCGGGGGGGGTTAATACTCTCGCACCTACGCACTGGGGCGGCCACACTTCTCCTCTTCACGTGACCGAACCATCTGAGCCTCGATTCCCTCATCTTCTCCTCTATGGGTGCCACTCCAGCTAAGCCCCTAATTACCCCATTCGTGATCCTATCCAATATCGTAAAACCACACATCCACCTGACCATCCTCATCTCAGCTACCATCAACCTTTGGACCTGCGCCTTTTTTAGAGGCCAACACTCCGATCCATAGAGAACAGCCGGTCTAACTACCATCCGATAGACTTTGCCTTTCAAACCCATGGGCACTCTTTTGTCACACAGCACCCCTGACGCTGACTTCCACTTTTGCCAGCCCACTCTAATCCGCTGGCTAATATCCTCGTCAATGTCCCCATTCTGATGGATGATCGAGCCTAGATACTTGAATTTGGCGACCTTCGGTATTGCCCTCCCATCCAGAACGATTTCTCCCCCCTCTTCTATCCTTCCACTGAAACAACAATGAAGGTATTCCGTTTTCGATCTACTCAACCGAAAGCCCCTAGCCTCAAGTGTATGCCTCCAACTCTCCAACCTATCATTCACCCCCTGCCTGATCACATCGATAAGGACGATGTCATCTGCAAATAACATGCACCAAGGCACCTCGTCCTGGATTCCTCTAGTGAGTTCGTCTAAAACTAGTGTGAAAAGAAACGGGCTTAAAGCGGAGCCCTGATGCAGGCCCAAATTAACAGCAAAGTCATTGGAGACCCCTCCCGGAGTCCGAACCCTCGTCCGCCCTCCCTCGTACATATCCTTGATAACACGAATGTACGCGGGCGACACCCTTTTCTTTTCCAAACACCTCCACAATACCTCCCTTGGCACTCTATCATACGCTTTCTATCCCTGAACAAGCCCATGAGCCCTCTGAGGAGGTATATTGCCTCAATGGTGGCCCTGCCTAGCATGAAACCAAATTGGTTTTCTGAAATCTCTACTTCTTCTCGCAGCTTTCTCTCAATCACCCTCTCCCACAACTTCATAGTGTGGCTGAGCAGCTTGATGCCCCTAAAGTTATTACAATCTTGGATATCCCCTTTGTTCTTGTACAGTGGGATGACTGTGCTGGCCCTCCACTCTCTGGGCATCTTGGCGGTCCTGAAAATAATATTGAAAAGCTCCGTGAGCCATTCTAGTCCCACTTCCCCCATAAACTTCCAAACTTCCACTGGTATCTGGTCCGGGCCCACGGCCTTTACCTTCGCCATCTTCTTCAAGGCCTCCCTAATCTCCTCCTTTGTTATCATGGCGCCCGCACGCTGATCACTACACTCGCCGCCCCTACTACAATCGACTTCCCCCCCTTCCCCATTGAGGAGTTTAGCAAAGAACCTCTGCCATCTCTCCTTAATTTCAGCATCTTCAGTCAACACCTTACCCTCTTCGTCCATGGCTCACCCTTAATATAGTAGTACTCACAAATATGAAAATGGGGTTATATGTCGACTTCACTTTCTCATGAAATAACATAAGTGAGGATTATCATTGGAGACACTAATATATTATAATGTCCATAATTCAAAACTCTTCATGTCTCCCCCTTTCAAAAATGATTGAACCATGACATTGTATCATATATGATCAAAGCTTGACTTAATATCATGCAGGTGATATATAATATACAAAGAATCAAATTATTGATCCTCCTTTCAAAAATAATCAGTCCAGCATAATGTGTCAGCGTAAAGCTAATAATTCAATCTAGAATTAATAGAAAGCAAATCATATTAATGGCCAAAATCTTGGTATAGCAACTTCGAGAATGTACAACCATATAGATGATAACATGTAAAATAGTATAGCACACTAACCAAGATACCTACTCCGTAAAATTAACTAAAGTAAGATTACTGATAAAGTGAAGATGACAAATTAAAATATAATTGATATTCAAAACACTTAATTTCTCCCGTTAAAAATAAATGTCATAAGATCATCCCCAGATATATAATAGCAATTTCATGCAAGAATTATCTTCCCTTTAGTATATTTTATTAAGAGAATCAGCATGGGATTATAGAGACATAAGAGATAAAAAGTATTACGTATAGCTTCTTACTTGGGACAATAATACTGGAGCAACGATAACATAGATTATACAACAATCATGTTATATCCCCCTCAAAATGGCTTCCATAAAATGAATATGGGGTTTTCTGTCGATAAGCTAGATTATAATAAATCATCAAAATCAATTACATGTACCAAGACTCACTGAATGAATCTTCTCATGCACATGTAATATATAGACAATAAAGAACATATTTTATCTCTCCTTATTTTGAGAGAATAATCAAAACAATATATTTCCAAGAAATTAAGTCTAATGTTCAATACTAGTAAATTTTATCTTATTTTATTTTTTTTACTCATTTTGAACCCAAAGACTCAATTCAACATTCTGATCTATTTTCAAGTTCTAGATATTCCAATATAAACCTTATATATATTTGGCATTCTCGTGTAAAAAATCAAACTAACCTTTTTTTTAAGATTTTGAAATTCAAGGCATCTCGATTGCAAGGTCAATTCTTTTCATGCGCCAGACTTCTTTTCATGTGGGGAAAATAATTATCCACAAAGCTTTTTATTTCATCATCAATAGTAAGAAAGCATTCCTTCTCAATTTATGCGACGTAGAGTTATATAAAAATTAAATTCATACGCTTATAATTCTTCTTGATGATTACAACAATTCCAATTAATTACTCAAGAGAATAAGCATGAGTGAATATCTCCACATATAAAAGTGCTAACCACTAAAAACATACCATCTGTCAACTTCAAGAATAATTAATCATGGATCATTTATGGGCTAAATCGTAATCTAGTTCATACCAAATTCACTATAAGATAAATAGTAACCATTGGTAAAATCATAAAATTTCAAAACGTGCATATATGACATACAGATCAAGCTTTCTCTCTTTCTTGATGAAAATATTCAAAACATATGATATCAATTTAAGTAAAGGGGCAAGGATATGCATCATTGATCACAATCATGTAGACGATGGCATTATGACATCTTTGACCTCTCATAAGAATAATTGGATCATATAATATCATGTATAGGGATATTAAAAGATTATATTATATCAAATTATATTCTCCCACTTAATGTATTGCTTAAGAGAATAAACATCACGTTCTATGTCCATGAATTCAAAGTATAGTATTATCAACGTCAATCATATACTCAAAACTTATAGGATTGTATTTCTTATGAATCCCTGCATACATGTGATCATGAGAGATGTTAGTATTTTTTATTTTTTTTTACAATGATAAACGGGTCTAGCCCATCAAACCCCTATCTCAGGGATACCCAATGGGCCTTAACAGACCAAGGGGTAAGGGGGATACCAAAGCCCAAGCAAATTGCTCAGGACCCAGCCCAACCGCAAAGCTTTGTGTACAAAGCATAGCATTCGCGTCCCACCCGAGTCGAACCCGGGTGGGGAGCGTGGGGGAAGGCAGCAGTGGCCAACTAGGCCAACTGCTCTTCGGTACGAGAGATGCTAGCATATGAGTATATTTTCTAACTCTTCTGTTTTTAAGAGTAATTTGAAGTAGATCAAATGGTATAAGTTGTATTGATTGAGCACCCATAAAAAAACTCAATATCAGATAAATCCTATCAATGACAATAAAAGAATTAATAGTCAACTATGAGTCATATAATCATATACATGGATTAAAGAATTCAATCGACTACTTACATCGGTGAATGGGTTGAAACTTATAGCCACGTATGGATATACTGGATTAAGCAAGATCTCATATTCACAAACATAATTAATAGGGAACCATATTATGAACATTGGTATATAAATTATAAGACACATCACTCAATTTAACGAAGGCAAGCATATGTGAAGTGAGAAAGTTAAGTCAAATTTTAATGCAAGCCTATTGAAATGAACAAGTCGTGCTATGTAAGAGTTATATGGAATCGAATCATGATTTAATATTAAAAGACATAATCATATTAAGGTCCCTCTGTATGAGCGATTTCATGTAAGCAACTATTCAGAAATAAGATGTATCTTCCCTCTACTAAATAATCAAATCGACGCTCAATTAATGTATGCACGTCTAATTTATCTCCCCTTCAACATGAGGCTTATAAGAAATATGGATGGAAAAAATTGAGAAATAAAGTTTACCTAAGTTTTGCCTTAGGCAATCCATTACTTACCAATTGTATGACCTCTGTTTGCATACCTCCAACCAAATTTTGTCTCTTTGAACTTTTTGAGATTTTAAAGGCTTGTGGACTTTGTTTGATTTTTCTATGAGGATGCATGAAGAATGTTCCATGTAATTGTCCAGTAATCTTTGTTAATTTCTGCAAAAATAAATTTCTTGACCAAAAGATTGGCACTCCTTTTCTATTGGGTCCATAACGGTTAGTAGCAAGGGAGAATAAAGAGGCTAAAAATTGCATTGGCTTTTGCTTGACATATTTTCTTAATTTATTGCTATAACTAGGAAATTTTAACACATATTTATCAATTGTAGTTTTCAAATCAGTAGATTCAAGATCGTATTGAGAAAAATAATTAATTAAAGAATTTACCTCATTTTTCTCATTTTGTAGAGCTAGTAATTCTTGAAAGTCACACTTTGGTCCTTGTCAATCTTGCATCTGATCTGTTTGCTCTCCACAGGAATAGTCATCATCCTTAACATCTTGAATTTCTTTATTAACATTGGTCATTTCATTGTGTTCTCTATATGAGCCATTGTCGTCTCCAACATTATAAACTTCGGACTTATTGAACTCAATTTTCTCCTCCTGTTTAAGCAAATCAAGATCTAAAATTTTTCATTAGTACTATATAATTGACAAAGAGTATCCCAAATCTCCTTTGCACTTTTACAATAAAAAATTGATTCACAAATCTCAATAGAAAGGCCACAGTATAGCATATTAATAGCTTTAGAATTTTTGGACATCATCTTGTAATCATCTTTGGAAAACTGATCCTATGATTTTTCAACGATAATAAGTCCTTTCTTGATAATCTCCCAAAAATCGAGATTTTTGTGTTTAACATAGAATTCCATTATTTCCTGCCACCATAAATAATTAGTACCCATAAAAAGAGGTAGGCAATCAGAATCAAGATTATAACTAGCTATGGGATCGAAGCTGTTAGACGGTTAAGTCTTAGGATAACAGCACCTGCTCTGATACCAATTGAAGACTCATATCACCCTAGAGGAGGTGAATAGGGTGATCACAGAAATTTTAAAAAAAAGATTGAAAGCAAGAATAAAAATTAAAATGAGACAATACGCAGCGATATTTTAACGATATTGGGCCTCAATCAGGCTTAGGCCCCCGCCTAGAGTTATCTAACACTAAGATTCAACTCTCTACTTCTTTTATTAAGATAAACTCTCACAATCTCTTAGAACTATTTCACTCTAGAGATCCCAAGTACTTAAATCAACCTCTTGATTTAAGTATGGGGGAGTTGTGACCTCACACTAACTCTTAAGTTCACTCCTTAATAAAGAATCCTCAATACACTCACAACTTTTGATCACAAAATAACACTCAGTACAATAGTTCAAAGTATGTGCTCAAATGGTACGTGTTTTTCGTACTGCCTTTTTTGTGTCTTTTTCTCCCTCAATTTGGCCACTTTAATAAGCTTCAGCGCTCGTCCATCAAATATGGAAGTTCTGCCCAGGGTATGCTGAAATGGAATTTCAGGCCCTTCATTTATGCTCAACTATTGCTGCTTTGATTTTCTTGCCTTCCTCGTCACGATTTGGGCTAATGGGATGCTGCACAATATCTTCTAAAAATATGGGAGGAAAACATTCTAGAATCAATAAATGATATTACCTTATTTGACTCAAATCATATCATATCTTCTCATTATGGCAAGTATCAAGTGCGAGGATAAAATCATGGTAGATTGCTTAATTTGAATACTCAAAATTTGAATTTCAAATTTTGAATCAGCTAAGTAATTTACTTTATTGATTTTCCAATTAATCAATATCACGCAAATATTTTCCTTAAGCAACCATACGTTATCTCCTCATGATTTGGCGAAGCAATAATTTTCTTTATCCAATTCTTGAATTGGACAGCATGTACACTTATACTTGAGCATATATCTTCAACTCAAATAATTATTTCGTTTGTTATCATCAAAATCAATATATGACTCTTAGAGTCAACAATGTGAGCAGTTGGGAGAGGTGAGAGTGGTTGAAAGTAGGTGAGAGCGGTTGGAAGTAGGTGAAATTAGCAGTTAGCAGTTGGAAGCAGTTGAGAGCAGTTGAAAATAGCTATGTTGAAACGAGCGAGCTCTAAATATGCCTTACTTTAGATTTTTTTTTCCCATATTCTGTCTAATTATATCAAATTCCTCATTATCATCATCATCATCATCATCATCAAAGTTTCTTCACAATATATTCCAGATTCATCATCTTCATTATGAAAAGAAGCATTTCCTTCACTAGCATTGCCTTCGAACTCAAACATGTCCTCGGTTCTGGCTTCGTCTACCTCATTTTGTTCAACATATAAACAAACATAATAGAGCTTGAACGTAAACCTGCTAACTCACGAATATCTTGTCACTCTCTATTGACACTAAACTTTCCTCCACAGGTACAATGCGTTTGCTAAAATAGATTTGCTTAAACTTTGTTTTCTGCATATCCCAATTTTATTTCCTTATCCTTAACGTCATGTACATTTGCTTTTTAGGATCCAGCTCCTTCAATGCATTCAAACTCACAATACACTAGATGGGACAGGGGCACTCTTAGAAACTACCATGATAAGACTCACGAAGCACAACAAGAGACCTTGCTTTGAATACAACAAAACACAATTAAACATAACAGCGCATACCATCATCAACAACCCACACAACGGAGCATTGGGCACTAAAAGCCCATATACACAATTCCATCATATATATCATCCAACAAGTCATTCTTCAATAAAATTACAACTTCAAGAATTATGTGAATTCACATACGCAATTACATTACCGAAAAAAGAAGCTAAATTTTACAGTTTCTGGTGTTCAGCAAAGTCCTACATATTACTGATAAGTACAACGATCAAATCGTCTTGTTGTGCTTCCTAATTCAGGGCCAGAGCTATAGTGAGGTCAAGCGATCCTGCTTTTTAAAAAAAATACATACCACTTATGTTACATATAATTACATAAATTTATGTATATAATTTTTGACATGTTTACATGTATTGAAAGAAAGTTGCTCCAACGGTTGGATGGGCATATAACATCAGTTTGGGTTGAGGGCATACATCGCAAGCTCAATCCTTGCTCCAAACATCTTCACTTAGAAGCTTTCCTTCTTTTTTTGGCCCCAACTTTTCAGATTAGAGCACAACCCCTACACGATTTCTTCACCCCTCATTCTCATTTTAGCCAAACACCTACAAAAAGAGAAACCAACCCTCAGCTACTCAAGCCCACGCCTAGTTGCCCGCCACCGGTGGCGGTAGCCAGAAGCCGCCCTCAACCCACTAGGCACACCCCTTCGTCGCCCACTCAACTAGCGCCCCTACGTCATTGCCAATCTACCACCACCAATGCTACACATTCGATTTGAAGGTACAAACCCAAAAACCCTAGATCTAATTCTAAGTGTTTGGTTCTAATTTTAACTTTTGCTTGTCGAATTTTCAATTGTTTAGCCTTTAATTACTTAGATAGTTAGATTGATTTCAATTGTTTAAATCATTTGTGCAACAAAACATTGGACGAGTTTTTAAATGACACTGTTATTACTTATCTTGAGGATGATCGTTTTTGAAACGGTATCAAACGATGATGTCATGTATTGCTTTCAAGACATAAAAGCTCACGAGGACAATTTCCTTGATTGTATTAGCTTTGTGATTTCGTTTTGATGACCATTGTTAAATTTAAATTTTCAAATCACATGCGTGTTTGAACTGCGACCCCGCTTGAATTAATTTCTGAATTCGCTACTGGCCTAATTGTGTGAAATATGCACCTTTAATCTTCCTTCCGCCCTTCTCTTTGATCGTGATCGGTATTCTAAGATTTCAAAATGAGATAGAGAACTCTAAGGAAATTTTGAAGCAGGGGTTGGTGGTGTAAGGTTGAGAGAACCGACCCGATAATCAAACCGGTTGGTGGAGTGGGTCGATGGTTCAACCGGTCGGACCGTTTGGACCGGGGTTGGACCGGTTGACCTGGTTTACCATCAAACCAGGTTAAACCGGCACAACCCGGTGAGCCCGGGAAATTTTTCCAAATATATTTGTTATATTTTTTTTCAAATTTTACTACGTCGTTCTATACAACATAATTGTATGACATAAACATGAAATTGAGTATTAAAGGCTCAAGTTTTCCACAGAGTCGAGTTCTAGGCCAAAAAAAGCAACACGAGTTCTGAACCAAAAAAAAAAAGGAATTTCTGGCCAAAAAAAAAACTGGGAAAATCCGTTCAAACCCGGTTGGACCGTGTTGACCGGGTCAACCGGGTTTGACCGGTTTTTTTCGATTTGACCTGCAAAACGTTTCTGCATAGTTTTTGGTCTGGTTGACCGACCGGTTCCCAGTTGAACCGGTTGAACAGGCCAGTCCGGTCCGGTTCTCTCAACGTGGGGTGTGGGTCGAAATGGAGGCAACAGTTTGATCTGTTCAAGTATTTTATTTTATTTTTTATTCTTCCTTTTTCCCCCCTTTCTAACTTGCATTTTTGACATTTGATCCACCATTACTTACTTTTCCAGTAGTAACTTACAACAATTACTTCTGTAACATTTTTTATTATTTTGAATAATATGATAACAGTTTTGAGCGAGAACTCTATAAAGCATGTTTAACGCCAATTGTTAAATATAGTTTATTAGCCAACCATTATGCTTAATTGGCTAGCCATTTTCATTTTCTCGTCAATATTAGAAATGCCAATCAATATTATGTATTTGATGTAGGTGGTTTAAGTATTTCTTGTCTTAAGTCATAACATTAATGGATATTTTTTGGACTTAAATGGACATATGTTTATTAGTCAACCATTATGCTTAATTGGCTAGCCATTTTCATTTTCTCGTCATTAATACAGATATGGCAATCGATATTATCCATTTGACATTGGCGGCTAAGTATTTCTTGTCTTCACACTAATCAATAATTTTCGGGCTTAAATAGACATTTGACTCATGTAAAAACAAACGCTAAAATTATTAATAGGAGAGCTCTACTCCTTAGACCAAAAAGAACAAAATAAAATGACTAGGATGACATCAAATACCATATTATAAAATGACTAGGATGACATCAAATACCATATTATAAGAGTGAAAATAATCCTTTAGAGTGTATAAACCTTGTTACATTTTCATTGCTTAAACTGTGACGCGTCATAATCTTTTCATCATATATTGGTCATCCCAGATGTCTTTGCATCCTTCCATTTAGCTGATGGACATAAATGTTCTGAGACTCCTAATTTTCATCTTGTCTTCTTTACCGTTACTGTGCAATGCCCTCGGTCCCTTGAATATGACAGTGAAAGTGGGTGACGAAAACAAACCACGGGATGGGGTGGGGGGGGGAGGGGAGGGGAGAGTAGGAGCTTGTCTGAGAAGTTTTGAATTTAAACGCCAATGTATTTCGAATAAAAGTTCATTGCATATATGCAAACAATTAGACTACAATGCAGCCGCCAACAACGCCATTGCCTTTACAAAACCTAGCGAGGGAAAAGCCACCTTCTGCATTTAACCATCACACAGACCCCATAACTTATAGCCATGTCCAACGGCCTAATGATCTAATACGAAAAAGGAATATTGTCAATCAACTATACTTCCACTTTACAAGATCTTGTCCAAAATCTCCTTATATACTACTAAAATTACATTCAGCTTTAGAAAATGGGAAAGACAACAGCCTCTTTTGGAAAAAGACCTGATCCATGAGGTACAGGAAGAAAAAGCTCAAACAAGACTGACTATATGCACGGAAGGGGCACGCTACACCTGGGAAAATCCCGGTGTAGATCCTTCTTCAAGCAGCTAACATTGGCTAGAGATAAATAATTCATATAGAAGGCTAAACGATTCCATCATCTTAAAGCTTCAGATGTTACGGTCATGCCTATTTCCTTCAGCATACTCATATCAACCAACATGCAGAACTGCGAATCTTCTGCCAGTATAGATGGTGGCTAAATAGAATTCAGTTGTATATTTTTACTGGCTTCTCAAATGTGTGACGGTTCTGCAACAATGAAGTTACGTCATCAAAACTGTGTGTTCATGAAAGCCTCAAGAAAGAAAAAACTGTGTTCACCATTGACTAAAGTGAATCGAAACCACCCCCCCCCCCAAAAAAGGGAAAAAAGGATTACACAAAAATAAATAAAGATTGCTCACATTGTCAACAGTTATATTTACCTGATTTGCTGCGTAAGCCCGTTTTGGGGTAGTATCAGTATGCTCCAACCCCAAGTACTGCTCCCACGCACCATAAACATCTCTCCTCTGTCATTTTTTTAATTAAAAAAAAAAGCAGAAAGATTGTAAATTTATTCGGCTAGCATGCAAAAGGTATCCGTTGTACTCCTCCCCTCTTTCAAAATTCACTCCCACTATGGAGTACGACAGCTACAACCGTATAAATATTTCAGGGATCTCTAAAGCTAACGTCAAGTGTCAAGCCAAGAAAAAGCACGAGTGAAAGATGCAGCAAATAGAAAAACAGTCAAACCTGAAAGCGACTGGATAGAATGTCGGAATCCTGCAAATACTCAGGCCTACCAAGCGACAAAAAGGCAAACTTCCACTGTGGACATAAGTACAAATTACAATAACATTAGCGATCATTAGTGTGGGTAATCACTAAATCATGGTAACTTAGATCATATAAACGTAATAAACAGAGAGTCCAATTGGCCAAGCAACAAAACTTGATGGCAGCCCCTAGCATTTTTCTCCATTAGGATTAAGGACAGCAAACCTACCTTAGAAAAATCTTCATCAGGAACACGCAACTTCTTCTGTATTCGCACTTTAATTTCAGCCAGTGTTTCACCTTCATGAATGACCAAGAAAAACGGCTCCCCAAAATTCTGCACTTGCTGAGTAATTGAACAGTGTGCCCAGGAGTATCACATGAAGATGAAAATGTAGGAGATATTAGTAAGACATGAGAAAAGCAACCGCTTATGAACAAGTCTAATTACAAAATGAATGCTCTGGTTAAAAACAACATTGACACCTGATTCTGGTTGGTATCCTTTGTAAAATGATAGACATGAATTAAGCGATCCTGGGGACCAAGGTGCTTTTCCTCTTCTGGAATCTGAGACAATAAAATCACAGACACCAAGACATACCAATTGAATTTCCCATAAACAAACACTCCAGCGGCAAAATAAGGGATTTTTTGGCAGTAGTTTGGGGGGGGGGGGTGTTCTAACTCTGCAGTAAAGTTAAAGGAAAAAGGCAAACAGAAGGAAATAGGACAGATGAACGTGCCTCTTCTGCGCGCAAAGTCCAGTACTGATCATTTATATTTTCAATCTTTTCATTAGGCGGAAAGATCTGAATAACAGAATGAAGGATAGGTTAGCCTTAACATTACATCGACATCCAGAAAAGACAAGGAACAAATAGTCAATAGACACTGATGCAAATTGCATCAATCCATCAAGCTAGGAGAAAATAGAATCTGGAAACCACGATGTACGGCTCAAATATCTTATAGGGTATTCCGATTTCCAAGAATCCCAACCACATAGTGCTTTTGTAGAATGATCATGGGGGTCAGAGCCCGTCATGGTTACCTTGTATATCTTATGGTAAAACACTTCAAGCAATCTCAGTTCTGCATCAGGCCGCGACAACTCCACCTATCTCACAGAGAAAGAAGAAACTCTGTAACAAAAACCACCTCAACACTGTCATCAGAATGTGCCAATGAAAATGATAGATGGATAACTATTTCTGGTCCAAATTGCCCATACATGCAAATACAAATGCTGCTAGTATCTTGAGCCGAAATAATAATCTAACAGTAATTTGACCTTTCAGACTGTGCTAAATAGCAATCTGGCTCTTCACTACAAAATATATCAATTCTTTTCTTCCCATTTAACAGTAAATAGTTAACGAAACACAAATTTTGGGTATTGAACCCGTATTCACTAGGGCTTGAGAAAATTGACAAATCAGCATTTTCAACATAGAAAGATTTGGAAAACACCAAGAAATATTAACATATCTACATTAAAGGGATGATGCATGACTGCATTAAGCTCAGATGGAATAACTTGTCACTGGAAAATATGATTAAACTACATCTAAGCGCATTTTTCATACTCAGCATTCAGAATACCACATGTTTTTTTTGGATCAGGAAAAAAGAAATTATATTAACAAAAGAATGGATGCAAAGATAGCATCGTACAATTAGCTATGTACAGCCCAAGTGCATCAAATCCACAAAATCTAAGAGATCTAGAGGAGAGTTACAAACGTTCCTTTTGTCCCAAAAATAGAGTGCCTTGATAAAATAATCTTTAAAACATTGAAGTGGCATCTCCTCATCCTCAAAGACTCTTCTATTACTCTCACGCCAAATGCTCCAAAAAATTACATGAGGAAATAATCTTGCAATCTTCACCTTCGCTTTTCTAACAAAAGAGCTCTCCCATGCATAGAGATGTTCCAAAATAGATTTGGACATGACCCAAGAAACTCCCAGGCAACTGAAAGCTAGATCCCAAAGAGCTCTTGCAAACGGACAATGAAGCAATAAGTGTGCCACCGATTCTGCAGTAGCCTTGCATAATGGGCACCCATTCACCAAGATCTTACCCCCTCTTTTGCAAATTATCAAACGTCAAAATACTGTCATGGGTAGCCTCCCAAACAAAAAAGGACACTCTAAAAGGAGCCAGAGAACTCCAAATGAGCTTCCAAGGAAAAGGCCTTCCCCGTAAATGCCAAGAAGCAGAAGGCACAGAGGCAAGTCTCAAATAGTAGGACTTCACTGTGAAGCTCCCTTTGGGATTGAGATCCCATTTGACTAAATCAAGAGGGGATTGCCTGATGAGCATCCCATTCAGCTTCCTTAGCAAGCTTAAAAGGGAGGCAACATCCACTAAGGCATCTCGAGTAAAAATAGGTGACCAAATGCACGAACCCGACACATTATCGCAATACTCAGCCACAGTAGCGTCTTTATTCTCCGCTAGCGAAAACAGAGAAGGGAAAAGGTCCCTCAACGGGGCACCTTCACACCATCGGTCATGCCAAAACAAAATGGTAGAGCCAATACCCACTTCAAAAGATAGATGAGAGACAAATGTATCCCATCCTTTACAAATAAATCTCCACAGGCTAACCCCATAGGGGCCGTTTGGTCTAGACGGAAACCACCCACGTCTCTCCTCCCCATACTTTGAACATATCACCCTCCTCCAAAGGTTGGACTTCTCATTCATGAATCTCCATAGCCACTTGCCCACCAATGCCTCATTAAAGAGTTTTAGGTCTCTGACTCCCAACCCTCCTTCTGATATGGAAAGCTTAACAACGTCCCATCTCACCAGATGATACTTGAAATTGCCACCAAAAGATCCCCAAAGAAACTTCCTTTGAATGGCTTCCAACTTGGCCGCCACAGAAGCCGGAATAGGAAAAAGAGACAGGTAGTAAGTAGGGATGCTAGAGAGGACACTACGGGTGAGAGTGAGTCTCCCACCTTTGGAAAGATAGTTGGCTCTCCATCCAGAGAGCTTTTTCTTAAATCTTTCCACTACTGGCTCCCAAATAGATTTATCTTTGAATTTTGCTCCTAAAGGAAGACCAAGATAGTAGGTAGGAAAAGAATCCACTCGACACCCTAACACACCTGCTAGCAAATGGATATTGTCCACCTGACCCACCGGCAAGATAGAGCTTTTAGCCAAGTTGACCCGAAGTCCTGACACTGCCTCAAACCATATGAGGATACAACGCAAATTCACCATCTGTTCACAATCATTGTCACAAAAAATGATTGTATCATCGGCAAAGAGAAGATGGGATACATTAATGATAGTTCCGTTCCTTCGTTCCACTGAAAACCCAGAAAGGAGGCCAGTTGAAGGGGTTGCATGCAACATTCTCGTGAAAACCTCAATGACCAACAAAAAAAAGGAGAGGAGAGATAGGATCCCCTTGTTGAAGTCCTCTAGATGCTGAAAAAAACTCTGTAGGGGAGCCATTGACAAGAACTGCAAAGGAGGCCGAAGATATACAATGACGAATCCAAGAGATCCACCTCTCCCCGAACCCCGTTCTTCTCAAGACATACAACAAAAATTCCCAGTTAACATGGTCGTAGGCCTTTTCGATGTCCAGCTTGCAAACAACTCCCGGAACCCCGGACTTGATTCTCGAGTCAAGGAGTTCATTTGCAATGAGAACAGCATCCAAAATCTGGCGATCTCCTACGAAGGCGTTCTGATTTTCTGAAATAAGAGACCCAATTACCCCTCTCAATCTTAGGGCCAAAACTTTAGACAGAAGCTTGTAAATGCAACCGATCAAACTGATTGGTCGGTAATCTCGAATATCCTCGGCATTGGCTTTCTTAGGTATCAAACCAATGAAAGTAGCATTGAGGCTTGACACAAATTTCCCCTTGTGGTAAAACTCTAAAAACATCCTCAGAACATCACTCCTAAGAGTGTCCCAATTTGCTTGGAGGAAAGCCATAGTCATACCATCGGGGCCTGGAGCTTTATCACCACAACAATCATGAAGAGCTTTCAAAATTTCCTCCTCCGAAAACTCTGACTGAAGTCCCTCTCTAACAGAAATAGTCAAGGAGGGCATTCCCAGGTTGTCAACCTTTGGTCTCCACGGTTCTGACTCAGTGAAGAGGGCTTTGTAGAAACCATGGATGGAAGATTTCATTTCATCCCTATCCTCATACCAGTTTCCATCCACAACCACAACAGACATAGAGTTGAATTTCCTACGAAGAGTAGCTACTTTATGAAAATATCTGGTATTCCGATCTCCAACTCTAAGCCATAAAGCCCTCGACTTTTGTCTCCAGGAAATCTCATGCATGAGAATGACTCTCGCTAGCTCATCTTTGTCGGCTTGTCTTTTCTCCAATTCCTCATTAGAAAGACCAGACGATCCTTCTTTAAAGTCCAGTTGGTTAATAGAATCCATGAGATTATACTTCCGAACCTTGATATCCCCAAAGACCTCTCTGTTCCATTTCTTGATTTCCTCTTTGATCACCTTCAATTTTTTCGCAACCACGTAACTGGCATAACCCTCAACACGAGTCTCTTCCCACCATCTCTTAATAAGATCCCCAAAACCCTCAACTTGCAGCCACATATTCTCAAATTTGAAGGGGATTCTCCCCCTCTGAAACGACCCTTTTTCTAAACAAATTGGGAAATGATCTGAAAGAGGCCTAGGCAGCCTTCTTTGAATAGCATCTCTTAATAAGAATACCACATGTTGCATGCCATATATCTCCCATAAAGTTCACTGCTCACCACAGTAACTCATATGTGACATGTGAAAAGATCTAGTTCAAAACAAAATGATTTTCCATTTTGGAATTTCCATTTTTCGAGATAATTCATAATACTGCAATATGAAGGATCATTATCTTCCCTTGATGAAGAAAGAAAACTATTTCAAGTCACCTTCAATGCCACTAAATGAATCCCCAGCAATAATGGAAAAGTAATATGAAAAGTGGCCAACTCAATAGCATCAAATTTAATATGGGACAAGCCCTTGAATATTTCTTTTTATTTGAGGAAACTGATAGCTTCGTACAGTGCCTACTATGCATATGCTCACTGTGGTTTTGATCATTCCTCTCTACACCCCCCCCCCCTCAACCCTCCAAAAAAAAAAGAACAGAAAAAAAGAGCCAGCTGAAATGAGTACACTCAAAATGGTACAGGAGTCAGTCTCAACAAAGAACAATCAAGAAGCAACAGAAATGTCACCTTTGTCTTTAGCTCATTAATCACATCTCCTACTGTACTTTGCTTCGGCAATCTGATATTGTGAATGACAACCTGATAACAGTGAACAATACCAATTTCATGCATGTGGAACCAAATACAATATGGCTCACTCAATACAAAATCTTTAGATGACATTCGTACTGACGTCATCTTTTGTTGCGTGATGAAAAGCCACTTTGAGATTCTTCAGCCCTTGCAGTTCTGGCAAAGGAATGTCCAGAACTTCATAATACAAGATATCAGAAGTCTGCAATTGAAAAGGAGAAACATTAAACTCTAAGGGATAAAAAAATCTCAATTTGATGCATACAAAAAGAGAGAAGCACAGAAAAAGTGGCAGGGGCGTGTAGAAGGGTGCTGTTTTACAGGGCAATGCTGAGAGACGGGACTTAGACAAAGGTTTATGCATCAGCCTGACTAGTTTTAAGCCAGACAATGGAAAAAGATTAGATTACTCTAAGACATAACAGAAGCATAAGGATCCAGTTCGGCTAAAATGAGGAAATGTGCCCGATATTTAATGCAACCTAATTATCTGCATGCATGCGCTAGTGCTGGGGACTGAACGTAAATCATACAATACTGAGAATTCAATATAATCTTTGATGATTCATGGTACCTGATTGTAGTGAATCAACATATCAGACAAATGATCCACGCCTCGGTACTTGATGGGCTGTGGTTTAGGCTGCTGAGAGTAGCAGTTGTGAGATGTGAGCCTTATCTTTGAAGGATCATCCAGACCAAGTCGCTGAGCAACTCTTTCAACAACTTCGTCGTATGTATTTATCTTTGACCTTAATCATAGGGCAAAAGACGTTAGTAAATGTTAACAATAAGCACAAAAATTGTGGAAAGAATCATCGCGTAAGAAACCATACTCACAATTCCAGTGAAAAATCATCTTCTTTTGGTTTTTCCAATGACCGGAAATGAACAACCTATAAAGGTAAATATGTGAAAGTTTAACTAGATATCAAAAGCAGCGATTTCAGATGAAAATAAACAATATGACCAAAAAATGGGAATCATTAACTCTCAAATTTAAGTAGAATTGTGATATACATGTTTTACAAGCAAAGGCTGCCTAAACGCAGACTTCCCTAGACCTTGCCCAGGCGGGATCCACACTAATTTGGCATTTTGATGCAATTTAATGGGAACATTATGCAGTCAAATGTGTAACACAACCATGATTGTGTTATCATAATTACAAAGTAATTTTCCAATAGTAGTCTCATACAACTAACATGGTAATGGAAATACAATTAGAAATTTGTTCACAATCCAAGGTTGATTATACCCAACCAAACAATCTATAAGTGTTGCTGTATTCACATGTTACTGCATCAAAAGCAAAGAGAAGCTCTATTCTACAATCCAATTATTAGGACTACTAGAAATAACATAAAAAGGCATAAATAACAGCATAAAAGTGCATCACTGAAAAAAGGAAAATATCTTGCAGAGAGGCTTGCTTCAATTTAGTAGGAGCTTGTAGCAAGCTAAAATTCTATAAAGACTGTCAAAAACCGAGCTAATTAAAACCAGGCGAACCCACTTGATAGCTTAGTTCCCCTCCCCCTGCCCGCCCTCCCTCAAAAAAAAAAGAAAAAAAGAAACCAGAAATATACAAAACCACAAATGACCTAGAAGGTTGTGCTTCAGACAGACACCAAGACCCTCCCAACCTGTTGATTCCGCACACTCAACAATGATTATGTACATGGTAAACTGTTTAACCATTTTATTTTTTTTGCGCTTTTTATTGCACATCCATCTCTTATCTTCTAAAGACTGGCGATCAATAGTCTATCTCCCTGCTATATTCAATTACACTTGTACTTTTCCTAACCAACTTTTTCTTCCTTTAAATAGGGGAACACTTTCCTCCCCGGTCCCCCTACCAGAAGGCGAAATAAAATACTCCCCCCACCTCATTTTATAGTCAAAGCACTGCTGCAATGCCCAAGCACAAATAATGACCATATCTGACAAGCCACTCCATTGAATATGGATTTCCAAAATCACCTCCATGCTGTGCACCAAGCAAGAGCTATTCATGTGACCATACCACAGCAAAAAATACTCCATACTCCACCAAAGGTTATGAATGCCATCTGATTGGCTCCATGCTCTACAATCTAGATATAAAATTTAGTCACCTCAATGTTTCATTGGTAAAACTATAAATTTCGCAATTAGGCCATTATTAAAATAAAAGGGAAGCCCTCAGGGCCCTCCGATCAAGGTATGCATAGCTTTAATTACAATCATGACTTTGGTAGTGACAAGAAGCTTTTTCCAGATTGTAAACCTTGCCATTGGGTTGCATACTTCTGAGAGTGCGCTACGAGAACATTTAAAATGTACAACATTTGATATGCAATAAGCAACATGATCACAAGGACTTCAAAGATTTAAAAAAATAGGCAAAATTTATCAAATTTACAGCTTATAATCCACAAATATGAAAACTCATATAGGACGAGTTCCTGTAATTTATACCTGACGATTGTGCACATACTCTAAAAACGAAGGTATGTCTGGATAACGGTATTGTTCCTCACCATCAATAGGAGGAGATTTCTGGTAGCAGATAATGTCTCCATCTTCAATCTGAATGACAGGAGAAATTTGTCATTATGGCAACACAAGAAAACAGAGGGCAGAAAAGGAGGAAAATGATTTTACCTGACTCAACCTAAATGATGTTCTCTTATCCAGATGTTCACACATAACACATGGTTCAAACTTTATCTCCTACATCATGAAAAACAGAGAAATGAGTTGGCTCAAACAACATAAACTTGCTTTGTCTCAGGGAAGTCAGAAATGAATCAGCAGATACATAACAGGAACAGGTTAAAAAAAAAAAAAAAAAAAAAGACAGACAAATGCATGTTACAACAGTCTCCAGCAACTGACCTCAAAAAGTTCAATCTCTTCATCAGGAGCAAAGCCAGCCATTTCATTTAGTTTACTCAAAATTTCAAGAGGCTTACCAGAGCTTTTGACAAAAAGCCTACCAATGTAACTGCCACATTATTAAAAAAGGAAGATAAAAGCTTCTATCAGCAACTCAAAACAAAAAATAAGCTAGGCTGGCAGACATAAAGAAAAAGTGAGAGTTGAATACCGGAGTTCCTCCTTCTCAGGGTCATAAAGCTTGAAAAAGAGCAAAATATCTTCTTTTGTTTTAGCTGGAGGAGCAGTCGGTCGCAAATCCTGACACAATCGCATAAAAACCCAGTAGAGGAATTAAGGGTCACAATTATCAATTAGCAATGTCAGTATGCAAATGCACTACTTTCAATTGAACACGTAACCATACCAGCCCAATCTCTACTTCAAGGAACAACTTTAGTTCTGCATTATGCATCTTATTTGAAGCCTCTCTCAATTGCCCAACCTGCAGAGTATTTCAGGACAATAAGTTTCTCAAACCTCAAAGCCAAAACTACTAGAAATTAATCATGGTTACAATAGAAAACATGAAGAGCATCTCAGAGACAAATGTTTAAGTAAATCTCTGATATAACGAGGAACGGAACATAGATCCATTGAATTGGAACACATGAAAGATCAAAATCTTAGAATGGTATGGATAAGGCAAATGAAAAGAAAGCTCCATATGTGAAGACCGGTAGTAAGCGATAGAAAGACCTATGCTATAGAAAACAAATACTCCTTCAGAAAACATATTATTTTCCAATTTGGTTGACTAGCATGGTGTTCAATGTTTGAAAAGATATTCGCCACCTCTGACCCCAAGGCCCCCACCTATCCAGATACGTCCATATATGTATGTATGTATGTATTTACGTATGTATGCATATAAATGCATAGGGGTGGGTCAGGGGCCAACCCATTGCCTACTTTTTTATGGTACAGACTTTTATTTCATTTTCCAAACAAATATTATTTATGTTCACACAAGTTTTATTCATTTCTCAGTAACAAACTATTCATGTTTGATAAGGAAAAAATATTAAACAGAGGATCAAGAGAAGGATGCAAAGAAAGCCTCCCACAAAAGACATGTCCATCCAAAAAAATTACTCATGCTTTACTAAAGTGGCCTTTTTTTCATAATTTTAATATGCAAGCTCTTAAGGCAAAGAGGCCTTGGAGGTTTGCCAACAGACCGATGCTCTGTGGGAAAATATGTTAGACGAAATGGGAGCTGACGGTTTTGCTGCTGAGCGAGAGTCCATATGCTCACAGGGTGGGTTGTTGGAAATCGATCATAAGTGGTTCGAACTAGTTCCATTGTCTCATGCAATATAAAGACAAAAGCAGGTCGAGGGTCTTGCTTTGGCATGATACGTGGTGCGCAGATTAATCTCTCGAGTTTCAATTCCCAGATCTTTCCAAGATGGCACCATTGAAAGATGCAATAGCACACGAAGTGCTATCATGAGTTGGTGATCAAAATCATTGGAATATAACTTTCTCAGGAAGATCAAATGAGTTGGTATAGGAGAGCATGTCAAGCCTTATTGCTGTATTCGCCAATACAAAGGTTACTTTTGATGGCAGCAATGAGGTTATTAGGCCCCATGATTATAGGAGTTTGTGCAGAGAGATTTGTAAAGGGTTAACTAGTCTTGATTTTCGAGCTGAGCCAATGTGGAAGTCTGAAGCTCAACCAAAGCATGCTTTCTTTTTGGGAGAGCGCCAAAGGAAAGATTCCCACAGAGAACCTTCTTAAAAGGAGAGAATTAAGTTGTCTAGTAGGTGCCATATGTGTTACTAAAAGGGTTAGCAAACTACCTTCTTGCCCATTTTCAGTACGTTTATACATCATGACATTTGTCATTATCTTTGATAAGGGTTAGTCAGGTTCAACCTCAGACAACAAGAGTTGTTTTGGTGGCGTGGAGAATATGGTTGAAAGAATTGGGTCCTAGGAATTTGGCAGTTGATCGGCTATTTGGAGTACTTGGGTAGAGAGGAATCACTGGATTCTTTAGCCAAGGATAGGTCTATTCAATATTTCATAGTTTTTGAGAATTTTGCAAAATTGTAGTCTAAGTTCTTGACCAAGGTACAAAGTTGATGTTTTTAGATTTTGCTGATATGGTTATTGAAGAGAGCTTGAAGTCAAATGTTATTTCATGATTGTCTCCTGTACGCAATGGCGTTCCCTTAGTGAATAATTCATGCAAAATTTTCATCGCTCATTAAAAAAAAAAAAAAACCCATAAAACAATTATGCAGTGCCATAGCAACATCAGAGATTTGTAATTTATTTTCCAAAGCATGTTAATTTTTAAGTCTGAATTCATGTCTCATTAAGAGGTTAGTGTTTTTCAGTTAATGGATACTCATTCTTAAAATCAAACTTTGTCCAAATACATACATACATACATACATACATACATACATATATATATATATATATATATATATATATATATATATATATATATTTCTCTTTTTGGCAGCCATTCCACTAACCCCCTCTGCCAGTCAAACCCCTTCCTCCAGGCTCTCATGCCATGTCCACCACCCAGGCACACTGGTTTCCACGCCAGACCAAGCCATCAGAGGCTCGACAATGGCCGGAACAACAGGTGTTTGGCAGCAACAGTCAATCCCATGGCCACAGGTGGCCTCCATAACATTCCTTGTGCAGTTGCACCCCCTCCCTGGGCCTAGACGATTTCTCTCTTCTCTTATTACAAAAGCCCTAACAGCATCTTGTCCAACCTTCACTGCTTCCAACCCCATGCTGCAGTCCGCATAGCCAGCACCATAGTCTACAACAGTGGACTACACTTATACCCTAGTCTCGGTCCTTTTCCTTCTTCCCTGTGCAAGACCTGATTTCAGTGTCTCCCGCCCCCCCGGCTTTTCTGCCCACCATTACCCTAATCTACCCCCACCAACATCCATATCTGGCTTTCAAGTCACCTTCCCCACAAACCAATTTTGAAACCCTAGCCACATCCCAACAATGCCTGATTTTCTTGGCAAGGGATCCACAAGACCACAACCATTACCATCCTCAGACATCAACTACGAAGGAAAACTAAATGGCACTACCGCACTAGAAACCAAGAAAGAGAGAGAGAGAAAGAGAGAGGAAACAACAAACTTCTGCTACCCATAGTCCAAACTAGATCTTTAGCCCTATGATCCTGCTCTCGAGAGGAAGACAGATTATTTATCACCACTTTTCCAAACAAAGGCTAAGAAATTTGAACAGACACTTCACTCTATGTCCCAGAAGCCTCACCCGCTGACAGTGACAGTGGAAGAAAATGGTCATCATCACAGCTAAGTACTTGTTATGGTCTTAAAGAGAGCATCCTGCCATCAGACTCAATCTACATGTATTAGCATCATTGTAGTCAATCAATAAGCAAATACTCGTACTATTAGAGGGGCCAAAAAACAAAAAAGGCTACGCATCAATAATAGCAGTACCCTTGAACAATCATCCAGAAAAGTAATCAAGCCATGTTTCTCTCTTGTTCAGGATGCATAGAACAATAGATAATCAAAGCGAGAAGTTAACTCACAGGCTGGGCTTCTTCTAGTGCTGTCAAAGGGCGATTAGGACGATATGTGTGGTTCTGCCGCTTTGCCCAAATCCAGTACCGTTGGAATTGAACTGGAATACCAAATTCTTTCGCAACCTCCTCCTGGTGATAATAACACAGACAATCATAAATAACAAGTAACAATGAGCTTACCAATGCTGACAAGCACAAAGTATGCGCACGTCAATAAAGCATACAAGGAAAGTCACTTTCGATCTTATTCTGACACTAAAATCATACAATCAGTAAAGATATCAAGCCATAAATAGCTAAAAGAAAAACAGATGGCAAGATCAAATTTGTCACATCAAAGTTCAGTCCAAGCAAATTTTGAAGGCATGGCTTGGCAGGACTCAATGTAAATATCACATTTCCATTTTCGCGCATCGTGTTTATATTTGTGCAATAGGATTGAAGTAATATTGATGACTTAGGTGCATAATTAACCCCCAATCCCCGACCTTCACCCAAAGACAACTGCCGGTCTCCCATCAGAAGCACAAGGATCAATGAGTTATGCATGTATCATTATTTTAGCAATTATTAGATTCACTACAAGCATAAGGCTTATTTCAGAGTTTATTGTGATTGTAATGCACTAAGCTCCACTTCAAAGTGACCTATGAACCTCCATATGATACTTGCACCCACAAAGCCACTGACATGGAGAACGAGCAAGGAGTTTACAATGGTGTAGCACTGCAAAAACAGCCAGAAGATAGCCTGGTTCTTGAGATTCAAGCTAGCAAAAGGCTTTTGATGTTGCACCAGATTCAGTAAATTCATTGAGAAGTCCACTGGGCCATCAGCCTCTGCACAACTCCCCCCCCCCTTTTTCTCCTGATGAGTAATCAAAAGTCAAAACTCTGCACAAAACCAGAGAATGGCCTGGTGCTTGAAAATTTAGCCAGCAAGAAGCTTTCAACATTGCACAAGATTCAGAAAAATCTGCTGATAAGTTAGCTACACCATCTGCTATTTTACAACCCCTCAAGGCCAACAAGCAAAAGCTTTGCAGAGAGAACTTGATTTGGTGCCAGACTTGGAGCACATTGATCTCATCATTACTGGACTATTTCCACAAGTGCGGCTTGCAAAATCTATATTTTTCCATCGTAAAGGCCTGTCAGATGGCCCAGATCTGCATTGATGAAATTTTAGCAATTGCTTTTAGGATTATCTATATAAACTCATGGAATTATTTTTTTTTTAACAATAGGGAGAATGCAAAATAGGGGGAAATACTCAATAAATTAATTATTATTACTAGTATTTGAATTAAGACTCTAGAATGTTTACTAGATTTTGTAATTTTGATTTTAATAGGATTAGAAATCTTATTGTTTATCGATCTTTAGAGAGTTCATAATACTAAGTTCATGGTGATTAGTATAGTATTCCGACAATACACTATAATATAACTTTAACTCTGCTCGAAGCCACCTATCTAGCTTCGATATATTCCTCTAGAAGGTCACTTTTACTTCGTCATTCCAGAGCTTGGAATTATTGAAATTGTGAAATGTAAGTTCAAATACCTTCCTTGTTTCAAAGTAAGTGTCCTCATAAAATTTCCTGCAATCTAAAACAACATTTTTTGAACATTCTGCAGTCTGCCAACTACGCATAATTTGCAGATGATATACCCAATTTAGGGAGATTTTATTTCCTAAATTTCCGCAATTGAAAATAGACAACTTTGAAAGTATTTTATGATGACGAAAAGTCAAGTAGACCATTATCTTTGAAATGACAGAGACATAATGTCCTAATCATGTGCCCAGAAGTCAGATTAGCAAAAGGTTGGCTAAGCAAAAAGGCAAGGATTGTCACAAATTGCTTATACATGCTTGAGTCTTCTGTCATATAACCCTACTTTATTCACTATTTTTTGAAATTTTTGCAGCTTTAAAGATAAATGTGCATCCGCGTCAATAGAAAAATTACTTTAAAAATCCAATAGGGGTTGCTAATGTGGGAAAAAATTCTTGAAAATTCTTTCCAGCGATGGTTCATTGTTAATGAGTCATATGCAATCCAGAGCCCTTTCAAGAACCTATCATTGCATTTGCTCTAAGCCAGACTAGCAGAAACAAACAGCAACCAATCCCAACTACCGCAGAATTGCAACGCTAATGGTAGACAGTAATGCTGGTTATCTCATGATATTTTGAATATGAGGAAACCTTTTTATATCCTATCTTTAAAAAGTAATCACAAAGGTAATCTTCCTCTGTAAATTCAAAATATATAGCAACTAAAAGGTGTCACTTCAGCGGGCAGTTTCTGATTAGTAACTAAAGATATCTCTTGAAAGCAAATTTTAGATGAAGGATTACCTTGAAAACATTAAAAGGCATCTGCTTCTGAATACGGAAACTACGAACTTTATCATGATCCACAAGATCAAAATAAATATCCCTCCCAATCTGTTCTGCAAGATCATCATCTCGTGCAATCTAGAAGGATTAATTAATTACTTAGTGACATACAATTTCTTAAGGCAGTGACGAAGGCCATGACACAGAGGAAGATTTGGTCAAAATTGTAACCTTTATGATCGTATAAAGATGAGCCTGTGCTTTGTACCTCCTTTTATCTTCCTTCTCTTCTTGTTCTTTCTTCAATCTTGTCTGGGAAACACAAAAAGGTAACGAAAAGTAAGAACAAAGGTGCCTCATTAATGTCAAACTGCAGCGATGGAGCACTTCTATGCTAAAACTTTTCACATTATTATAAGAGTAACGATAGACAAACTATCTTACCCTGAGGTGTTCAGCAATGTCTTTCTCATCCACATTACATATAATTTTGT
Organism: Selenicereus undatus; assembly: GCA_017589665.1. Lineage (NCBI taxonomy): Eukaryota > Viridiplantae > Streptophyta > Magnoliopsida > Caryophyllales > Cactaceae > Selenicereus > Selenicereus undatus. The sequence goes on along the minus strand of JACYFF010031956.1, from coordinate 32,179,922 downwards.
CCTTGTCACTTTCTCGTATATACACAAGCATGTAAGCATTTGAGTACTTTGTAAACTTGAAGGGAGTATTATTGAACCCAGGATTTGTCTGTGGTAACTGTTCAATGTAAACAGGTTAGGGATCAAAAGTACATCAAATTCCTCTTAGTCATGCTCCTTAGACAGCTGCGTGGGTGGAGGGAATATGACTTTTAAAACATACCTCTTCCTCACCACCATATTGCTCTTCTAATGCCCTCTTCATATCTTCTTTGGTTACCCGTTCATCATCAAATTTGAACCTGAATGAAAGAGTGCATTGCATACCTTAGACATTACGAAACCCAGATCACAGTTCACACCAACAGCAAAGAAGCTTGCACCTAACAGAAACCTTAAACTCAGACACTTAGAAAACCAGAATGGAATGCCACATTATTGTTGAAGAGTTTTTCTAATAAGTTCTAACCTTCTCTAATAAGCAAGAGGATAATTTTTACTGCAATTGTTAACATAATTATGTGATTGTAAGCAATACAGTAACGATAGATGCATTGTGAAAAATACAACTGAGTGAAATAAATTCATTGAAACTTTTTTTTTTGGGATGAGTAATTAAAAGTTGCATTAATAGACACGAAGGGGAATAAATTCATTGAAACACGTGGTCAACTTTGTTCCTGAAAATGTTTCATGGATGAATGGCGATTATTTAAAATATCTACCATCAAATGTGCTGATTAAAGAGGTGTTTAGGAAGAATATGGGACATAGAAAACTATTAAATAAAATTTAACAATAGATAGTACATACTGTACAAAGGTAATAATCCAAATGCAAATGAATAGTTCTAAATCACTGCACTCCAAGAAACATAGATCAATAGATTAACATATATTTGCCAAGTCAACAAAACGCTCGATACCACACATCATCATCCTACCATTAAGAGATAATAGGTTAAACACCATGCATTGCACAAGTTTAAGTAATTTATTTCATCTGCAACTTTATGTTTTTAAAAAAAAATCATATTTTATATAGTCTAGCAATATTTCTATCAAAAGACATCATAAATTCGCATTGCCATATTCAACAGTAAATTACATACTCAGTTCATCCGAATAAAGTCCTCAAATATTTCATTTTAGAGCTCCTAAAGTACATGTCAAAGTAACATAGTTGATATAATTGTTACCCTCAGATTATACTCCTGATTATCAAAAGTCTTAGTGACAAAAATTGATCGGCTGGAAGTGATGGATTCAAAATGTGGCAGTTCTGCTTTCGTCCGCATCAGAAAGGTTTTTAAGGTTAGCGAACCGTGTTTTCATCCCGCTACAACTGCAATAAGTGACGTAATTGCCGTATTAGAGCAATTCCGCGGTACCACGAGCAAAACCGCATTTTGAATCCTTGGCTGGAACAAGATGTAATATGACAATTCCCAAATTTGTCATTTTCAAAGTGAATTAATAAATAATGAACAAAAAGTAAACAATAGGAAAAAATTCAAATTCTTTTCAATTTTTTTCTTTTAATATTAAAAGATTTTAGAAGAAAAAACAATTGATTCAATTTGAAGGTGAACTGTTACAAACAGTTAACCAGTCAACAAGCGCCCGAGGCCCCCCCCCCCCCCCAAAAAAATGCCATTAGGGAAAAAAGTTTACTTGGTGATAGTTTGGGGAAGAAAATAAAAACATGGTGCTGTTTTGAGTTGAGCCAAGAACGCCCCCATAGAACATTGATTTATTATCTCCCTAGGATCTTGGCTCTTCTACCCACAATAAAAATGTGGAGACAGTTAGCTGGAGTATATGCAAGATATGTCTGTCACAGGGAAGAATTATGTTGTTACACTTGTGTAATGGAAACAGAAAAAGTGAAATGCTGTCCCACATAATGATTTACACGCCATATGGAGGCATCCTTAGAAATTCTTGAGGGCTTGAAGCATCTATGAAGCCGGCCACTACAAGTGCGAAAATTTAGTTGACACCAAGGCCCAAAAACCACTGAAAAATTAGGATGTTAGACAAGAACTTTTCATCCCAAACCCGAGATTAGCCAAACCCAAAAAAGCCTAAAATTTTAGGCACGAGGTCGAGTTAATCAACCCAAAACCTAAACCCTATCATGACCCTAAAATGTAGATCAATGTGGAACAACCATTATGAGTGCCATAATCTTTCTGTAGTAACAAGATTTTGAAAATAAGTTAGCATCAAACTGACGGGATCATCAATTAGATGGTCTTTCTTCTTCTTTTTTTTGGGACTAATCAAAAGGATATATCAATGAGACACCAAGGGGGTGACTCCCATATACAAAAATGGCAAGTCCAAAAATCATCACCCCCTCAAGCTCTCTGCATAATTTTATGCACAACATCCAAAAGAGATCCTCTTGTGGCACAATCGAGCACTTGGCTCAACATTCTCAAAAAATAGAGCTTGAAATTGTAAAGGGATAAAATTGTGCCCTTAAAAATCCGCTGGTTCCTCTCTTTCCACATACACCACCAAACAGCCAAAGAAACCAGCTTCCAAATCCCAAGAACCCAAATCGTCTTCAATCTCCTTCCCCATGCTACCAAAATGTCTCTAACATTAGAAGGTAGAACCCAGCTAACCCCTGATAAGGAAATAGGCAAAAGCCAAAGTGAAAAGACCTAATGACAATGAACAAAGAGGTGATCAACCGATTCTTCCTCCTCAAGGCACATTGCCCATAGTTAGGTTGTCTTTCTTGGTCTTTATTAATATGCGTCATACTTCCTACGCCATGTCACCCACACATTTTGAATGAAATCAGACAGTTTATCACCATCCAATTTGAAACAAGGTCCATCATCATATAGTTAAGGATACAGGGGGATACAGGGGATAAGAAACAAAATTTATGCATCTAACAATCTTGAGTATCTGACCCACTGTTTGCATATCCAATGTTTCCAGGATTACATGCCACCATGCTAGTTCCCTACAACGTGTTACAGTACAGACACGAAGAACTTAAAAGTTCAAACCGAGAGGTTTTACGGGGCACATGACCTCAAAGATTTCCCAACAGGAACAAAGTTTGCTAGACGCCATGATGATTGAAGTATCATAATTACCAACACAAAGGACATGGATGGGGCAGGGGCAGTATAAAGGACAACAGTAGAAGGGACGAAATGTACGGAGCTAATAGCATGGAACACTTACCACTGATCTGAAAGAGTCGGCCGGATAAATGCATAATAATGTCCACCATGAACACCACCGCTATGTACCAAAACACTGTTGGGCACAACTATTAGTACAGGGAAAAATAAGTAGACATTTTTTTTTATTAGGAAAAGAATAAATATATATCATCATTAACAAAAGGTTGGATGCAAAGTTAGCATCCTACAAAACGCTATACACATCCCATATGCACAGTATCTACAAAATCTAAGAGATCAAGAGAAGAGTAACGAAAGATCCATTTGTCCCAAAAATAGAGAGACTTGATGAAATAATCTTTAAAACATTGAAGTGGCATCTCCACACCCTCAAAGACTCTCCTATTTCTTTCACGCCAAATGCTCCAAAAAATTGCATGAGGAAATAATCTGACATTCTTCTTTTTCACTTTCATACCAAAAAGCCCTCCCATGCATAGAGGTGATCCGAAATAGAATTGGACATAAACCAAGAAACTCCCAAGCAACTAAAGGCTAGATCCCAAAGAGCTCTTGCAAAAGGGCAATGACGTAATAAGTGGTTCACCGATTCTGCTGCAGCCTTGCATAACGGGCACCAGTTCACCAAGATCTTACCCCTCTTTTGCAAATTATTGTAAGTCAAAATACTGTCATGGGTAGCCTCCCAAACAAAAAAAGACAGTCTAAATGGAGCCAGAGATTTCCAAATGATCTTCCATGGAAAACAAATTCCCCATATTTGATGCAAAGGTGAAGAAGGCACAGAGGCAAGCCTCATCTAATAAGACTTCACCGTTAAGCTCCCTTTAGGATTAAGATCCCATCTAACTGAATCAAGAGAGGATTGCCCGATAAGAATCCCATTCAGCTTAATAAGCAAGCTTATAAGGGAGGCGTCATCCACTAAGGCATCACGAATAAAAATAGGTTACCAAATGCACGAGCCAGATACGTTGTCACGATATGCAGTCACAGTAGCTTCTTTATTCTCCGCAAGAGTATAAAGAGAAGGGAAAAGGTCCCTCAAAGGAGCACCTTCACACCAATGGTCATGCCAAAACAAAATGGTAGAGCCACCGCCCACCTCAAAAGAAGGATGAGGAAAAAATCTATCTCATCCTTTACAAATAAACCTCCAAAGGCTTACTCCATAAGGACCATTATTAGATCTAGAGGGAAACCACCCAAGCCCCTCCTTACCATACTTAGTACAAATCACCCTCCTCCAAAGGTTGGTCTTCTCATTCATGAATCTCCATAGCCACTTACCAAGCAAAGCCTCATTAAAGAGCTTCAGGTCTCTAACTCCCAACCCTCCTCCTGACATGGAAAGCTTAACAATATCACATCTCACTAAATGATACTTGAAATTAGCACCGAAGGAGCCCCAAAGGAATTTCCTTTGAATGGCTTCCAACTTGGCCGTTAGTGACACCGGTATTGGAAAAAGAGATAGGAAGTAAGTGGGAATGTTAGAAAGAACGCTGCAGATGAGAGTGAGTCTACCACCCTTAGAAAGATAGTTAGCTCTCCATCCCAGAGAGCTTTTTCTCAAATCTTTCGACTACTGGCTCCCAGATAGATTTGTCTTTGAATTTTGCTCCGAGAGGGAGACCAAGATAGTAGGTAGGAAAAGAATCCACGGTGCATCCTAACACACCCGCTAGCAATTCAATATTATCCACCTGGCCCACAGGCAAAATAGAGCTTTTAGCCAAGTTGACTAGTAGACCACACACTCCCTCAAACCAGATGAGAATACAACGGACATTCACCATCTGCTCACAATCATTGTCACAAAAAATGATTGTATCATCAGAAAAGAGAAGATGGGATACATTAATGGTAACTGAGTTCCTTCGGCCCACTCAAAACCCAAATAGGAGACCTGCTGAGGTTCCTGGTGAAAACCTCCATGACCATCAAAAACAGAAGAGGAGAGATTGGATCCCCTTGGCGAACGCCTCTAGAAGCTGAGAAAAAATATGTAGGAGAACCATTGACAAGTATTGCAAAGGAAGTCGAAGAGACGCATTGTCGAATCCAAGTGATCCACCTCTCCCCGAATCCCATTTTACTCAAGACATAAATAAAAAAACTCCCAATTGACATGGTCATAGGCCTTTTCAATGTCCAACTTGCAGACAACTCACGGAATCTCGAATTTGATTCTAGAGTCAATAAGCTCATTTGCAATGAGTATGGCATCATCAAGCTGTCAACCTTTGGTCTCCAAGCTTCAAACTCAGTAAAGAGGGATTTGTGGAACCTATGGATGGAAGACTTCATCTCGTCCCAATTCTCAAAACGGTTTCCATCCACAATTACAAAAGACAGAGTTGAATTTCCTACGAAAATTAGCTACTCTATGAAAAAATATTGTATTTCGATCACCAACTCTAAGCCACAATGCCCTCAACTTTTGCCTCCAGGATATCTCATGCATAAGGATGACTTACGCTAGCTCATCTCTGTCAGCTTTTCTCTACTCCAATTCCTCATTAGAAAGACCAAAAGTTTCCTCCTTCACATCAAGTTGGTTAATAGAATCCATGAGGTTGTACTTCCGAATCTTGATATCCCCAAAGACCTCTCTATTCCATTTCTTGATTTCCTCTTTGATCACCTTCAATTTCTTCGCAACCACGAAACTAGCGTATCCCTCAAAACAAACCTCTTCCCACCAACTTTTAATAAGATCACGAAAACCGTCAACTTCGAGCCACATATTCTCAAATTTAAAAGGAATTCTCCCCCTCTGAAACGACCCATTTTCTAAGCAAATAGGGAAATTATCTGAAAGAGGTCTAAGCAACCTCGTTTGAATTGCGTCAATAAAATGTTCCTCCCAATCCAAGAAGATAAGAAAACGGTCAAGTCTTGAACTAGAACCTCGCCACATCTAGACCAAGTAAAATCACCCCCCGTAAAGGAAGATCAACCAGAACACAACTATTGATAAAGCTATGGAATTCCTCCATAGAATTAGGGGGACTTAAACCCGAGCTCCTTTCGTGAGGGTATAAGATATCATTGAAATCCCCTCCTACACACCAAGGCCCAAACCACTTGTCCTTAATAAGACGGAGCTCTTCTCAAAATCTCAATTTATCAGTCCTAGATTGAGGACCATACACACCTATGAAAGCCCAAGTGAAACCACTCTCGACCGTTTGAAGAATGCAAGTGATCGAGAAATCACCACAAAAAGAAGACACCAAGCGGTACACACTCTTGTCCCACATTACAAGGACACCCCTTGACAAGCCTACTGCATTAAGGGCTGCAAAATCAAGAGAATGATAACCCCAAAAAGAGCGAACATCAAAAGGTGATACGACCTCCATTTTTGCCTCTTGAAGACACACAAGGTCACATTTCCAATCTCTCAAAAAACTTTTAAGCAAAACTTTCTTGTCGCGGTCATTAATACCCCTCACATTCCAATAAAGCAATCTAAACATAAGGCACTAACATCCCACTTGTAGAGGCATTAGCTTCGTCATAGTTCACTCCGAATTCAAGTCTTCACAATTCTCTTTGTCTTCTAGTTGCCGGAGGCGTTCTAACCACATTTTGTTTAGGCAAACTATTATTTCTTTCAATTCTTGACAAAAGCTGAATCACCTCAGTCTCATACCTTGAAACGGCCACACCAATACAGGCTGCACTGCCTTTGAGTTTGGAGGCTACCCATTTAGAGACCTTCTCAGAATTCCCAATTTGACCATCCCACACATCCTCAACAGAAAAAGACTCATTGGAATTTTGAAGAGAAGAGAAATCAACTGCAAGAGAGGCTACCAAATCTTCCGAACCTGACAGGGGCCCAACAGAGATCAAGGGCCAATTATGCACAAGAGGCAAGCCTCCTGCAAACATTATCCTCAGAAACGCTTGCAAAATTCCGGGATCCTACACTCAGGGCAAGTGCATCCCTTACAACATCTTGAGGCAAATCGCAGCGAACACTACCATACAAGCCTACCCCCAATTGAAGAGAACTTCCCACAGAAAATAGAGAAAATGAAATGGGATGGTCACCATGTCCCCTGAACCAAGGAAGACTCACTGGAGAAGATAGGGCCAAGGGAGGACGAGTACCAGGGGGAACATAATTAGAGAACAAATTCATAGCAAAGCCCTTCGATGAACCTAAGACTGCAACAAAATGATTCTTAGCCCAAGCAGTACAAATATCATCAGAAAGCTCACCATTGATTTCCGCCTCAAACCTCGTAGGATCATACGAAGTAACTCTAGCCGGAGAAAAGGAGTTCAACTGGGCATTAAGAGTGAAGCAAGGAGTGCATATGCAGTAGCTTTAACCCCACCCAAGTCCTCATTGTTTGAGAGGTTTCCCCCATTGTCCCTCAATCTAAAGCCAAGGGAACAATTTCGATAAGTATAAACCTGAGTATTCTTAGGACAAGAGACACATCCTAGGCTCTCCTAGTTCATCCTTCTAATCCCAAAAGACAACCCCCTCCTTTGCACCTCCAACGGCGCAGCATGATCAAGAGTAATACCCAAATCACTCACCTCCTTACCTTTCCTCAGAACTGAAGAAGATACCGTATCAGCATAAGACCGAAGAAATGAAGCTGGTTCTCCCTTGAATCCGCACTTGGGACAACACCTAGGCGGGGGAGGAGGGGGAGGAGGAATGACGGCATCAACCAAAGAGGATAATGGTTGGGAGGGCGAAGTTCTCGCCTGAACTGAAGGATCTAATGGAGTAAGGCCAACTATTTCAGCAATGAAGCCAAACATTTTGAACCATCCCCATTCATTCCAGCCTGCAAGGAAAACAACAAAGGAACGTTTGCCATCAATGATCACTGATAGTTGCAAGTACTTTCCAGCGTGATTACTCCTTGACTCCAACATAAAAATTCTTGATTCTAGTCTCATTTGATTGCACCAATTTGCAGAGTTAGATTTTCGAAACCTAGCCCAAGACCTCAACCGCCATAAAACCACTTCCTCAGGCAACAAGATGGAGAACCTTCTACTGCTGCCATTCCCAGATATTTTCAAAATATCCTCTTTAGTACCCACCACACTCAAATCAAATGACTTGCTTTCAATAGCCAAGAACTTCTTACAGCCCCCTCTCATACTCCCCACCCACTGCAACCACAGAAAAAAGCGACCTGAAAAAGCCTCCCGGAGGCAGACAGAGAAAATGCCACAAAACGTCCAGCACCGGCACCCCAATTGGACAAGCTACTACTAGAAACCCTAAAACGGCTTGATCTGGGGGAAAATCAGAGGCGAGCAAATTTTCCGACAACTTTCCGGTCACCGGAAAATTCGCCAGCGGCAGAGGTTCCGGTAGCAGCTCCGGCGAGGACAGAAGATGCCGGCGACCACCCTGACAGAGGAAGAAGGAGGAAGCAGCCCACCAATAAGAGGAAATCTGGAAAAAAAAAGGAAATCCGGCAACTTTCCGGCCACCGGACAAGTCGCCGGCAGCAGATTTACTGGCGTGAAGAGCTCTGGCTAAGACACCACCACCCTAGCAGAGAAAGTAGGAGGAAGCGACCCACTAACAATCACAGATCTGAAGAAACCAAGGGACGGACGCGAAGAGAAGTGCGAACGGCTCCAGCAACGTCAAGATGCCCACCGGCCGGTAGGGGTGAACAAACTAACTGAGGCTCCCAGAGACCCAAGGTCCACCGGACCTTAGGTTTGCCTCCGATGACCTCAAATCGACCCAGAGCTCTCTCCCCCGTCTCTATCTCTAACTTTTAAGGGAAAAATAGGCAGACATAATAAACTATTTAATTAGAGAGGCAACAAAACCCAATAGCACATAATTCTGCGATTTGAGCAACAAAGTCATCATCCTCATTATCATCAATCGTTCCAACATGAACGTGAACGATTGATGACCAGCACTAATCATTAGAATTCTACACAGACAAGTGATTTCACAAAAAGCCAAAGAATGGCACACCTGACCCAAAAACAGTAACATGTCTACTGGATTTCAACAACAAAATCTGAGTCATGTTTTCAGATCTTGTATTTTCCAAAGTCAATATCAAGTCGTCAATTTCCCACAGTTAAAATACATATCAATAAGCAGAGTTACAGATACAACAAGAAAGTTTATGGATCCATTTAATTTAACCTAAAGATAATCAAAAGGGAATCAATAATTCACATTTAAATTTGGACACATCCAAAAGGGAAAATGCACAAGCAGGTTCATGAAGCAGCAGTTTCCTAATAGCCCTAATGGCATGCAGACACAAAAGTGCCAATTGAAAGAACTATATTAGTATGGGCAATTTCAACAAGTGCAATCTATATTGTCATGCTTAAAAAATAAATAAATTTTAAAATCTTTGTTTTAACTTGTCATTCTGTACTTCACATATGTTTTTCAGAAACTCACTAATTTCCAACATTGTAACTATTCCCCATCCTACCTTTTGGATGACTTGCATGGAGCAATTTGAGGAGTTTTCCCAGTTCAGGAGTAATGCAGCCTTGCTAGATTACTTTCACATATCTAAGTAGACAATTTATTTTGATGAGTTGGATACACACCATACAGAGAAATAATTGGATTTCATAAGTTATTGTTGAAAACTAGTTTGTATATATGTAAAAGTAATGATTTGGAAGCTAGTTCATATACAAAATACAAAGATGAGAAAGTAATGATTGTAAAGCAATCAATGTTGTCATGATCCAAAAGCTTTGATCTTACAATTTTTATATATAAAACTTCCATTGCAATTGTACATACTGAACCATTTCCAAGAGCAATTTTGAAGGAATTTATTGGTTTTTAGTCTAAAGCATCCTGGTAAGTGTTGTGTTTCTGACACCAGTACATATGGCGGTAATATGCAGAGCAAAGGTGACATAGTCAGGCGTCCAATTAGTCAATCACATGATTCATCATCATAGAATACCAAAAACAATCAAGAATGAGCCACAAACAACAATCTTTAACACCCAACCACCCAAACCAACAACACAGAATCCTCCCCTGGGAACTGGGAAGGTGCAGGAAAGGGGGGGGGGGTCACATGCAGTGATGTACACAACCTTGCCCCTACAATTGAGATGCAAAGAGATGATTCCTCGAATACTAAATTTGAAATGTAGCAAAGAGAATAATAGAGTCATACCTGTGAAGCGTGTACAGGTTTCGAACACTCCTATCTGCTTCAGGGGCTAAATATTTCCCATTTTCTCTATCAAGATCAAGCTGAAGGGGGAATTCATAACGATCATTGATCTGCATATACAAAGTGCATGAATCACCAGCACATACCTTCAATGCAGCAAACTCGCTAGCATCTTACACATCAACACCAGAACAAACACTTCTATCAAATTCAATAAGACGACCTTCTTTCTTTTTTATTTCTTGTTCCCTTTTGGGGAGAGGAGGTGTTGAGGCCCAGGACTCTCAATTTTTTAAAAGGAAAAAAAAAAAAGCAACCTAGGTTATAGCTCTAACAGGAGAACAATGCAAGGAAACTCAGTAATCTATCTATTCAATATCCAAGTCGATATTCCCGAGGGGCAAATCACAGCACCTTCATTTACCTTGTTTAAAGAATTTCTGAAAATAACACACATTTTGGTCCCCACTCTGCAAGTTAAGAAGATAGATATTACCCCCCACACCAAAGAAGTAGGTATCTTCAGCACATTGGGCTACAGATGATACAATCTGACAGAACATTGAACACCAGAACAGGGAACATCATAATTATGAAAACTATTATATAATCGTGGACCTTGGAATTTTCAGAAACTACTCATGACTTGGCCATTTCCTAGCTGCTTAGATACGACAATATAACTACTCACAAAGTCTAGTCATGTAAGTTGTGTGCAATGTCATTTACCCCATTCAACACAACGTATCCACTGGGAATAAGATAGAAAAACAAAAATAAGTTTTTGCACCTTCTTTTAAGAAGGGGGGGCATGCAGCAGTTGGAGACACCCAAATAGTTCGATAAACAGACATACCCTTGACATGCCACAAGAATTGTGGAAATCTAATCCAAAGAGATATACATCAAGCAGAAGGAACAAGGTGTGGAATTTTTAGGAAATTTTTGTCTTAGAATCAAAGTATCGAGAAATCTAATAGGATATTTGGAAGGAGAAAGTTAATCAATAGATTTTAAGGGCAAAGTTATGTCTTATCAAGAGTAAAAACTTTAGTTTTAAGACCTTTCTATGCCTCGCATTATGTTCTGAACAGTGGATGACATCTGAATTTTCGGATCTGTCAATAACATTATTCATGAGAGACGATGACATAATAATTTTTGTATCTTCCTCTTCTAAAATTTGGTTGACATCCCTTTAAAGGAAGTATTCAACACTGCGGTTTTGGACATGATCACAGTAATGGATGGGGTAATGCGAATTATGCCAATGCAGGATAGCATAACAAATCGCATTTATTGCACAGTGAAATTGATTTAACTTCAAACCTTTCCCACGCAGCAGTTTTGTGGTGCAACATCCTCATTTTGAATCAATGCCTTGGAGGGCCTCTCAACATAACTTTTAGTCACTCATTTCAAAAAAAAGGGGAGGAAGGGAGGGACGGAGAGAGGAGGGAGGGAGGGAGGGAGGGGGAGGGGGGAGAGAGAGTATCTATAATTCCGGTTATTCAGGCATAGAAGATAACATAGAATCAAATTAACTTCTTGTTTTTCTGATTCTAAATGCTAGGAACAAAAGCTAGATTCTTGCTTCTCTCGCATTTTAAAGGGCCCAGGCAAATCACATATCTTACATTTCAATGAGAGAGAAGCCCGAGACAATCACAACTCAAAAAGTAAAGACCATAAGAAAGCATCTCAATGAGCAAATGATGAGGCAGATAGTCAAGATAGAGCATTCACCTTCACCATAGTGTCCCGCATAAAATCATACTCAAACCTCTTAAGTTGGAGCTGAAGCACTGGAGGAAAGTCAAGGAATAGAACACCTTTCTTAGCATCCTGGAAAAAAAAAATTAAAATCATATTTCAACATTTTACAAGCAAACAAATTGCAAGTAACAAGCCATGTACAAGAGACACTATGCAAGATGAGTTCAAGAGACCAAATTTCAAACCGAATGGATAACGTAATTTTTTTCTATTCTAAGGTTCAATCATACAGAAGGAAGAACCCAAAGAGCAACACATTTGATGGAGAGCCCTATTCTAGTCGCAAGGACTAAACCTATATACCGCCACAGGTATTGTCCTGGTTGACTTTCCAAAAAAAATTAAGAGTGGAAAATAACCAATAGTTGCATGTGTTAAGTGAGCATTGAATTGATGATATATTTGACTGTTGACTACCCAAAATATAATAAAAAAATGTTGGGAAGTTTTTTTTTGGGGGGGCACCAATGAAACCCCATTGACAACTTGCACACTTTCACCACCAAAATCACTTAAACTATTAGATGGCTGAGAAAACACAACTGATAGATGTCTATAGAGCAACAACAATCAGGCATTGTCTATATATGACGAGAAGGCATATGCAGGGCATATGACAATAATCTTTTCGTATGTTTATCCCCTTCATACCTTTCAATAAGCTCCAAATATCAGGACATGATTACCATCCCTCACACCCCTCCCTCCACGGGGGGCGGGGGGGAAGAAACGGAAACAAGAGATGGGAAAACAACTAGGTCAACAGAGAGAGACAAACTATACAGGAATAACAGCAATTGCCCCTGACTGCAGAGTGATATCTTGCTGGCCTGCAAGTCAAGCAGCAGCTGAAGGTTCTATTGCTTCAACCTCTCTTCACTAAGTGCAGCAGTAATATTAGATCCAGGATTCTCGACACAAGAACTAGATCTACAAAATTTTCTATTGATTCTTATTGGGACGAATCAGCACATAACATGATACACCACTAGCATTTAAGCACGGAAACAAGGTAGCACTATCAGCAACCCTGACTTTCCAAAAACGTTCACAGATAGGGAACAAAAAGGGCAGAGGTGGGTGGGGGCAGACAAAAAGAGAGAGCGAGACAGGGAATGCCTAATGACTTTGTATAGCCCCTTTTAAATATGAATTAAAGCATCCTACAGAAGCAGATTAGCATATCAAGGCTTCTACATCAGGAGGGCGTCATAATTATGGAGAAGAAAGCTGCAACAAAAGCTTGGAACCATGCCAAAAGTCTCATATGCTATTGGGCATTTCCTCATCCAGTTTGACCCAGCAACAGAGTACTGCAGATGCAAATAAAAAGAATACATTCAAATGCTTAACTATTGCAGCTCTAAATTCTATCATAATATACAAGCATTTTCCATTTCATGTGCTCCCTGTGCAAAAAACAAAAACAAAGCAAAAAAAAAAAACCTTCCGTACTGGTTCTCTGTTTCTCATAATTTACACGGAAACCAAAATGCCACATGTTAGCAGCATAGTTTTCATATCAATCCACCAGCAGAATTCAAAGCACACCTATTTCCAGAAACAAAGAAACAGCTTGCCAAATTACAGAAAAGAAACCGTGTGTGAATTACAACTGCCTCATTAATTCTTACAGAAAAGACTAAGTGACAAGGGCATCAATTTATGACAAAGAAAAATCATAAGCAAAACAAAATTTAGGAAGTTAAAAAACATTCTAAACATATAGCATTGACTAAGAGAGTTGGTATGCACCTGCAAACCATGCTCCTCAGCGTGGTACTTGTTATCACCTTCAAGGCGTTCAACTTCCACATATTTGTCAAAAGAAGCATACACATCCCGACAACCTTTCACATCCAGCTGAAGATCTGTTCCCAAATATTTTTAAAAAATATATATTTAGAATCCAGCAATAAACAAGATAGTGAATCATGAATCAAAGAATATTACCATAAAATGATTCCTTCCTTGTAGATTTATAGTCTACATTAACACACTCGATATAATTCATGTGATGCCCTTCAAATAACTGCTGTATTGTTCCCTCCACAACAGTTCCCTGTGCCATCACATCAGCAAGGAATAGCCGATGATGCTTGTTTGTCAGAAAAATCAACAGGAGTTACAAAGAAACATCTAAGGACAGAGGACAACATACCTTCATCTTATCCTCAAGTTTCTCAGACAAAACTCTGTTAAGTTCCTGCACATCATGTTGCATGAAAGAATCATATGTGTCCCATCCAAAAGACTTGGTCAATTCTTTTGTTGAGACACTGGTATCATTGTATTGCAGTTTGTAGAACAAACTTTGCAGCGCCAAGGGAATGCTGTTAGAGGGATTATCATTCTCAGTTGTTGGCATATGGTACACAGCCTGAAATACACAGCACAATTGACATTTTAATCCAATGTAGCACTGCAACAGTCAATGGTATCACCTATAAGGGGGATGAAACCAATTTAGAAAAGACGAAAAAAATTAACCAAACAAAAAGGAATTCGAAACCTTTCTGAAGTATGGAATATGATACAAAGTTTGTAGAAGGGAATTCATATAGCAAGTGGCTCCCTGATTCTTAAGTCCAACATAACCTGTCTCCTTCTTTGAGTCATATGACCAATAATCCATGACACGACGAACAGCCACCTCAGCTTCAACCACCATGGTGTCATTAACAAGATAACCTCTAGAAGGATCATACAAGTCACCAAGAGGCATGAATGATGTGAAACCCCAATCACTCTCTCTTGCATTAAATTGATGTTGTGTCTCTGCAAGATTAACAGAAGCAAAAAATAAAATGATTATCACATGTTATACAAAAAGACAGTAGACCATCCCCACTAAAATATAAATTTAAAAATCCACACAACCATAAAATATAAAAAGGGGAAACCAGTTACAAACTGTCAAAACCACAGGCATAACTCTGCTCATATGCAACTTCCCAGAATCCATGGAATTCTGAAGATAGTAAAAATAGAACATTTTCCCGCGCTACAAGCACGGCTAAACCAACTACTCCATCTAATTCTTCATTTTCCCTGACAGCCAAAGAATTGGAAATGAAAAATTTGTTGTCTACATGTCGGACACACATCAAACATGCCCACAGACGACACATGATGATGCCTGTCCGTTGCATACTGGCAATTTGGTTCATGGTGCTTCACCTCCCTTGATTAAGCTGGACAGCTTTGGTCTGACCATATTGCAATTTTTTTCCCTTTATGAGTAATTAAAAAAAAGTGTATTAAAATTATGGATTTCAACACTCTACAAAAGAGGCAATTACAAGAATCGTCATGCCTTCAAGCTCTTATGCATAATATTATCTTAGAATTTCAAAAAAGTCAAATTGCTTCCACTATTGAGCACGACTCCAACTATACAAAATTCTCAAAAGTAAAGCTTCAATAGATGGCTATGTCTACAAGAATCGAACAATTCTTCTCCTTCGGAGTACTCCACCAAATAGCCAATGGAATCATCCTCTAAACTCCAAAGACTCCACTCTTCTTCATTCTTCTTTCACAAGGCATCAACACATCTTTAACATTTGAAGATGGAACCCGACTAAGCTCCATCAAGGAAAAATACAAATGTCAAAGCAAAGAGACCCAATGCCAATAGACAAGGAGGTAGTTGATCATCTCATCCTCACTAAGGCACACAGATATCTATTTGGTCCATCAAAATTTCGTCTTTTGAACATGTCCTTTGCAGGAATCTTGGCCTTAGTGGCCTGATCGTATTGCATTCAATTCATTTTCTAAGCTTTTTTGCAAAAATCCTTAAATTTTATTATTCTCTAGCGCTCCTTTGGAGAAGTTGCCTCTTAGCAATCTTTTTTGGGTCAGGCCCCACCTTCTAGGATTGGAGGTTATGGTTCCGGGCTATAGTCCACTTGAAAACGGGAAAGGGTTGAGATATTGCTCATAGGTAGTGAGGTTCACACCCTGAACCTTTCATGACGGACAATACGCAAATTCCTTTGATATATATATAACAAGTATATACAAATTTGTCATGTCCATTTCCTACGTTTTCAGAATGTCATTCCCCCAATGCCAGACCCACGTTTGTACCCCTTTTGTGTGTTCGTGCCTCCCACATGCAAAAGCCATATCTACCATTGATGTCCCTGGCTCCCTGCATACCAGCACCCCATGCATCAAGCAGGAAGAACTAAGACTCCTCAAGGATATACTTCAAAAGGGTCCATCCCTTCTCCACCTCTCATTTGGTTCATGCCCGAACTCCTGTGATCCCATACCCATTCTGCATGAACCATATACTGTATAATCCCAAACACAAAATAGGCTAAATTACCATAACTGAACAGAGAACCATATTCCCTCATTAGTCATTACCCACAGGTCCCGCACAGCTCACAATATGAGTAACAGCAATATGACATATAGTAGCGACTCATAATTCCTTCGGATATTGCAAAAGGCACCAGATAGGGATAAGAAACCTTAAAAACCTACGGTAAACAGGTAATGATGCTATCTTGGCACTCTTCATATCTATTTTCAGCACTAATGTCTGCCTAGACATACTTTAAAAAGGTTCAATTTACGGAGAAAAAGTAACCTCCATTTCACATATACCAAGTTTTAGAATGTAACGAAAGCCTACTCCTTCAGTCATCCCAATAGCATGGCTGCATACATAATCAAGGTGATTATCCATTTGGCAACAACCTTGACCCGCTAGGCCGCTATGATGGCATATTTGCCTATAAGCCTACAAAAGGCATGGATAACACCTATGTTGCTCGGACTCAAGTACGGGTGCAGAACAGGGGTACATATCTGGATGTTGGACACCCATTCCTAAATTTTGGACCTTGGGACTTTGTCCATAATTTGGACATGGACACGGGACACGGCCTTTTTTATAAAAAAAAAAAAAAGGAGTGTACTTTCACAATTTTTTTAGCTTGGCCGTTATTTTATTTTTAAAATTAAATATTGTTCAAGCTAGGAATTTGTTTTAAGTTGCCATTGGCCCTTCATCTTGAAGACTTGGCCCAAACAGGTTCTCTATTAATATTTAAATATTTTAAAATTGGGCGTGTAAAAGCCCATATCCATAATAGTAAAAAAGAAAAACCCTAGCCCCTTCACATTAGAATCGGATATGTGCTTTGGGAAGAGAGAGAGGGAGAGAAAAAGAGCACGTCAGACTCGTATTCTGTCGGAGTCCACCTCACGACCCGGGTATGGCGGCCATTTAGGCAACACAGAGCATCATAGGATAACACCATGTCAGAAAAAACTGAGCTCGAGAAATAAAGAATCTGAAATGATTTCCAAATTCTAACAAGAACAGCTTCCACTAAATTTTGAAAGTGTAATATTGGCGAAGACTCAAAAAAACAACATAATTTCAAAGAGTTATATTTTTCTCCTCCTTCCCAAAGGTAAAGCCTCTTCTGAACTAAAGTCCCCAGACCTTTTCCCCAAGTTCCTTAGAGATCTTAGACCAAACTATGATGAAACTATGAGTGATGTAATAATGTAAAATGAGTTGCTCATCATCTCTGGCTTGCCCCAGAGAAAACTTTCACGTAGTAAAAGAAAATCCAAGGCTGTTTAATAGGAAAAGATGACGCAGAGATCTAAATGAAATCTGCATTCGCTAAACACATGCATCTTCCAATGTCAAAAAACAATACAGGAAGAGTAAAATAATAAACACGCTAAACTTAAGTAATCTAAAATTTTCCAATTAATGTCTTTTTTAGACAAAGATAACAGTCAAAATGATAACATCAAATCACGGAAAGGAAAGATAGGTAACAAAAAGTACGTAAATGACCTAAACCAACAATAACATATGAGAGAGTTACTTCACCCTCAAAGCATGCCCTGGAATCAATCATATCACCGAATTGACCCTACTTTCTACGTGATCAGACAAGGTAGCCCACATAAACTTCTGAGGCCACACATCCACTAACATCAGTTCTTAAACACCAACACCGTTGCTTGTGCAGAATATTAAGACACCACATTATCAAATGGACACTAAAAACTGCTCAACCTTCTCCCACTTGGACATCAGCAAGATCTCTTCCCCACTCACCCAGCATAAAAAGCCTTTAATTTTCTCCTTAAGTTATTTGAATACAGCATTCAAACTCTGAATAAGAAAAACTGAGCGAATAACACATCCACTGAGAGGAATATTCCTTTAAACCACACAAATACTTATCCAAAAGAAACATAATGTCCTTGAGAACAAAACCTCATATTAGTTTACCAAGAAGATATACCTGGAATTTTGGATGATCTTGCAACTGGCCATATAAAAGACTCCAATTTTTTAATCGCATAAAATGTAAAATTGAAATTAATACATTTACAACCCACGTGCTCATAACAGAAAAATCAGAGATTGTAGAAGCAAGAAGTTTGATAAAGAAAAGCCCTAGTGATCAAAAAGGCACATTGACCCAGCAACACACACATCAGCTATGTTACTGAAACAGTTCTTTTCACCTCAAGCAACCATGTTGGACAATGGATAATCTTAACACAGTTACGGACTTATGGGCACTTGACCACTTACATCTCAACCAAAAAAAGCAAAATCTTTATCATCAGTGGATTCAGAGCCCGGTACATTGCCATGGGACACTTGCAGCTGATAACACATTAGGGTTGCCTAAGCATAATGGAATAGCTTTGTTTCATCAAAATAACTGGAAGGAAGAATTTAGATCACTACAGCTTAAGGATAAGATCCATTAGGGCACATGTGAGAAGGTGCATAGATACTAGAGAATAACAGCAGCAATCACAAACTCAAACAGAACACAGCTGCCAAAAAGAACCATGATAACTTGAAAAGTTAATCTAACAAGGCTTACTTAACTAATGTTTCTTCGGTACCTTCAAGGTGGCCCAAAATGTGACTTAGGCCCCATGAAGATATTCAAACTAAAAGCGATGACTATTAGAGAGCCTTGCAGGTAAAATCAAACAATAAAAGTTAAAAATGAACAGTTGGAATTGCACATTACATCACGTCATCACCACCCCCCCCCCCAAAATAAATTCTAAGTTTCTAAAAGCAATTAGAGTCCAAATAAAGAAAAGATGGTTGCCCTTGAGCTTAGCAAAAGGTTTTTTTTATAATTCGTAACCAAGAGTTGTCTCTGTGTGCAGAAATATTTGCAGAGGTAAGATTGTCTACACCTGGATCTACCAGCCCTAGCGAGAGCGGGACCCACACTGGGAGTTGTTGTTATTGTAATTTGTAATCAAGAGTTGTATTAAAAAGACACCGAGGCTGTGACCCGTGTATGAAGGGGCAAAAATAAAAAGGCATCATGCTGTGAAAGCTTCAGTTCATAATAGAATCTACAAAATCCAAAATTTCAAATTCTTTCACGATCAGAGCCTTTAGCAAAGTTAGTAAATTTCTGACAGCAAACAAAGGATAACCAGGTGCACCCTTCAACCTCAAACAAGGAGAGACAAAATGCTCTAGAAGACGCATAATAAGGAAAAGGTATAAGCAAGAAATGACTGAAGTTTAATCTGGAACATATGTTTTTAGAGTATAAAGACGTCGAGTATAACACTGCGACATAAGTGGTTCATAAAAAGTCTCCTGATGTAGCACACACATCCTAAAGATGCCAAGAAGAAAAGGTTTCTCAATAGCACCGGCATAACCAATAGGAACCACAGACAGATAGCAAATCGCAACTCCCAAAATCAGATCTGCTTGATATACTGCAGCCACAAGCAACTTTATTCCTCAGGATAGATGTGATTAGTACACAATCGTTTTCCTTCTCAACGTAAGGACCATGTTCGTGAGATGCTGAAAGTCCACAAATTAAAAGAAAGCCAACTGAAAAGTGAAAACCTGGTCAAGAAGCCACAACTTGTACCTGGGGAAAGACCTAACCGAGCAATGGCCGGTTTTTCTGCACTAGTGACCAAGCCATTTCACAGGAAAGGGAGCCACACCAGATCCCATATTCCCATTGCTTCAGGCATGCTCAGAGTTGCAACCAAATTCGGTAACCAATTTATTAATAATCGCCCACCTGCACTAATTTTCTGATTTACTTCTGTTATAGAGGGACCAAACACAATAAATTCCACGAAATTCTCTCTTCTCCAACCTTCACAAATGACATAAAGGAACACTAACATCTGAATCAACAATAATAACAACTACTCCCAGCGTGGGTTCCGCGGGAAGATCCAAATGTATGCGGCCTTGCCTATACGAGCATCATTATCCACAACGAGACTAATTTCAAAAGACCCACAAAAAAATTTTAGGGAAACATTTTAGAGTTGAAAAAATTTTGGCACACTAAAAGCAACAAAAACAATAGATACTAAAATCCCATGACATTATATAACTAACAAACGTAAGTGCGGTACATTAATTAAACTAGGTTAGATAATACCAACCCATGCCAAGATCAAAATACTACTTGTATACAAAAGTTCGGGAAGGAAGGATAAGTAATACCTAAATGCACACATCAACAATCCTTATGCACTCAAGATCTAAAGAAAAGGCAAGTATTAAGCTAACAAAGATTTGCAACCTTAATCCTAGACCTCCATAGACTCCTATACTAAGTCATGTCTTTCATTAGTCCTAAATCATTCAAATCGTGTTTAATCACATCGTTTCAATTCTTCCTAGGTCTACCTTGACCTCTTTTACTCTCCATGAGGTCAATCCTTTCACATCTCCTCGCTGGTGCCTCTGCATCCTTAGTTTAAAAAAGCCCGCCTAGGGCACGCCTAGGCGCGTCTTGGCATAAAGCTATCGGGTCAAAGCCTCGGAGGGGATGAGGTGCGCCTCAAGGATGCAAGGCTATATCTTCCCCCCTTTTCTTCTTTTTCTCAACTTTGCCTTTACCTTTTTTCTTCTTTTCCTTCCTAAGAGCTAAAAGATGAGCTAAACTTAAACAGTAAGTATTTGCATTGGAGAACTACAATGATAAGATAACATATCTTAAGGTTATTTACGATGTTAGTAATCATATTTATGTCTAATCACAGTTTTAATGCATTTATCTAACCTGTTTCTACAAAATATACTTTGTGAAACATGAAATACTTTAAAAAAATTGTGCATAAAAGTGCGCCTCGCATCCATGATACGTGCGCCTTGCACCTCACGCTTTGGGACCCTATGCGCCACAGTGCGCCTCGTGCTTTTTAAAACTAAGTGTATACCCCTTCTCCTTACATGACCAAACCATCGAAACCTAGCCTCTCACACCTCATCCTCTATGGGTGTCATTCTTTATCTCTAATAACTTTATTCCTAATCCTGCCCAATCTCATATGGACACATATCCAATGAATCATCATCTTTGCGCCTACCACCCTCTAGACTTGAGTCTTCTTGATTGGTTTATACTCATCACCATACAAACAAAAATGATGGTCTAACAACCACTATAGCTAAAACTCACCCCTTAAATCTTAAAGAGATCCTATTACCACACAACACAAACAATAACCTCTCAATCACTAATCACTATAGTCAAAATTAATTAGTGGCATCTTTTTTGAGAATGTTACATAGTTGGAGCCAAGTGCTCCATTGTGGTACGGATGTGTCTCTTGACTCTCTTCTAGATTTAGTAGACAAAATTACACATAAGAGCCTAAGAGCATGATGAATTTTGTACTTGCCCTTTTGTATATGGGTGTTAGCCCAGGAAATTAAACTAAGGTTTTGGTTGCAATACACCAAAATCACTCTAACATGGTAGGGAAAAAAAGTTGACAACCACAATTCGCTCAACTTAATAGCCTCTTCAATGTGGTCACTTCATCGTGGAACGGCCAAATTTTGAATCCATGTCACCCCCTTGGTATCTAATTAATATAAACCCTTGATTAATACAACAACAACTCCTCCTAGTGTTAGTCCCACTTTCGCGGGGTCTGGGGGATCCAGATGTCGGCAGCTCTACCCCCAAACACATGACTGCACATAGAGAGACCGTTTCAAATAAACCCACATAAAAAGTTTTAAGAATACAATTAGATGTTGAAAATTCGTTGGTAAACTAATTTAGCAAACAAAAGACCTAAATACTTAAAATAACATAAGTTAACATGAACAATAGATGATGGGTAGGATTTTTACGTACCTTGAGTAGCAAACGGCAACGTACTACTAAAGTGGTCAATAGCAGTCTACAATCCAAAAATTGAAGGTGGAGGGGGGGAACCACAGTTGCAAAGAAACTACGACTCAAGACAACAAAGGTGAGATAATAACACCCTTACTAAGATCGATCGACTAACCTACGGGATTGCATCTTATGCAGGAAATAATAGTAGCCAAACATGACAACAATCACTACTCAAACAAAAGTTAAAGGAAGGATTAGAAGCACACTACCTATGATCTGCAACCTTAATCCTAGATCTCCACAAACTCCTATTCTAAGCCATATCCTCCGTTAAACCTATGAACTTCAAATCATTTCTAATCACCTCATTCCAACTTTTCTTTTGCCGTCCTCTACCTCTTCTACACCCCGAAAGGCTAATTGTCTCGCATCTCCTCACTAGTGCATCCTCACTCCTCCTCTTAACATGATCAAACCATCTTAGTCTAGTCTCCCTCGTCCTACAATTATCGGCATCTATATGAGGCAAGGATAACAGTAGAATTCTACACATTAGTGTAACAAAATATAGTAATATAGGAAACAAAAAAATTCAGTTTCAAGTTTATCAGAAGATTAAGCAATGTCCTTCAAGTACAAAACCTATGGCTCTTCCAAAAATGTTGGGAAACTCCTCAACACAACCAGCCCATCAAAGTGACAGCAAAGCATTATTCCATCTCAAAAAAGAGAAAACATCAACGACTCAAGAGGAATCAGGAGTACTAGAAAGATGAGAGCAGCAGCAGATAAATACCTTTTCGTATAGAGTACTTGTGATGAACCTGATTGACCACAGACAAGCTAAAGGCAGCATATCTACTCCAACCATATGGGAGCGTTGCAGAATCAGCAACATCAAGATACATTGATAAATAGTCCACATTATTCCCTTTAGGGAAAATCAATATCCGCCTACAACAGAAGGCAAATCAAGATATATATGAAAACGACAAAACAAATCCAACTGTTTCTCCATAGCCAGGGAACATCAAATTACCATTTATAACCACCGACAACGAAGATATCTGAGTAATGCTTTTTAACATTCAACCTAGAGAAGTTTTCAATCGTCCATGTAAATTTCGAAGATTGAGGCTCATCCGCTGCCTGATTATCAGCTGCATTATTAGCTTCTGCTTTTGTCACAGCTGAAAAAAAAAAAGGGAGATTACTCACTAGGACGTAAAGCATCTTAAAGCCCCAACACTAATACCCAGCAAAATGTTCGTCGTCACTCCATTCTGCCAGTTATGCCCACAAGCACTTAAGTCAGTTCTCAATTCTCAATTCTCAGTAAGCAAATCAGGGAAGTACAGAAAAAAAAACAACAATGCACAAGCAAGAAAATCAAAGCTACAAAGTCAATCTGACGGCATTGGGAGACTACCAGTATGCAAGTAATGCTTGATGAATACAGTGGAATGAGAACGATAAAATTAACAGGCTTGAGGCATAGGCCATCACGTAGCTTTCAACACTTACTAGGCTATTCACTTAGTGAAGTTAAGTCAGAGAGCATGAAGTAAATTTGTGCATTGCCCCTGCCTTACTCATTAAAGTTCTCATTTGAAAACCACTCGAAGAAAACAAAAACCAAATTCAAAAACCCTAAGATTAGAACGCGGTGATTCGAGCTCAACCCACTCCACAGCGTTCAGAAGGGCCATCCATCAAAAAGCATCGATTTTCAAAACGTTGAATACGTATAACTAACAACCAAGAGAAGACGCACAGTGTACAGACCTTCCATGGGCTGAGGCCCTTCGACGACGACATCAGAATGTGGCACAAGCATCTCCTCATCCTCCTGCTGAAAAACCAGCCAAATTGAGCACAAATCAGCACGCCCGATCGGCTAAAACCCTAGCCAAAAACCCAAATCCAATCGAACTAAAAAAAACACGAAGAAATCCAGTTGAAAAACTTCGACACTCAACAAAACCAAACCAAACCACACGAATTGAATTCCGACACCAAATTAGCACAAGATCAAACACTAAATTCAACCAAACGAAACTCCAACTTAAATCAAAAAAATCAACAACAAGAAACGAAGCATCGGAACGCACATCCAAGGGAGGCTGGGTCATCATAGTCATAGTCGAAGATATGGCGAGAAGAACTCCGCGATCAAGGGATTGAAGGTGAGAGAGAAAGAGAGAAAGGGGAAAAGAGTGGAAGGGAGGAGAGGGAGAGAAAGAAGCAACCAAAGGAAGGCTTTGAGTCTGGATGTATCGCTGTGTTTGTGTAGAGTGCTTTTGTAAATGGTGTCGAGGTTATGGAAGAAGGAAAACTCTCTTCAAGTCTTTTTTGGCTTCTCTCTCTAGTCTTCTTTTTTTATAAAAAAAAATTTTCTTTTCTTTTTTTTTGGGATTGGCCTCCCTCTGTAAGTGTCGCGTGGGTTTTTAGTTTTGGATTTGGACACTCTCGTGATTTAGCGGGGAGGAGAAGGGCAAACTGCAAAGCACGAACGAGGTATCAATCCATCCATCATCAGCAGCTGGGGCCTTTTTTTTCCCCCTCTGTCGATATGATGGAATACAGTGTAGAGGTTTGTTCATTCCGATGTTATCATGTCATCAGGTGTTATTTCTTATTGGTTTGTCTTTAGAGCATTTCCAGCGGTGAGCCCTATTTTGGCTTACTAGTGGGGGTCTACCTCTATCACATCAGCTTGTGATCCAACTTCTTAGATCACAATCCTTACTCTCTCCAACAAAAGACTCACCATTTTGGCTCACTAAATAAAATAATACTCATGAACTCACTCTACAATACACAACTTTATTTTTAGAATTAAAAAAAAAACTAATTAAATACATTAAAAAAACAAAACAAAACATGTGGCAGCTGGGAGACTCCTCACGCAGGGAAGCCTCCTCATGAGGCATGGGCATTGAGGCAACCAGTGGAGTTGTTGCCCTCCCTCACTCCCCTTCTCTTTCCTCAATTTTGCCTCGTGAGGATGCCATTGGACATGGTCTTAACGTGGCCGCTTCTATGTGCTTTTCTTTTTTACTCCTTTTTATTGGATACTAGGCAGTTTGTTCATTGCCATTAGTGTTAAGCAAGATTAATTGCGATAGAAACAATTAGTTATTTTATAAGGTATTACTTGTTTGTTGCCAAACAGTAGAATTTAAAGGTTAGTTATTGAACTAGTATTTACTTAGGCCATGTTCGACAATAGCGTTTTGAGTTGGGTTTAGTATTTCGGAAATGGGGCTAGGAGGGGTGTAGGGTTTCGGAAGGTGCGTCTAGCGTCATGGAATATTGGATCATTTACTGGTAAGTCGATAGAATTAGTTAAGACTTTGCATGGACGTAGGATTAACATAACTTGTGTTCAAGAGACTAAGTGGGCGGAGGCTAAAGCTAGAGAAGTAGATGGGTATAAGTTGTGGTATTTGGGTTCAAGTAAGGCTATAAATGGAGTTGGTATTTTGGTTGATAAGGAGTTGGTTGACTTTGTAGTTGAAGTGAGGCGTAAGAGTGACCGAGTTATGGTCATTAAGGTAGTGGAGAGATCAGAAATCCTTAATGTGGTTAGTGTTTACGCACCTCAAATAGGTTTGCCAAACGATATTAAAAAGCAATTTTTTGAGGACTTAGATATGGTCATTCAAGACGTACCTCGAAACGAGAAACTTTTCATAGGAGAAGACTTTAATGGTCATATTAGTGTTGATGCAGACGGGTATGATACGGTACACGGAGGTTTCGGTTATGAGGAGAGAAACAATGGAGGAGTTTCTGTTCTGGACTTTGCGGTTGCCTATAAATTGTTGGTGGTAAACTCCTTTTTTAAGAAGAAGGATGACCACTTGGTGACCTTTAAGAGTGGGTCCTTAAGGACTCAAATTGATTACTTCCTGATTAGGGTGGATATTAGGAAGTTATGTAAGGATTGTAAGGTGATACCAAGTGAGTATTTAAGAACTCAGCATAGGTTGCTAGTGTTGGATGTGGAGTTCAAATGCTTAAGGTGGAAGAAGAGGAGTGTTGGAGAACCTAGAGTTAAGTGGTGGAATCTTACTAAGGAGAACACTATGAAGTTAGCAGAGAGAATTAAAGAAGGACGAGTTTGGAGGTA
This sequence comes from Selenicereus undatus, assembly GCA_017589665.1. NCBI lineage: Eukaryota > Viridiplantae > Streptophyta > Magnoliopsida > Caryophyllales > Cactaceae > Selenicereus > Selenicereus undatus. The sequence goes on along the minus strand of JACYFF010031956.1, from coordinate 32,153,531 downwards.
GGTAGATGATGCAGATACAATGTAGGAGGCAATGTCAGAATGTATTCGAAGGTCGGCTAAGAAAATCCTAGATTCATCTAGGAAAGGTGGCAGCAGAATGAAAGGAGTCTGGTGGTGGAACAAGGAGGTAAAGGAGAAAGTTAATGAGAAAAGAGAGGCATACACTGCTTTCACGAACAGTGGAACGGATGAGGAGAAAGAGATTAGCAGAGTTAGATATAAAGCAACAAAAAAAGTAGTCAAGCAAGTTGTTGCCGTAGCTAAGAGGAGGGCTTATATCAAAAAATGAAGACCAAGGAACGTGAGAAGGAAGTCTTTAAATTGGCGAGGGCTAGGGAAAGAAGAACAATGGACTTGGGTGTCGTGAGGTGAGGTGCATCAAAGATGCTAGCTAAAAAGGGGCAGCCCGGTACACAAGCATCCCGCATTTACGTAGGGTCCGAGGAGGGATGCACCCCAAGGGGTGAATTGTAGGCAGCCTAACCTGACTTTGCCAGTGGCTGATTCCACGACTCAAACCCATGATCTTTTGGTCACACAGGGACAACCTTACCGTTGCTCCAAGACTCCCCTTCAGGTAAGGTGCTAGCTAAGAATGCAGAAATCAAGGAGAGATGACAAAGATACTTTTCCAAACTCCTCAATTGTGAAGTGATGGAAGATTTTAGAAGTAGGGAAAGTCAGAGTAGTAAGAGTCAACTTGATCCTCTATTGTGTGAACACATCACCAACGACGAGATTAAAGAGACCCTAAAGAAGATGATCAATGGGAAGGTAGAGGGACCAGATCAGATACTGGCGGAAGTGTGGAAGTGTTTGGGTGAAGAGGGATTGAAGTGGCTAGCAGAGCTTTTCAATGTTATTTTTAGGACTCCTAAGATGCCCAGAGAATGGAGGCTTAGTATAGTCATCCCATTATACAAGAACAAATGAGATATTAAGGATTGTAATAATTATCGAGGTATAAAGTGGCTTAGTCACACTATGAAGTTATGGGAAAGGGTGATTGAGAGAAGGTTGAGGAAGGATATTTCGATATCAAAGAACCAATTTGGTTTTATGCCTGGCAGGTCGACCACATAGGCGATTTACCTCCTTAGAAGGCTCATGGGATTATACAGAGATAGAAAGGTAGATTTTCATATGATGTTCATTGACTTAAAAACAGAATATGATAGAGTTCCGCGTGAAGTGTTATGGAGACGCTTGGAAAAGAAAGAAGTGTCACCTGAGTATATTTGAGTTACTAAGGATATGTACGAGGGAGGTAGGATGAGTGTTAGGATATGAGGAGGGGTTACCAATGACTTCTACGTTGGTATGGGCCTGGATTAGGTTCCGCTTTAAGCCATTTTCTTTTCACTTTGATTATGGATGAACTTACAAAAGGAATTCAAGATGAGGTACCATGGCGTATGTTATTCGCTGATAACATTGTTCTTATTGATGAGACCTGAGATGGAGTTAATAGCAAATTTGAGCGATGGAGACATGCTCTGGAATCTAGAGGCTTTAGAGTAAGTAGATCGAAAACTGGATACCTACATTGCTGTTTCAATGAAAGGGAAGATGAGAGGGGAGAAGTCACCATTAATGGGATGACGATACTAAAGGTCGAGAAGTTTAAATATCTAGGCTTGATCATTCAACAAAAAGGGGAAATTGACGAAGATATTAACTAGTGTATAAAAGTGGGTTGACAAAAATGGAAATATGCTTCAAGCGTGTTGTGCAATAAGAGGATACCTATAAGATTAAAAGGCAAAGTTTATCGTATGGTAATTAGACCCATTGTGTTGTATGGATCGGAATGTTGGCCTATAAAAAAGACTCAAGTTTAAAGGTTAATAGTTGTTGAGATGAGGATGATTAGATGGATGTGTGGTTATACGAGAATGAATAAAATTAGTAATGGAGTAATTAGAGTCTTAGTTAAAGTGGCTCCCATCGAAGATAACATGAGAGAAACAAGAGTCAGATGGTTTGACCATATGAAAAAAAAGATTGTGGACGCTCTAGTGAGGAGATATGAGATGATTAATATACCCGAAGGTAAAAGAGGGAGGGGACGACCAAAGAAGAGTTTGGACGAGGTGATCAGAGGGGACTTGAAAGCCGTAGGGTTGACGGAGGACATTGCTTAGGATAGAAAACTATAGCGGGATAGGATTAAGATCTTAGATCTCAGAGAGTTAGCCTCGTAATGGTCTCGTGGTTACAGTAGGGTAGGTTTAGTTGTGGTTTTTCGTATGTTGTGTTTGTATGCAGGGAGTACAGGCAGCTGGGAAGAGACATATTTGTATACCTATGTGTGTTAAGGTATAATACATTCATCTCCTATGTTGTACTTATGTTTACCTAGTTACTACCACCTAATTTATTAGTACTTCTTAGTTCAATTTTCTGTTGCTTATCCTTAGTTATGCTCCATAAAATGTTTTCACAAAATCTTTCTTCTTTAAAATGTTTTTACAAAATCCTTCTTCTTTAAAATATTTTCACAAAATTGTATTTTGTGGGTCTCTTGCAATCAACCTCTCTACGGGCAGGGCTGTCGGTTGAGGTAAAGTTGCCTACATTTGGATCTCCCTAGACCCCACGAAAGCGGTATCCACATTGAAAAATATTGTTGTTAGTGTTTTGACTAAGTCAATACACTAATCAGTTAATTTTTAGTGTTTGGTAACTTAGTATTTTCACTAACATTTCAAGTAGCGTTTAGTGTTTTAGGCAACATTTCTGAAAAGTTAACAGTATTAGCTTTTGGCATTCAGAAGTAACATTTCATATTTTTTGGCCAAAAAATATCCTTTGGAAATTATTTATATCCTTTTACATCAATTTACATTAATCAATTAACCTAACGGCTAAATTTATCAAATACATTTATTGCAACTGTTCATCTAAACAGCTATCCGCTATCAGCTAAATTGAAAACACTATCTGCTATCTAAACAGCTATCTGCTATCTAAACTGTTATCCGCTGCCTAAACAACTAATTTTGTCGAACAGGACCTTAAAGTAACAAACTAACATTGTTGGTAAATTCAACTGTTTAAGTACATTTGTGCAAAATAACGTAAAACTATATAAAGAAAGAAGAATTTGATACATAACAGAACAAATTTAGAATTTAAACTAAAACAAATAGGTAGAAATTTTCAAAAATTACTCATAATTATAAGTAATAGTGGAGTTGAATAGTTTTCGGTACCCACCCAAAACTTTGAAACCTGGAATCTGAACTATGAAATGCAATTCCTAAATGTTGAGAACTAGAATTACAACATCACATTCAAATTTTAGTTCTTAGGTACTCTCCACCACTGAAATTATGAAACTTTTAATATCTAACCAATTCTCTTAAGGATGGAATAGGGAAGACATGAGAGATTCTAGGCTGGGCTTCAGCATTACATAAACAAATTGTTTATCTATATTTGAGTATCTGCAACTTTTTATTCCAACTTTAATACCTTGAGCCAAAACCATTCCAACATTTCTTAAGTATTGGGGGCTGACATAAGAACCAATTGATTAGTTCCTATTCCAAAGCTAAGACCTTTTGACCGGCTTCAATTTAGTGTTAAGGTACCAAAAGGAATTCTCAATCAAAATAGGTAGGAATGACAAAGATGGAAGCAGTCAATAGATGCCTGGCTAATGGGATACTGAGGCCACAAAGGAACCTAATCAACAACCCTTCATATTTTCCCCAAATAGGAAAATTTACCCCTACCAAGATTGGGGGATAGCTTTTCCAAAATTGCAGTAGTAATCATTTTGTTGACGACACTTAAATTATGTTCTTAGAATTCTTAACTAGCCTTGTAATTGAATATTTGCAAGGTTATTAGAAATAGAGAAGTTCATTGTTCAATATCCAAACCCTTTTTTTGGATTAGATGACTTGCTTTAAGTCAACAAAATTGTGATATGAAATAACCATAAATTTTCAAACATATGATAAACTGTGTAACCAAAGTTTCAAATTGGTATCTAGGTACTTGGCATCTTATTTGCCTTTTTCTTTTTTTTGAACAAAGGCATTGTGGTAGCTTATTAGCCTCAATTTGTAAGGTTTGCAAACAATAAAATAAGTTATTCACCAACTCTAGCAAACGCTACTATCCTAAAGATGGCGATGTTGAATTGAAACTAACAACAATTAGGCATGCCTCAACAACAATCTAAAGCCATCAAGTAGCATGTATCTCAGTAAATCTCTTTAGGTTACTTGAAACACTAATCCAATGCCAAATTGCTTTAATATGTTTTTCTTTTTTTTGGTAGAAAAATTCTTATCAGGTATTCAAGTATCAGAAACAATGAAAACTCTAACTCATATGTAGATTTCTTACCTCAACAATGTTAACCATTTGGCTATTGCTTCCAAATTCTTTGAGTAAATCGCTTCAGATACCCAAAGTTTCACATTGGGACATGAGTTTTTACATTTGAATTTTTAGTTTTCAAATACTTTGTAACCTGTAACTAGGACAAGTCCAAGCTAACTAGTTTAACCCATTTCACCAGGAATTGGATCATAATTTAATGCATATTATTGATGGCGTTAAGGTCACCATGGCACTAACCCGATTAATATCCATACTTAATTGAAAAAATCACCCAGTTAAACTGACCCATTCCTTGTTCTTATTTTTGGAAATTTTGAAAAATGATGTACCATTTCTTAGTAACACAAAAAAATAATAATGAAGTAAACGAAGAAGTTGTGTTCTCAAACCTTAATCCAACTTTACACATCATAAATCTTTGCCCCTAATGAGCAAACACCCAAGTCCATACACAATATCTATATCTGGAGTCCATGTAACATCAAGTCTAACCTTAACTTTCACATGATTGTTCTAATTTGGGCTACACATTTACTTTCTTTCTTTGCATACTCTAAGAATCTTAATAACAATATTAATCATATATCAACATCTATAACTCTTGGCTTTTACTCTTTCACTCACCAAGCTGAACACTGTAATGGTGCCATAACAATGCCCCCCCCCCCAAAAAAGGCTTGAGCATAGTGCCAATTGAGACACTCTTCTTGGGTGGTCCTCAAGGATCTCGTGTAGTATACCTAGTACTTGGCTTCTATTGTTCCACTATTGATCTTACTAATTTTTGAGCCAAATGAGATGTAGAAGCATAATTAAGATTCTTAAACCTAAAACCTTCCAATAGTAGTTTTCTTCTCACATATGTGGCAATTTTCTCCAAATGAAGTATTCTTCAAGATCTTTTCCATTGATTTTGAGCAAAATGTTGCATTGAAACACTATGAGAATGTCGATAAGTTTCCAAAGCGTAGCTAGTGAACGTCCATTATTGTTAGACATTCATATCAACCTAATGGCAACTAGCTCCATGACTGTGTTTCTTCACTTGCTCTATGGAGCAACTAGTAGTATTCCTGCATAAGTTTTTGAGCGTCTTTTCCCTATCAAAATTGCTTTAGATCCAAGAAAAATAATATGCACTATATTAACTCATAAAATAGTTGTATTCTTAAGGAACTTGCCAATTTCTACAAGCACTAGGAAAAGTCAAGTGTCATGTGTTGATCAGTTGTAAGCTACTAACAATTATCAAACTACTTTTTGGACTACAGGTGAGCCCAATGAGCCACCTTTTATCCTTGCTCACATCTTATTAGCAAAACTCTCCAGGAGTTTAGCTATTACAAGGGTGCTCCAAGCTCTGTATACTTAGCTATGAAACTTTTAGAAATGGGTTCTATACTAAGGAAGGCTCACCTTTCATGGTTTAAGTAGTACCTCATCAAGATTTCTAAAATAATTACATCATTATAGAACATGTGAGGTTATATGAGTGCTTCGAAGATCAAGTTCTTATGCCTAGTCCCTCTCTAACCATCATCAGTTAATAACAACTAGTCCTCGCACTGAAGACTAGCCCCTTCGCTTAAACACAATCCTTTTTCATGAGTTTTATTTTTATTCTTGTGCTACTTCAAAGAGCTTTCAAAGGTCACTAGGGTCTATGACGCCTTAGGGTGGGCATGCTTAATTATAATGTTCTTAAAGAATGCGCAATCTTGGTTATCTCGATAGTCCTATTAAAATTTTCAAGCTTCAAATCTAAATCTAAGGTCATTTATCATACGCGTCTAAACTTTAAAAACAACGTCCTTGTTGTGCCCTTGAAGTGGCTAACTAGAGCATTTTTTAGACTTGCATTTCAATCCCAAAATCCTCTCCACTAAGTGACTTTAGAAGGCATTTCTAACCTTAGGTCCATAGACATAAGTTAATTTGGACATCATCTATAATGCTTTGATTATATACAGCTATTGGAAATTATCTCTACAATTAACAACTCACCTCATAAAGTGCCATAACTATGCATGTTGTTTGGTATGTTTTGTCCTTATTCACATGAAATCTAGACACCTTCCAAGCAACAACTAACCTGATTTGAAATCATAATGTGCATACTTAATTATGAAATTTTCTATAAGTCCACCTCCTAACAAAGAGGTTGCACCTTTGATGGTATAAGTAGTCACATAAAATCTTGTAACCTACAATTTAAACTTGACATGTGGTGTTATGTAAAGAATATTTTTTAGCACTAATAAACTTTACTTGTCTTTGACAAGTTGCATAAAGCATATCGATTAGGGTAACATATCACATTGTTCTACGTGATAACTATTATTATCTACTCTTAGCATGTATGTACATTATCTTGCAAGAACACGTTTTAGTTAAAGCTACACTTATATGGATACTCCTATGAACATAAAATCTTTAATTGTTTTAATGAACATTCCTTCTTATCTATTTCAGTACCAAAAATGGAGTTTCAATTATATTCCGTTTAAATCCAAAGTGTCGAGATACAATTTCATTCATAATTTTTTTTTGGCATAGAAATTAAATAGCACAATCTATATCATCATTGATTGATTCATGTGCTACTTATAGAGTAACAACCTAGTTCACGTGTCTTGAAAGTATTTCAAACCAGCTGGAAAATGGTGGAACACATTCCAATTTGCATATATCAATGACTTAGAAACCATATAGTAAATTGGATTTCTAATACATAATGCCTGAGTGGTGAGTTTGACCACAGTTAAAATTTTTCACTTTTTATTTATATTTTTGCTATGGGTTATTGGCAAGTGTTTAATATGTTGTCACTTACATTAAGAAATAAAGTAACTACCTCCAACACATGTTGCAAATGGCTACTTGTCCATTTAAATCTTCTTGAGGAAAATTAGTATTTATGTCTTAACTCTATGCTTAACATGGCATTATTATTCCATAGATAGTGTCTCGCTCATAATTGCACATGTCAATAATTTTTTTTTTCCAAGTGCAATGAATAGTCAATGCGACTAGTAAATGTAAACAGGCATTTTGAGATGCAAAGGAGAAGAAAAAAATAAAAGTGGGAAACGTAAGCCAAAGAATCCAAATTAAACTAGATTACTACGAAGAATTCAGGCGCTAGCTTCCCTAGATATTCTTTCTTAATGTGCTATGGTTAGACAAATTATATTTCTTGTTTTAATTGACTATAGATAGGATGAATTTCAGAATGAAAACATATGTTCGTGGATATTTAAGTTTAAACTATCATGATGGAGTGATGGACACTTTTATTTGGGGTTGGGCTAGATTTGTGTTTGAATTGAATAAAAGACCTTCTTATGAGATACTAACTCTTCAACTGAAAGAAATTGACAAGTTGCAGAGTGCTTACTCTCGAGACCATGGAATGATATCTCTTGCAGAGGTTAGATAGTCTCCCCACTGATGTATGTTTGTTGGTTGCACGCTATCTAGATCAATAGGCATAGGTCGTAGTATTAGTAATAATTCAATTTACTCTTAAGCCATGAAATAGATTGACTCAATTGAAGTGAATTTATTTGTAAGCCACAAGAGCCAATGAGGTCACTTGTCATGCTAAATATATAAATAAGGTAAATACAAACCTTAGGTGCATTAGGTTTAATGATTTTAGCCAATTAACTTCAACTATAGAAGATGTACTAGACCCTTGGAACAAGGCCAATTGATATAAAATGCTTTGAATTATTTGAAATTATGCTCCTTCTCATTCGAAAAATTGTTTGAAATGAATGTGAAATGTGTGAGATTGGTAGGGGTGATTGTTATTGAGTGCTATTTCATTATTCAAAAATGTTTTGTTTCAAGGTGATAATTATGTGCATAGGGACGGGAACCAATTCTAGAAGGCGACGCCAAATATATTGGATAAAATAGATATAAATATTAATATTAATTTCACATATGTGAAATATTTAGTAGAACGTGGATCTTGATATTTGATTGCAGCTAACTTTGATACGTTGACTATAAGTTTAATTCCACTATATACTTTTAGTACTTAGCCTTGTATTTCTTTTAATACATGTGACAAAACACATTTAGGAAATTCTCTATCATCATAGAGTAGAATATTAGTCATAAATGAATTCTTAATTATTTTTAATATATTATAATTCAATTCATTTCAAATAATTTTAGGATTGAGGAGAATCCAACATCAAATAATCCTGAAAACGTTTTCCACCATCCTTACTTAACCCACCTGATTCAATCCCTTCCCTTTCAATATTGTGTAATCTATTTCTATTCCAATTCTACCGTGAAATGGATTATAGAAGAGTCTTGGAAGAGGGGCCTTAGAGTTTTGATCAAAACCTTCTAGTGGTAAAGGAGTGCAAAGGATATGAGCAACCTTCCAATGTATCCTTGGACTCAGCTAGCTTGTGGGTGCATTTATGTTATCTTTCTTTTAACTCCAAGGATGTCGATGTTGTATCTTCCAATGGTAGTAAATTTGGAAGGGTGGTTGACATTGATCCAAAGGATTATGGCTAGCATATCTAGGTTTGGACAGAGATCAAACTTGAAAAAGCGTCTGCAAAGAGGAATGAAGATCAACAACGAGGAGGGGAATGCATCAGATGTAGTAAGAAATGATGTGAATTGGCGATGAATTTTCTAGTTCCACTAGTTGAAGAGCGTCAAGGATCGTGAATGAAGGCTTCAAGATCCAACGGCAAGGACAGTTAGATGGTGCTGATAAGTGCTTATTCGATCATCGGTGACAATGGGTCATGGATAGATTGGATTGGAAATGATGCATGGAAAAATGGGGATTTTAACATACCATGCACGAATCGTAGACTTCCAAATCTGGTAGAGGAAAGGAAGGTCCAAGATTTTTAGAATTTGCTACCAAAATCATTACAATAGATAATGCAAAGAAGCGAAAATAGCAAAACACTTACAAGAATAGGTTAAGTGCGAATGAGCTAGCTGGAAGTCAAGGCTCAGTTCAAGAAAGGAATTCACACAAATTAATTATTAGCAAAACATAACAGAACAAATAGACGAAGGAGGCTCGATGTCTTATAAAAGGAAGAAGTTCATTGCACAAACAAAAATTAAAGGTATTTCTATAGAAAATAAGGCGTGAAGAGTTTATATCACTCAGATTGAGGAGGGTAGAAGCATAGTGGAGAAGATAGGCATCCTGGAAGTAAATATGGTTGTGACAGACACCTTTGATCAATCGGCGGATGCTAACTATTAGTCCTGTCAAGCACCATGATTGTGTTATCCTGACCTATTGTGACGTTGGGCATCGATGCGCAGTTAATGCCCTTGATAACTTGGTTAGGACAAACTCTCTCGATGTTGTCTTCCTCGATGAGATTCTTTGTTAAGGGCGGAGGATAGAACTAGTTCAAAAGAAGCATAAGTTTGATCATTATTACTCTATTGATTACATTGGTAGATTGGGTGGTTATCAATGCTACGAAAGGAGGATATGGTGGAGAGGTTGGGTGGGTAGTGGATACTTGAACAACCATATTGATGTGCTAATTGATAATAGTAGCAATAGAGAAAGTTGGAGGCTAACAAATTGTTGTGCTTGTTTCGACTATGATTTGCTACTTAGGATTTTCCTCGTGAATTAGTTGGCAAATTCCATCATCCATGGTGTATTTGTGGGATTTTAATAATATTTTAGAGGAGGCAAATCGAGGTGGAGTAGCAGATAAGGAACTGTGGCTACTACACGGTTTACAGACAAGTATATGATTATGTCTTAAAGCAAGTGCAATTTACTAGTGCCCTTTTACTTGAAAAAATAGGAGTTCAGGGATCAACAATGTAAAAGAAAGGCTTGATAGAGCATTTAAGATGATTAATTTAATGGAAAATTTCCTGATCTTTCGTTCAAACATGTTGGAACATATAAGTCAGATCATGTCCCCATTCTTTGAGAAGCTAACGTTTTTAGCTAAAAGACTGGGAAAGGATTTAGATTTGAATCTTTTTGGCTCCAAGGGGAATAATTTAGGCTAGTGGTGGAGGCGACTTTCTAGGGAGGAGGAAGTAACGATGATTATCTTAAAAAGTTAGAGATATGTGCTAGTAAATTAGAGGATTGGAGCGAACTCGAAGGGGTTAGAAAGTAGATAATTATAGCCTAAAAGAGCTTAATGAAATAATGTCCCAACCACAGAATGTGAAGGATTTGGAACTCCATAGAAGTTAGTGAGCTAAAGTAAATAATCTCCTTTAGAAAGAGCAGTTTCAGAGAATGAGGGCACAATTGGGAAGTGGAGAAATTGGGGATCAAAATGCACCCTATTTACATTCAAGGACTAATAAGAGAGTGAATAATATACTTATTATTGCGTTGCTTGATGAAAACAGAGTTTAGCGGGATAACAAAGAGAGGATTAATGGATAAGTGATGGTGTATTTCAAGGAATTGTTTAAGTTGTTTGGTACTTTATGGCAAAACCTAGTACTCAATGTTATCTAGGCATGCTTGTTGGAGGAAAACCACTTTCTCAATAGGGCTTTTTCTTTAAAAGAGGAGAGGATGACACTTTTTCAGATGCACCCGAATGAGGTAGCGGGCTATGATTGTGTGGTCATGCCTTTCCTTTATCACATATTTGAGAGACACTAGGTAGATTATACTTTAATCCTTCAAGCAAGTCCACATTCTTAAGAGAGATTGAGCAAATTTTACTATTTTTCCACAACCAACAATTTGCCCTTTGCTCTTGTCTCAGAGGATGACTTTGCCTTTATTCATTATTTGAATCTCAGTGAAGAGTGGAAGCATTTAAGCTCATATACTTGGAGAGTCCATTATAAACATACTAGATGTCCTCTTTAGTTTTAAAGGATACCTACAAAATCGAAAACAAAACTTTCTATAGCCTCTAACTCAAAGTTGGGTGATCAATTAAGGTATAGATTTTAGTGTCTGTCTCCGTTTGGTACGTTTATGGGGATAAATTCTATTTCATACCTCAAGGTTAGGGTTAATAATTTTCTGAACCCACAACTTCAGAAACGATTTTTCAGTCCATCCAACTTTTGGGCAAATAATTTTTGGAACCAAAGTTGAGCAAACTAACTTATTAAATTATAAATAGTACCCTAAGTTTTTGAAATTTGTATTTTAACCCCATTCCTTAAAAACATACTTTTAAAAATTTTAATTTTGTTCTTGTGCAATTTCTCTCATAAGTACTACTCAAGGCACTCTTTTAATCGGTATTAGAGCCACATGACCAAAAATAATTATGATAATGTAGCTAATTGATGATTAATTAAGCTAATTTACTGTGCTTGATACTTGAATCGTCACCTACTTGCTCTGCTCCTAATTATTCACATATTATTCACTCACCAAAAGGAACCACTTCAATAGCACCTCAATTAAATTACGTTCACTTTTATAGTTTTTAGACTTAAAAGTCGAATCAGCAAAAATTAAGACTAAACTTAAGGAGATTTTGAAGCAATTGTCTGTAATTCGTCTTTTATTAGTTAATGACATTAGGCATAGTGGACAATCTACTCTAAGTAATGAACTCCGTTTTAGTATATTCTTTCCAAAATCAAAAAAATAAAATTCAATTTTCTTTGAATGATATAAAAATCTAAAAAGAAGTAGGAGAGAAATTAACTGAAAAATTATCTAAAAAGGCACAAAAAGAAGACCCGGATGGAGTATAAGCAGTATAATCTTGAAGAATTACATAATATATTTGATAAAGAGCAAAGCCCGGAAGAACTACACAAAACCATGGGCGCAATAGCTAATAAACAAGATGTATTATCTGATGATATTGAAGAGATAAATAATGTGCAATTGGAGGCAGAAATATATTAGCATATGAACCTAATAAAATTGGAAGATCTTAATGTTGTACCTTTAGAAGAAATTAGAAGGAAACTACATAAAAAAATGGTAAAATGGCATTTGACGATGAAATTGATGGTATTGAGAGCTTAACATAGAGAAGATCGAGTCCAATCTAGTTAACAGTGTTGTCCCAAAACCTGAAGAGTTTGATGAACCTTCTAGAAGAAATACCCATTTTATGAGACCTACGTACATTCCAGCATGGCGGACAACTAACTTTTTCTTTGGGTTTTTCCCAAGAAAAACCACGTCCTTTGAAGAAATTGACCTTACCTCAATTAGCCACACAAGATATATCTTCAACATTGATAGAACTCATAATAGAGAAGAAATATTTGAGTCTTGGAAAAGACGCATGAATTGTGCCTTAAACTTAAATACTACATGGATTGCTGGAAATTTCATAAATTATATCGAACATAGTTTTTTTTTTTGGGCATTGTAGATGATTCGTATGATTCATTAAATGAGGGAGGTAAAAATGCATTAAGAATGATGGAAACACTGGCTGCAATATTCAAAAATTTATGTAAGGAAATCGAAATTGAATTTATTGAAACTAAACTTGATTCTAAAGAAAAAGCTAGAGAATGACAATTAATAATATAGAGCTTTAGGATATGAGATATCTGGATAGTTATATTGTTAAATTTAGTTAATATTATTACAAAACTGGGCTAAATGAAACCAACCTTGATATGTTTTATGACAAATTACCAAATCCGATCAATTCTATAATCCATGAAAAATACATTGCATGGCTTGAGAATTCATATATAATTGATATCCTTGGTACAAGAATCTCTTATTTAAGAAAATGGGTCAATGATTAATGTCTTGATCTCTAAAAGTAAAAGAAAATGAAGAAGTAGTTTCTAACTTGTTGGGATTCTCTTCATCAATGGGGAAAGGAGCCTCAAAGGAGAAGAAAAAGAAAATTTTATAAGAAAAAGAGCTTTAATAGGCAAAGGGGAGAAAAGTATAAAAGAAAAGATTATAACAAACCAAGCCCTAAAAAACAAAGATTTTTTTAGAAAAGCCTCTTGTTGTCTATCGAGAAAAACAATTGTAAGTGTTAGGCATGCGAAGAAGTAGGTCATTATGAAAACGAATGCAAAAATAGAAAGAATAACAAGCTTATTGAAACTTCAGGTAGTCTAGATCATTTTGAGCTTAGCGAATGAAGCACTAGATCCAGCCCTGGAAAACAAGGAAATTGTTGGGATTATACTGGAGGATGGATATGAAGAAAGTGATTATGAAGAAACTAGTCACATAATGAAAGTAGTTCAATTAGTCTTGGTGATCTTCAAGGATAAGAATTTGTTGTAGATAATGAGAACGAAGAACTCAAAGGAGATTGGGTGCTTCCTATAATTCAAAAAGATATGAGCTATAACAATCCATCTTTTAGTTTAAGTAATATGTGAAATGATGGAAGTAGATTTAGAGATAAAAGACTGTGAGTATGATGTGAGAGAATTTAATCTCATTAATTGGAAAAACATCATTAGCCGAGATGAGAAATAAATGGTATATCCATGTTGAAAGTTTCCAAGTTCAAGTTACTCCATTCCAATATTATGGCAAAGATATTAACCTATATGCTCTGCTTTGTGATATCCGGCATACCAAATCTAATAATCAAATTATCACAGGGATTAAGACTAATTTTTGTATGGATTAGGATTCTATTGTTGACCTGGATATTATGTGAATCTAAATGATGAATTTACTAAAAAGTTCATAGCTATTAAGATAAAAAAGTTAGGATGGATATGAAAAGAGGATGTTACTCACTGATGACATTTTGGAAAATAATCTATAAATTAAATAATACCATAGACCTAAAGACTAAAATAACAATGATAGAGGCAGAAAAATTTGAAAGTCCTACTCCTATACAAAGAATCCAAAAGATAAAATCCAATCCTTAGGAAATAGAAATCAATAGGCCTTGGATATCTAACTATGCCAATCCTACAAAAATCAATAAGAAAAATGTAACAAAAATTGATGAAGATAGTAAAATTACCATTAAACTCCAATTATTAAGAAGCATGAGTGCAAGATCAGAATAGGGAGAAAGGTCTTCATTAGGTAAAAAAGATCTTAAAGAATATTATACAATTCGTATGACCATTGAAATGAGTAGAATAACTTTTGAACCCACAAGACACAGTGTAAATGGAAGTATGAGTCTAGATAGGAAAGTCATTGAGAACAAAACAAGAATCGTTAGTGAGCCAATCTATAAGGATGAAATAGTCAAAAATATGACTATAGAAATATGCTATGAAGTCACCAATACAAACCCTAACAACATCTATATCCTAATAAATGTATGCTTAGAAGGATATAATAGATATGAATTGTGTGCCTACACCGACAGTGGTTCGTTTGTCTATTTTGAAAAAAGATCATTATTTTCATAATTTATGTGGAAAAAAGGCAAGATTCTTTTACAAGTAAGGATAGCTGATGATAGCATTATGAGCCACAAGGAAGCTATAGAAGGCTTATCTATAGAAAATTAGAAATAGGAGGAGTCCAATGTATTATACCAATTCTATGAACTATTAATCGACCCTCTCATGATATTTAGAAAGAGTACAAAGCTAACTTTTTACCTATTTTGCGAGAGTTTGTTCAAACTCCATTCTCAGCATTTTCAAATCAATTTCATCTGCTCTTTTAAATTTCTCTTTCACTTTCACTAGAGCTTTTTTGGACGTTAGCGCCCCACAAGGCATAGATTTTCATCTTCCTATTTCTCATTATCATTATAAATAGAGTCATTATCACTTCAAGAAGCCATCGTAACCCTATGTGTTTTCCTTTGAATTTCTTCTTTCCAACATATTTGTTTGGATGCGAACAACTTTAGAGCATATGTCCTGGTTGACGACACCTAAAGCAAGTAATATTAGTGTCGAAGTTTTGTGGGTTAGATTTGTTATCTTCTGATCAAGATGTGCCTCCTTTTTAAAGCTTCTTCTAATCCAAGTTCTTTTTCTTTAGAAACTTCTTGAGCTGCCTTGCAATCATGACAATGGCTTTATCATCATTAGAGGACTCGCTCTAGTTGTTAGTGTCTTTTTTAGTAATTGTTTGAGCTACTCCATTGTTGGGCAAATCATATGACCCTTCTTGAAGGTGTATCTCATGAGTGAGCAATTTACCTAATTGATCATCCAGTTGAGGAGTCTTGAGATGGTGTTGATGGAGTCCCCACCACCATGGACAAAGAAAAAGGTCCAACATATCATTCAAGGTCCAATACAAGCTCCAAGATGCAAGCATTGCTTCAAAATGTTCAAGCCATTCAAGAGAGTGCAAACGGGCTAGTCAACCTGAAATTGCCCGGTTTTGTCCATGCCATTACTTAGGCCTAATCATGGCTTAAGTCATGAATTTTTGCATTTTTGGAATCCTCAATAATTCTACAATCAAGTCCAAGTAGTGATTTCAAATCATGCACATAAGAGGATGAAGAATCAATGTGTTTTTCGAAACCGGTCAAATTGCCCTCCAATTTGCACGGTTTAATATATGAGTTTGTTTACCCCACTTAAATACATCCTAACCTTGATTTCTTGGTTTGGGGGGGGGGTTATACACATCCTAAAATTAACCCCCCATGTTTAAAACCCAAATCATGATCACTTTTGCTGTGCTTAAAACTTGCATGAAAACCGACTGCCCCACGGCTTGAACCCGGTTTACGAGAACCGATTCTTCTCTTCACCAAACCGGCCGGCTCCTTCATTTACTAGAGAGATTGGCACACTTCCCAAGCTTGGCACACGTCCTAAGGTTGCCTAGGAGTAGTGGTTGTATGGGGAAGTTCAACCAATGGGAAGGCAAAGCAAAATATCTTGTCTCTTCATTGTGATTGGCTAGCCGTAAAGGGGGGGGGGAAGATTTCGGCTGGCACATGCTCTCTAGTCTTTTTTGCTGGTTGTTTTAGTCTTTAAGCAAGGGTTAAGTATTGTATAATCAGCTTAGACAAAGTTTAGTTTCATGATTTGATGTATTAGATTAGTTAAGTATTGCTAGAGTATGTATTAATGCAAACCGGTTGTAATTAAGCAAACTAACACCTTTCCTAACTACTAAGGAAAAGGGAGGTGCTTGCTTGCTTGTAAACTAGTTAGCTTGGCCCATTTTGCTGCTCATTAAAAGCACCCCACGGCCATAGCTATGGAACATAACTCTTTGAATGAAAATCAGTTTTTGAGAGCTTTTGCTTTCAAGTCTTCAAACTCTTACTTGCTTATCCTTAATTAGGCCAATTAAGGTGGTGTCCAAGTGAGTCTTAACCTTGGTTAACTGGTGTTTCTGTATCTTAATCAAGATTAAGGGCCCTAAACTCAAAGGTTGGTGGTGATTCTGTATCCAATCCTAGAGTTTAGTTTATCCTATCCTCGTTTGAGTTCCTTGATTTCCAAGTGAAGTTATTAGCTTAATTATTAAGTTAATCTCTTTCACTTATCACATTCTCCATATCCCCTCATTCTTCCATTCGATTTACCTCCATTTATACCCATACTCCACGGCCTAAACATCACAAAAGGGCTTAGAATCAAAGCAAAGCTTCCTAGGCCTTCAACCGTGCAATACTAGCCTTTCCTTGCTTTCGTTGGCAGCAAGTTGGCACAACCACACCATGCACATAGGCACGACCATGCCACCCTTGGCCATGACATATCCTTGAGTTTTGGCTTTCATTTGATGTGTGTTGGTTTGGGTAGCTTCTTCCCTTGACACATACATCAGGTGTGCTTCGTCTATGATTGTCACTTTCGCTTCCCATTTGGCTATCGGGAGGCACCCAAGTATGTTTCTCACATTTTCTTTATTTGAGTATGTTCTACCTAGAGATTCGATATGGTTGACAATCTTTGTGAATCTAGTGTACATTTGTATGATGGATTCATTAGGTAGCATTTCGTCCAACTTATATTGGTGTACATGGATGCTTATTTTGATCTTTCTAGCCTGACTTGTTTCTTTATGAGTGGTGACAAGAGTATCCTATATTTCTTTAGTGGTTTCACAAGTGGAGACTCTATTTAATTCACTTAGATCAATGGCATGACATAGAATATTCAAGGCGACGCGAATTCTGCTGGCCTTGCATTTTCTTCTATAATGAATTCTTCCTCAACTTTTTGAATCATCTCTTCTCATTTTTCCCTTTTTTGTCTTTGACTGGAACATATATAATCTTCTTGTTGAAATGTTCCATATCTCATAATTTTGGTCCTTTAAGAATATGTTGATGAGTTTTTTCCAATAGGAAAAGTTAGGTCCGTTAAATAGAGGAGGTCCAGTGTATGACAAATCTTGGTCTATCTAGAGGCAACAAAGATAGCTAGGATATTTACTCACTCCAAGCTTGAAGTCAAATGTAAGTGAGAAAGTTTTGATACTAATTGTTGGTCCTATAGGTCAATGTTAATCACTATAGATGAGGTAAATAGGGTGGCTTTTAAAACTTTTGTGCTTTGAAAGATTTTCTTGAAACTTGATTTTTCTAGATATAAAAACTAGTAATTAGTTGATAGGAATTATGAAGTCAGATGCTCTGAGTAAATGTAATTGATTTGATGAAGATGTAAACTTATAGTTCCTCATATGCAGATAATTAGAGAGAAAAATAACCAATGCGAGAAAGTAAAGAAATAGGATAAGGTAATTGTCAATGAGGTTCACTCAACTCACGTTTGGGCTACATTCCCATCTGAGGCCTTTTGTTGACCTTAGGATTCAAATAATCCACTATCTCCTTGAGTTAGATTCAACAAGATTCTTTTGACACCTTGCTATAGCAAAGGTCTTCTCAGAGCACCCTAACATGTTCTAAAGTTCACTCACTCTCAAAAGAATGCCACATAATAGCACTCTGTGAAAGCTCTTTAACCACATAGCAAGAGCACACCTAAATTATTAGAAAGGAAAAGTACTTTGAAGGTGAACACCTTCCCATTCCTTGCCTAGAGATAGAGTTTTCTTAGAGCACTCTGACAAGCTTAGCTCCTAGAATCCTCTAACTCTTAGGAAGATGACACCAATTACATGAGCCATTTCTCTCTCACACTATGACAAATGCCAAAAGCACAATGAATTTTAAGTACAAATTGAGTACAAGTGTTGTAAGCTTTTCCCAAGATGATGTTCTAGATCTCGTTCAAGTGTTGAACTATCGATACTCACTAAGCTCTCTAATTTATACATCATCCTAGAAACTCTTAAATTGTAGGATGTCAATGAAAGAGCCATTGGATGTTACTTTTAATCTTTGCCCTTGATGTTGATTATGTGGAGATGTCTACTTAGAGAATTTCACATTTTTGGGGAGTTTCAATTTTTGCATTTTTGGTAAATCCGTTTGTCTTGAACTTAATCTTATTTTCCCTAAATGGAATGATCATTCTCACTTCTCTCTTTAATATGATCCTTGAAATAGTGATTGCCTTCTAATCATTATGCTAAGGTATTACTTAGTATCAACCTTAGTAAGTGTAAAGTAGGGATCACAATGGGTGGGGATTCCTCACCCCTATTAGGATATCCAATAATTTAACCAGTAAATCAAATAACTTTTAGATAAAGGGTGAATTATGAATAGTAAGGGTCCTCACATCAGTTCCGCTTTTATAATAAGAAATCATGCTGAACAGAAAAGAAGAAAAACTAGAATGGTAATTAATCACAAAAAGCTTAATGATAATACTATCTTTGATGGCTATTATATTCATAACAAAACAGTTCTGTTCAATGGAATTCAAGGAGCCTCTTTGTTCTTAAAACTGGATTGCAAAGCAGATATTGGCAAATTAAAATGGATGAAAAAAGCATCCCTTTAATTGCTTTCAGTGCCCCTTGAGGGCATTATGAGTGGATGGTAATGCCATTTGATCTTAAAAATACACCTCAAATATTTAAAAGAAGAATGAATAATATTTTCAAAGATCTTAATCACTGTTGTCTAATTCATATTGATGATATCCTTGTTTTTTCCAAGACCATAGAACAACAACAAGATGATGTCCTAGCTGTCACCTAAATATGCATTGATCATGGTATTATTCTTGGTAAGAACAAATGCATTTATGTTGTACAAGAAATCATGTTTTTAAGTCTAAAAATGAAAGCTGAACAAATCATTCTACAAAAACATGTTTTAGAAAAAATAGAAAATTTTCCTGAAAAGTTAGAAGACAGGAAGTAATTAGAAAGGTTTGTTAGATGTCTTACCTATGCATCAAATTTCATTAAAGATTTGGCTAAGCTGAAAAAACCATTGCAACATAAACCCAAGAAAGAAGTAAGTGGACGTGAACTCTTAGCGATTCAAAGATTGTTCAAAACTTCAAAAAGATGTGTAAGAATCTTCCCGATTTTAATTTTTCTAATTTAGGAAATGATTTAATTCTTGACGTAGATGCCGACAATGAGCACTGGAGTGTAATACTCAGAATCAAAGAAGGAGAAAAATTCTACAAATATAGCAGTGGAAGTTTTAATGAAGCATAATGCAACTATCCCATGATGGAGAAGGAAATCCTTGCAGTCAGAAGGGGAATCGAAAAGTTCTTAATCTTTTTAGCCCCAAAACTTTTTCTTATTCGAACTGATTGGAAATTAATACTTGATTTTGTGAAAAAAAATTTATCAAACATGCGAGCGCAAGGGAGAATCATGCGTTGGCATTTATGGCTAGTTTTCTTTCTCTATTGAATATATACAGGGATCGAAGAATTCTCTGCCAGATAGTTTAACTCGTAAGCTTACTAATGGTAATCATCATAGCAGAACTCCTACCAAAAAAGGAGGAAATCCAAAATGAAATGCCATTATTGCTAGAATGAGTTTCTCCTCTAGTAGAATCCTTATCGATATTTTGGAATTCCATAAAAAAAGTAGGTTACGTTTTGGTCTGCTATCTTCTGCCTATCTAATAGTAGAAAGATTGAGTCTTTTAGAGTTACAAATGAATTACCAAAGGTGTCCTTTTGATGTTCAAGAACAAATAAGTTCCTGTGTTCAAGAAAAATGGTTCAATGAATGGTACGCAGCCTACATCAAACACTATCATAATTATTCTTATGATATTTAGGAGTCGTGGAGCGCTACAATCTTCTTTCCTGATAAATCAAGGTTGGGGGTGTTAGTCTCCCAATAAATTTAATCTCTCCAGATGACCCCATCATGAAAGTATGAGAATATGGAATGGTAGTTTACCTTATGGAAATCCAAGATCTAACGTGCCCATTCTTCTTAAGACTAGCTAAGTTTCAACAATGCAGGTTTAAAAGGATCAATTGGATTCTCACCTCTCCTAATGGCCCAACCTAAATTCGATACAACAGAAGTCTATATGTTGAAATACATTATCTAATAATTGAATATGAAAACGGAAAAGCCAAGCCAGACCGTTATCTTATTCAAATAGTTGATTTAGATGATCCTAATGATCAACAAGAAGAATGGTTTCCAGAACGATAAGAATTAGTTAGTGATGTTGTTTTAGCAAGAGCTATTGGTCTTTACAACATTTATCATCAAATGTGGGCATTAATTGAATAAGGAAGAACGCTAATGCCTTGCGGGAACACTACTTTCATCCATCATAATGAGTTCACCAGATATATGAATGTAGAAGGACCTGCTTTTGAAAATGTCTTTGATTATCTCTTTGATGTTGGAGTTGAAAATTTCTTATCAGAAAAAGGAAAAAGATATCTTTATGAATTATTCGAAAGATAGGACCCAAAGCATCTTCAACTTGATGAAAATTTTGATGGACTGGATAATGATGGAGTGGAAGGCATTGTTGGAGATGAAGGCATGCAAAATCTCAATATGGATGAATAGTCTTGCCAGTGTTATAGGCTTTAAAAGGTTGTTGCACAATTATTGTACTATTTTATCAAATGTCAATTTAGTAAAATAATGTTGTCTACTATAGCTATGTGAGGATAGCTGTAGTCATGCGAAAATATTAGCATGTACTGTAGCCATTAGTCATCCTATGTAGTACATCTCTTCTATAAAAGGAAAGGCTATTTGCTGAGAAGGGACATAGCCATTTGAGAATACTTAAGTAAAAGAGAAGTCGGGTATCCCCATTTCCCTATGAGCAAGCATATCTGATGATCTTACTTGTTTAAGTCCCTCTTCAAATCTTTCCATTGTAATATTTTCCCTTTTAAGGTTTCAATAAAAGAAGTTTTCCTGTAAAGAACACTATTCAATATGCCTTAAATATTATAATTTCTTGATTAAAGCCCCACTATCCTTAAATATATAAAAAAACTTGATCAGTGGCAATGGTCTGACAGAGGAAATGAAAATAGATCTATGCTGCGCCTGATCTAAGGAATGTGCGATTGAGATTAGCAATCTCTATAAAGTAGAAGCTAGAGGAATGCCAGGGTCCAAAGCAGACTAAGTTCAGATAATGACCAAAACTCTCTAACTAAGCTTTAATTATTTTATAAGACATGGTGGGCCTCTAATCGCAGAAAACATAATATTTATAATATAATTAGTAGATTTATGATAATTAGAACCAGTAATGTCACTATAAGAAGGTCAAACATTAATATAAGTTTAGTTTTGCAAAAAAAAAAAAGAAAACCCAAAACTTTGGGCATTTGCACTTTGAACCCCATATGGGTTAAAAATAAAAATTTTATGATGTTTTGGGTCATAAAAATAAATATTTATCACTGAGAAATCATTTAACTCAAAGAGTTGTGCCCCGAAATGCATTTACACTAAACTAAGGACTGTTGAAAATATTTTCTAAAAACGTGAGGTCAATAAATAATTACACCAAATCACAGTGGACTAGAAAGAAATTTTTTCTTGAGAACTTTTAACTTTATTGTAGAAGTCATTCTTGTTGCTATGTCTTTAGGTCGCTAGAGACACCTGATAAATGTTTAGAGTGCACTTTATTTTCAGGTCATTTTGCTGCATTTCCAAGGAGAATTACGAACTTTTCGTTATAATCCACACTCCTTTTCCCGTTTTACACCTCGGTATGGTTCTTTTCTATGTTTTGCAGGTTTTTGGACATTTTTCCCTACTTTGACCCCCAATTGAGAATGTTTTGACTCTCCACAGATGCCCTAATTCACTATGCTCATGGAGAAGAAAGAAGAACTAGAGAATGTTGAGACATAGCTAACCACGAACCCTCTATGGTGAAGGCCACGGTTTGTGGTGAGCTTGAAACTACTTGCCTCTTCATTTTCCTTCATCTTGTAGCGGAGGATGCCGGAGTTCATGCTTAAATAGGGTGTTTTCGGCGGTAGAAGGAAGAGAGCATAGAGAGCCAAGACATATAACAGTCACTTTTATCTCACTCTTATCATTAGTTTATGATTTTTATGTTTTCTTTAGAGTAAGAGAGGGTCTTAGAGTAGAAGATTGGCACTTGGAGGTTTGGAGTTTAGGAAGACATTGAAGACCACCATAGTTGCGAAGTTTTCTTCCCCTTCTAATATCTTCTTAAACTTTTGCTTAGATGTTGATTATTTCAATTATGTGTGAGTAGTTTTTTCTTAATCTAGGAATTTGTTTGTCCAAGTATTGATGTTGGATCTCTAATTTTTAATATTTGTGCTTTATCAAATTGGTTTGATTGAATTCTATCTTTCGGATGAACTATTATGAGTAAATTTCGGTTAGATTTGCTTGCATATATGGATAGTCGAGTGAAGCACTGAAAGGAGAAATTCACTATTAAAGCAACAAGTTGAACTTCATTTAACGACTTCTTGAAAGAGAGTTATTTGTTGAGAGGAAATCCTAGGAATCAAAAAAATCTATAACCTAGACTAAAAATAAGGACATTTGAAATAATGTTAATTGGATTAGTTTAGGCAATTCAGTTTGTTTCGAAAGAAAAGATTGAATTCTTAGTTCGATTACGCATCTTTGAATCAGCTAGTTTTAGATAAAGTGTGTATTTAAATCCAATCGATCCAACTCTTTACTAGGAGAAACAATTCCTTAAATGCTTTTAGTCTGATTGAATTTCCGATAGTCAAATAGATATAGTTGAAATAACTAGGTGAAAATTTGGTTGCTTAGTGTTTTGTAATAGGTCAAAACTTATTAGATTAAATTTGGTCTATGTGGGATTGATATTAGAAATATATTACAACAACCATGAGCTTACGGTTGCATCAATGCCTATAAGGATCCACCTCCCTTAGGGTAGGATCTCTTACGAATGGTCAAACTTCCCCTTTGTTAGGGTTTTTATTTTTATTTTATTTTGAGAAAAGCTGATTGTTAATCATTTTGTTTTAGAATTTTAAAATTGGCAGATTTATGGGGATGGGTAAGGAAACTGGATCCTGACCCCTGGGCTAGAATCAGGCCTAGCTGCCTAATCCTAATCCATGGTAGTAGATACTTCC
The DNA here is from genome assembly GCA_017589665.1 of Selenicereus undatus. Lineage (NCBI taxonomy): Eukaryota > Viridiplantae > Streptophyta > Magnoliopsida > Caryophyllales > Cactaceae > Selenicereus > Selenicereus undatus. The sequence goes on along the minus strand of JACYFF010031956.1, from coordinate 32,129,819 downwards.
TGTTCTAGGAATAGGCAGTCTGCTTGATCTAGGAACTTGGGCCAGAGCATAGCCCCGCTCCTAGGCCAAGCAGGTGTACTGTCTTAGATCAGAATGACCTAGTAAAAAACAAATAAAGGTGAATGAAAAATAAAAAAGAATGAAAGGACAAAACAACAAGTATGAATTAACTAGAGTTGCCGGTGAGTTTTAGGAAAACTTACAAGCCGTATCACTTTCTGAAGCAAATCATACCGTAGGGACAATTGAAGGGACACTGCAGGGGAAATTGATTTTGCTTCAAAAATGGTTTTCAAAAGGTCCTCAAGTAATCCCTAGTGTAGGGACCATCTTGACTCCCAAGTCTCTAGCCGAGGATGTAGATTTAGGGGGGATGGCATGGTAATGTAAAGGGGCACGTCATATTATTGCCCATCATCACTAACGAATTCTACTATTCAACATGGGAAATCAACCTTTTAATCACAATAACACACAGTCATGCAGCAGGTTAGTACAAATCATATTGAATCATGCAAAAGGTACGAACTTTAGTCCAATAGAAGCCTAAAGAATAGAATAACAATTACATTGGGCATGGAACTACTTAAAGATTACATCTTGGGTAATTTAGAATCAAAAATTGTAAAAGAGAAATAAAATAGAAGAATAAGGGAATATAGAGTTTTTTGTCCTGAGGATAACCCATTTACTTTACCTAGAAACCCAGCTAAGCGATGCCTTTTTAATGGGTGACTCAATTCTCTCTCTCCCAATACCTCCAATGTGTAAAGTATTTCTCTCTGAAATTTTGTTACTCTTCTCTTTCTAATTTTTCAATGTGTTTTGATGTCAATTTGACTTGATGCCCTTAACCCCTAGGGGCATCCCCCAATTTATAGTGATTAAGGGGATAGTCTGAATTGGTTTAGAGAAAGGAGACCTAACATAGTCCCATTAAGTCTAATCTAAATGAGCGAATTAATCTGAGTAGGATTCTAATTAATTAAACACACTTTAGATAGAAAAGGACTCAAAGAGAGATAAAATTAAGGAGTCCAGTTGGTTCCCTACTCAGGAACTCGACCCACTTCCTCTTGGGTTCAAGCTAGAAGCCGATTGGGTTTTCTGGGCCATGGTGGGCCATAACTTGTTTTGACCATAAGTTTGTCATCTGGCATCCATTTTGAGTGATTTTATTTTTTCCTAAATTTTGTCGAGTTCACTTGCTAATGACACTAATTTCATGATTTTTAGGCAAGTGTGAAAGCAGGCATAAGCAAAATTGTGAATAAGTGTCATTTTCAGCACAAGCTGCAATATTCCACTTGTATCTTTTCCACTTGGACCCAAAGCATCTTCAACTTGATGACAATTTTGATGGACTGGAAGACATTGTTGGAGATAAAAGCATGCAAAATCCCAATATGGATGACTAGTCTTGTCAGCGTTATAGGATTTAAAAAGTTTGTGCACTATTATTGTACTATTTTGTCAAGTGTCAAGGTAATAAAATAATGTTGCCTACTATAGCCATGTGAGGACAACTGTAGTCATGTCATGTAGCCATTAGGCATCCTATGTGGTCATCTCTTCTTTAAAGGAGAGGCTGATTGCCGAGAAGGGACACAGTCATTTTGAGAATATTTGAGTAAAAGAGAAGTTGGGTATCTCCATTTCTCTATGAGTAAGCAAAAAATAAGTCAGGTATCTCAATTTCTCTAGGAGCAAGCATCTTTGATGATCTTAGTTGTTTGAGTCATTCTTCAAATCTTTCCATTATAATATTTCCCCTTTTAAGCTTTTAATAAAAAAAGTTTCCCAGTAGAGAATGTTATTCAATATACCTTAGATATTATAATTTCTTGATTAAAGCTTCACTATCGTTAAAAATATAAAAAACTTGATTAGTGACTACGGTCTGAGGTAGGAAATAAAACGGATATATGCTGTGCCTGATCTAAGGAACGCGAGGTTGAGATTAGCAATCTTTATAAACCAGAAGTTAGAGGAATGCCAGGGTCCAATGCAGACTAAGTTTAGGTAATGACCTAAACTCTCTAACTAAGCTTTAATTATTTTGTTAGGCATGGCAGGCCTGAAATCATAGAAAATATAATAGTTATGATATAATTTATAGATTATGATAACTAGTACCAGTAATGTCACTATGAGAACTTCAAATATTAATATAAGTTTAGTTTTGCAAAAAAAAAAAGAAAAGCCCAAAACTTTGAGCATTTGCACTTTGAGCCCCATCTGGGTCAAAATCAGAAATTTTATAACGTTCTGGGTCATAAAAATAAATATTTATCACCGAGAAATCTTTAACTCAAAGAGTTGTGCCCTGAAATGCATTTACACTTAACTAAGGACTCCTGAAAATATTTTCTAAAAACATAAGATTAATAAATAATTACACCAAATCATAGTGGACTAGAAACAAATTTTTTCTTGAGAGCTTTTAACTTTATCGTAGAAGTCATTCTTGTTGCTCTATCTTTAGGTCGCTAGAGATACCTGATAAATGCTTAGAGTGCACTTTATTTTCGGGTCATTTGCTGCATTTTTAAGGAGAATTGTGAACTTTATGTTATAATCCACAGTCCTTTTCCCGTTTTACACTTCGGTATGGTTCTTTTCTGTGTTTTGCAGGCTTTTGGACCTTTTTGCCCCTACTTTAGCCCCCAATTGAGTATGTTTCAACTCTCCACGGATGCCCCTAAGTCACCATGCCCTTGGAGAAGAAGGGAGAACTAGAAAATGTTGAGACAGAGCTAACCACGGACCCTCCATGGCGAAGGCCACGTCCCGTGGTGAGCTTGAAACTACTTGCCTCTTCATTTTCCTTCATCTTGCTATAGAGGACGACCGAGTTCATGCTTGAATACAGTGTTTTCGGCTATAGAAGGAAGAAAGCATAGAGATCCAAGACATGTAACACTTACTTTTATCTCACTCTTATAATTAGTTTTAAGATTTTCATGTTTTCTTTAGAGTAAGAGAGGGTCTTGGAGTGGAAGATTGGCACTTGAAGGTTTGGAGTTTGGGAAGACATTGAAGACCACCATAGTTGCCAAGTTTTCTTCCCCTTCTAATCACTTCTTAAACTTTTGCTTAGATGTTGACTATTTCAATTATGTGTGAGTAGTTTTTTCTTAATCTAGGAAATTGTTTGCCTAAGTATTGATGTTGGATCTCTAATTTTTAATATTTGTGCTTTATCAAATTGGTTTGATTGAATTCTATCTTGTGGATGCACTATTGTGAGTAAATTTCGGCGAGATTTGCTTGTATATACAAATAGTTAAGTGAAGCACTGAAATGAGAAATTCACTATTAGAATAACAAGTTAGAACTTAATTTAATGACTTCTTGAAAGAGAGTTGTTTGTTGAGAGAAAATCCTAGCAATCAAAAAAATATATAACTAAGACTAAAACTAAAGACATTCAAAAGAATGTTAATTGGATTAGTTTAGGGAACTCAGTTTGTTTCGAAACAGAAAATTGAATTCTTAGTCGATTACACACCTTTAAATCATACAGTTTTAGATAAAGTGTATATTTAAATCCAATCGATCCAACTCTTTACTGGGCGAAACAATTCTCTAGATGCTTTTAATCTGATTGAATTTTCGATAGGCAAATAGTGATAGTTGAAATAACCCGTTGAAAATTTGGTTGCTTAGCATTTTATAATAGGTTAAAACTTATTAGATTACGTTTGGTCTATGTGGGATCGATATTAGAACTATGTTACAACAACCGTGCGCTTACAGTTGCATCAATACCTATAAGGATCCAGCTCCCCGAGGGTGGGATCTCTTACGAATGGCCTAACTTCCCCTTTGTTAGGGTTTTTATTTTTATTTTATTTTGAGAAAAGCTTACTGTTAATCATTGTTTTTTAGAATTTTGAAATTGGCAGATTTATGGTGACGGATAAGGAAACTAGATCCTGATCCTGATCGAGAAACCTAGCTTGGGCTAGTATCAGGCGTAGCTACCTAATCCTAATCCGTGGTAGTAGATACTACCTTTCTAGGAACATAGTAGTCTGCTTGATCCAGGAACTTGGGCCAGAGCATGGCCCAGCTCCTGGCCCAAGCAGGTGTATTGTCTTAGATCAGAATGGCTCAGTCAAAAATAAATAAAAGTGAGTGAAAAATAAAAAAAGAATGAAAGGACAAAACAACAATTATGAATTAACTAGAGTCGCTAGTGAGTTTTAGGAAAACTTACAAACCATATCACTTTTTGAAGTAAATCATACCGATGGGGACAATTGAAGGGACACTGAAGGGGCAATTGATTTTGGTTCAAAAAAGGTTTTCGAAAGGTCCTCGAGTAATTCCTAGTGTAGGGAGCATCTTGACTCAAGTCTCGAACTGAAGATATAGATTTAGGGGGGATGGTATGGTAATGTAGCGAATTCTACTATTCAACATGGGAAATCAAACTTTTAATCACACTAACACACAATCATGCAGCAGGTTAGTACGAATCATATTGAACCATGCAAAAGGTACGGACTTTAGTCTAATAAAAGCCCCATCATGAAAGTATGAGAACATGGAATGGTGGTTTACCTTATGGAAATCCAAGATCTGAAGTGCCTATTCTTCTTAGGACTAACTAAGTTTCAACAATGCAGGTTTAAAAGGATCAATTGGATTCTCACCTCTCCTAATGGGCCAACCAAAATTCCATACAATAGAAGTCTATATGTCAAATTACATTATCTAATAATTGAATATGAAAACAAAAGAGCTAAACCAACCCGTTATCTTATTCAAATGGTTGATTTAGATGATCCTAATGATCAACAAGAAGAATGGTTTCCTGAACGACAAGAATTAGTTAGTGATGTTGGTTTAGCAAGAGTCATTGATCTTTACAACATTTATCATCAAATGTGGGCATTAATTGAACAAGGAAGAACGCTAATGCCTTGCAGGAACACTACTTTCATCTAGCATAATGAGTTCACCAAATATATGAATGTAGAAGGACCTACTTCGGAAGATGTCTTTGATTATCTGTTTGATGTTGGAGCTGGAAAATTCTTATCAGAAAAAGGAAAAAGATATCTTCATGAATTATTCGAAAGATAGGACCCAAAGCATCTTCAACTTGATAAAAATTTTGATGGACTAGATAATGATGGAGTGGAAGACAATGTTGGAGATGAAGGCATGCAAAATCTCAATATGGATGACTAGTCTTGTCAGCGTTATAGGCTTTAAAAAGTTGTTACTCCATTGTTGTACTATTTTATCAAGTGGCAAGTTAGTAAAATAATGTTGTCTACTATAGCCATGTGAGGACAGCTATAGTCATATGAAAATATTAGTATTTACTGTAGCCATTAGGCATCCTAAGTAGTCTATCTCTTCTAAGGAGAGGCTAATTGCTGAGAAGGGACACAGTCATTTGAGTAAAAGAGAAGTCGGGTATCTCCATTTCTTTATGAGGAAGCATCTCTGATGATCTTACTTGTTTAAGTCCCTCTTCAAATATTTCCATTGTAATATTTCTACTTTTAAGCTTTCAATAAAAGAAGTTTCCCAGTAGAGAACGTTATTCAATATGCCTTAAATATTATAATTTCTTGATTAAAGCTCCAATATCCTTAAAAATATAAAAAACTTGATTAGTGACAACGGTCTTGGGTAGGAAATGAAATGGATCTATGCTGTACCTGATCTAAGGAACACGGGCTGATATTAGCAATCTCTGTAAACCAGAAGCTCGAGGAATGCTAGGGTCAAATGCAGACTAAGTTCAGGTAATGGCCAAAACTCTCTAATTAAGCTTTTATTATTTTGTATGGCATGGTGGGCCTCCTAACCACAGAAAACATAATATTTACGATATAATTAGTAGATTATGATAATTAGTACCAGTACGGTCACTATAAGAAGTTCAAACATTAATATAAGTTTAGTTTTGCAAAAAAAAAAGAAAACCCAAAACTTTGGGCATTTGCACTTTGAACCCCATTTGGGTCAAAAATAGAAATCTATAATGTTCTGGGTCATAACAATGAATATTTATCACCAAAAAATCATTTGACTCAAAGAGTTGTACCCCGAAATGCACTTACACTAAACTAAGGACTCTTGAAAATATTTTCTAAAAACGTGAGGTCAATAAATAATTACAACAAATCACAGTGGACTTGAAAGAAATTTTTTCTTGAGAACTTTTCACTTTATCGTAGAAGTAATTCTTGTTGCTCTATCTTTAGGTCACTAGAGATACCTGATAAATGCTTAGAGTGCACTTTATTTTCAGGTCATTTTGCTGCATTTTTAAGGAGAATTATGAACTTTATGTTATAATGCACACTTCTTTTCCCGTTTTACATTTTGGTATGGTTCTTTTCTGTGTTTTGCAGGTTTTTGGACCTTTTTGTCCCTATTTTGACCCCCAATTGAGTATGTTTTGACTCTCCACGGAGGCCCTAATTCACCATGCTCATGGAGAAGAAAGAAGAACTAGAGACTGTTGAGACAGAGCTAACCACGGACCCTCCATGGTGAAGGCCACGGTCCGTGGTGAGCTTGAAACTACTTGCCTCTTCTTTTTCCTTAATTTTGTAGCAGAGGATGGCCGAGTTCATGCTTGAATACGGTGTTTTTGGTTGTGGAAGGAGGAAAGCATAGAGAGCTAAGACATGTAACACTTATCATTAGTTTTAAGATTTTCATATTTTCTTTAGAGTAAGAGAGGGTCTTGGAGTGGAAGATTGGCACTTGGAGGTTTGGAGTTTAGAAAGACATTGAACACCACCATAGTTACTAAGTTTTCTTCCCTTCTAATCTCTTCTTAAACTTTTTCTTAGATGTTGATTATTTCAATTATGTGTGAGTAGTTTTTTTCTTAATCTAGGAATTTGTTTGTCCAAGTATTGATGTTGGATCTCTAATTTTTAATATTTGTGCTTTATCAAATTGGTTTGATTGAATTCTATCATGTGGATGAAATATTGTGAGTAAATTTTGGCGAGATTTGCTTATGTATACAGATAGTTAAGCGAAGCACTGAAAGGAGCAATTCACTATTAGAATAACAAGTTAGAACTTAATTTAATGACTTCTTGAAAGAGAGTTGTTTGTTGAGAGGAAATCCTTGCAATAAAAAAAAAAAATCTAGAATCAAGACTAAAACCAAGGACAGTTGTAAGAATGCTAATTGGATTAGTTTAGGCAATTCAGTTTGTTTCAAAAGAAAAGATTGAATTCTTTGTTTGATTACACACCTTTGAATCATCCAGTTTTAGATAAAGTGTACTTAAATCCAATCGATCCAACTCTTTACTAGGCAAAACAATTCCCTAGATGCTTTTAATCTGATTGAATTTCTGATAGTCAAATAGTGATAGTTGAAATAACCCGTTGAAAATTTGGTTGCTTAGCATTTTATAATAGGTTAAAACTTATTAGATTACATTTGGTCTATGTGGGATCGATATTAAAACTGTATTACAACAATCGTGCGCTTACGGTTGCATCAATACCTATAAGGATCCATCTTCGTGAGGGTAGGATCTCTAACGAATGGTCCAACTTCCCATTTGATAGGGTTTTTATTTTTGTTTTTTTTTTTAGAAAAGCTTACTGTTAATCATTTTTTTTTTGAATTTTGAAATCGGCAGATTTATGGGGGTGGATAAGGAAACTGGATCCTGACCCTGATCTAGGAACCCAGTGGCTGGTATCAGGCCTAGCTGCCTAATCCTAATCCGTGGCGGTAGATACTGCCTATTCTAGGAACAGTGTAGTCTGCTTGATGCAGGAACTTGGGCCAGAGCATGACCCAACTCCTGGCCCAAGCAGGTGTATTGTCTTAGATCAGAATGGCTCAGTCAAAAATAAGTAAAAGTGAATTAAAAATAAAAAAGAATGAAAGAAAAAAACAACAATTATGAATTAACTAGAGTTGCTAGTGAGTTTTAGGAAAATTTACAAACCATATCACTTTTTGAAGCAAATCATACTGATAGGGACAATTGAAGGGACACTGAAGGGGCAATTGATTTTGCTTCAAAAAGGTTTTCTAAAGGTCCTCGAGTAATCCCTAGTGTCGGGACCATCTTGACTCCTAAGTTTCAAACTGAAGATATAGATTTAGGGGGGATGGTACGGTAATGTAATAGGGTACATCATATTATTGCCATCATCACTGACGAATTCTACTATTCAACATGGGAAATCAAACTTTTAATCACTCTAACACACAATCATGCAGTAGGTTAATGCGAATCATATTGAATCATGCAAAAGGTACGAACTTTAATCCAATAAAAACCCAAAGAATAGAATAACAATTACATTGGGCAGGGAACCACTTAAAGTTTACATCTTGGGTAATTTAGAATCAAAAATTGTAAAAGAGAAATAAAATTGAAGAATAAGGGAATATAGAGTTTTTTGTCCTCAGGATAACCCATTTACTTTACCTAGAAACCCAACTGAGCGATGCCTTTTTAATGGGTGATGTAATTCTTTCTCTCCCAATACCTCCAATGTGTGAAGTATTTCTCTCCGAAATTTTGTTGCTCTTCTCTTTCTAATTTGTCGATGTGTTTTGATGTCAATTTGATTTGATGCCCTTAACCCCTAGGGGCATCCCCCAATTTATAGCGGTTAAGGCGATAGTCTGAACTGGTTTAGAGAAAGGAGACCTAACATAGTCCCATTAAGTCTAATCTAAATGAGTGAATTAATCTGAGTAGGATTGTAATTAATTAAACAGACTTTAGATAGAAAAGGACTCAAAGAGAAGAAAATTAAGGAGTCCAGCTGGTTCCTTGTTCAGGAACTCGACCCACTTCCTCTTGGGTTCAAGCCAGAAGCCGATCGAGTTTTCTGGGCCATGGTGGGCCATAACTTGTTTTGACCATAAGTTTGTCACATGGCATCCATTTTGAGTGATTTTGTTTTTTCCTGAAATTTGTCGAGTTCACTTTCTAATGACACTAATTTCATAATTTTTAGGCAAGTGTGAAAGCAGGTATAAGCAAAACTGCAAACAAGTGTCATTTTCAGCACAAGTCCCAATATTACACTTGTATCTTTTCCATTGCTTATCGAGTTTTGGTGCATAGTATATCACTAGAAAGCTTATTTAATGAAAAATATTGATATTTAAACCCAATAATTTCATACTCCCTAGGTGGACCTCAACTGAACGCTGAACACTGTCAATTTGAGCTTATTTAGGCCTTTTGGGCCCTATTGCTTTTCTTTCAGACTCGAATTTAAGGATTACTCTACTGGGCCCCGTAAGACACATGTTAAGGTAATTGCTCTCCTCATTAGGTAATTAAAAAAATATAGATGCCATTCTTAGGCATCTACAAAACCTTGGGCATCTTTGTCCTCTTCTAAGGTTATAGTTACCCTGATATGCTTTGAGATATTTACAGCTTTCTTCCGAAGTTTAAACCTCTCTGATATCTCCCAGAATAGTCAGGGTTATTATGATATTGTCTATTATATTTAACATGATTTTGACTTTTTTTGAAGTTTCAACCTCTTTGATATCTCTTAGAGTAGTCAAAGTTGCTTTCACTTTTTCTAACAAAGTAGCCTTGATCTCGCTGAAAGTTGCTAGAGTTCCTTAATTCTCCAACTTCAGAGCTTTGATGAGGTTTACGTAGACTTTTCTCATATTTGGTTTCCCTATCAAAGAAGTTTTTGTAGACTTTCTTTCCATTTGAAGATCATACCCTACGTCTTCCTTGTTAAAGGATGCTTGTTGAGATCTACGTATTCTCTCTAGGTTCTCTTGTCCGTTGGTGAATTTCCAAATTTTTTTTCGAAAGATTTTCATTTTTCTCCCTCACCGGATCAATTTTTTCTTTATATTTTTATTTTATAAAACCAATACATAATTCATAAACTGAATGGTTTTCCTTTTGGAAAACTTCAAGATACTCTCTTAAATCCTTAGCCTTCCTTCTTTGAGAATATGAGTTTCTTATAAAGTTCTTCGCATACCCCAAAGATCATGAAGTCTCATAATTTCTAAAACTTCATTTTCCATTTTTAAAGATTTGATTTTTTACGAAGAGACTTCACCTTAGTTAGGTGGGAGCTTTCATTATTGATTGCATGCATAATGAGTTCTATAAGATCATATTTACAAAGAGTATGAAGCTGACTTTTTACCTATTTTGCGGGATTTCATTTGAACTCCATTCTCCGCATTTCTCAATCAATTTTATATGCTCTTTTGGTTCTTTCTCTTTCACTTTCACTAGAGCTTTTTTGGATGTTAACGCCCCACTAGGCATAGATTTTTAGCATCCTGTTTCTCATTATCCTTATAACTCGAGTCATTATCACTTCATAAGTGGTGATAAGAGTATCCTATATTTATTTAGTGGTTTCATAGGTGGGGACTCTATTTAATTCACTTGGATCAATGGCATGACATAGAATATTCTAGGTTATGTGAATTTTGTAGGCCTTGACATTTTCTTCTACAATGAATTCTTCCTTAACTTTTGGAATCATCTCTTCTCCTTTTCCCCTTTTCTTGGCTTTGGTTGGAACATATATAATCTCTTTGCTGACAACGTTCCATATCTCATAATTTTGGTCCTTAAAGAATATCTGCACGAGTTTTTTCTAATAGAAAAAGTTAGGTTTGTTAAATAGAGGAGGTCGAGCGTACGACGAATCCTGGTCCATTTTATAGGCAACGAAGATAGCCATGATACTTACTCACTCTAATGTTGAAGTCAAATGTAAGTGATAAAGTTTCGATACTAATTGTTGGTCCTACAGGTCATGGTTAATCACTATAGATGAAGTAAATAGGGTGAATTTTAAAACTTTTGTGCTTTGAAGGATTTTCTTGAAACTTGATTTTTCCAGATACAGAAACTAGTACTTAGTTGATATGAATTATTAAGTAAGATGCTCTGAGTAGATGTAACTAATTTGATGAAGATGTAAATTTAGAGTTCCTAATATGCAGATAATTAGTGAGAAAAATAACCAATGTGAGAAAGTTAAGAAATAGGACAAGTTATTTGTCAACGAGGTTCACTTACTCACCTTTTGGCTACATCCCCATCTGAGGCCTTTTCTTGACCTTAGGTTTCAAGTAATCCACTATCTCCTTGATTTATATTTAGCAAGAGTCTTTTGACATCTTGCTTATAACAAAGGTCTTCTTGGAGCACTCTGACAAGTTCTAAAGTTCCCTCACTCTCAAAAGAATGCCACATAATAGCACACTATAAAAGCCCTCTATCCACATAGTAAGGGCACACCTATATTATTAGAGAGGAAAAGTACTTTGAAGAAGAATTGGTTCCGGTTCCTTGCCTAGAGATAGAGTTCTCTTAGAGCACTCTGACAAGCTTCGCTCCTAGAATCCTCTAACTCTTACAAGAGTCATTTTTCTCTCATGCTGTTACAAACGCCAAAAGTAAAATGAATTTTGAGTACAAATTGAGTAAAATTGTTATAAGTTTTTTCTCAAGATGATGTTATAGTTCTAGTTCAAGTATTTTAACTTTCAACACTCACTAAGTTCTCCAATTTAGACATCATCCTAGAAACTCTTAAACCATAGGATGTAAATGAAAGAGCCATTGGATGTTACTTTTAATCGTAGCCCTTGATGTTGATTATGTGGAGATGTCTTCTTGGAGACTTTGACATATTTAGGGCATTTGAATTTTTGCTTTTTTGGTAAATTCCTTTGTCTTGAACTTAATCTTATTTTCCCTAAATGGAATGATCATTCTCACTGCTCTCTTTAATATGACCCTTGAAATAGTGATTGCCTTCTAATCATTATGCTAATGTATTACTTAGTAGTAGCCTTAGTAGGTGTCAAGGTAAGGATTGCAATAGAGTGGGGATTCCTCACCCCCGTTAGGATATACAAGAATTTGAGAAGCAAATCAAAGAACATTTGGATAAAGGGTTAATTAAGAATAGTAAGGGTCCTCACACCAGTCCTGCTTTTATAGTAAGAAATCATGCTAAGCAGAAAAGAGGAAAAGCTAGAATGGTGATCAATCACAAAAAGCTTAACGATAATACGATCTTTGATAGTTATTATATTCCTAACAAAACAGTTCTGTTTAACAGAATTCAAGGAGCCTCTTTGTTCTCAAAAATAGATTGCAAAGAAAATATTGGCAAATTAAAATGGATGCGGAAAGCATTCCTTTAACTGCTTTTAGTGCCCCCCCAAGAGCATTATGAGTTGATAGTAATGTCATTTGGTCTTAAAAATGCACCTTAAATATTTCGAAGAGTAATGGATAATATTTTCAAAGATCTTAATCACTGTTGTCTAGTTTATATTGATGATATCTTTGTCTTTTCCAAGACCACAGTACGACATCAAGATGATGTCCTTGCTGTCACCTAAATTTGATTGATCATGTTATTATTCTTGGTAAGAACAAATGCATTTATGCTGAACAAGAAATCGAGTTTTTAAGTCTAGAAATAAAAGATGGATAAATCATCCTACAAAAGCATGTTCTAGAAAAAATAGAAAATTTCCCTAAAAAGATAGAAGATAGGAAGCAATTAGAAAATTTTCGGACAGGGACGATGTTAGCCAACCAAATTGGGTATTTAACTTCACAAATGAAGTCAACCTTTATAAGCTTCTCCACTTCAGCATTTATTTGGATGATCAGCTCGGGACAAACGTGTCGCTGATGTTGCTTGATTAGTTTTACGAGGTTAGAAACAACCAACTTATGAACAACGATATTTAGGTCTAACCCCGGCATGTTCTGACATCCCCAAGAAAATACATCTTTGTATTCTTGAAGGAGTTGCTCATATTGCCACTTCTTCATCGTTTAACGTGGCTCTCATAAAAATTGGCTTAGGATCACTAGTTGTTCCTAGATTTATCTCCTGAAGCTCATCGATTATTGCTTGACTATATTCTTCCATTTCGGTGGTGTGGGTTGAACAGCCTCAAGAAAATCTTGAGAGTGTTCTTGTTCAGGAGTTAAGTTGTCATTTAAGCTTTTAGGCGAATCAGCTTGAGCAAATAAGCTTGAGCATGAATTTCACCACACATTTTGTGGTCTTTCGTGAAAATCTCTTGATGTTTGGAAGATTCTTGACAAGGAACTTTAAAATTTGAATACATTCCTCCTCCACGATGGACACAACATTAACTTGTTTTGCTTGGTCAACTTTGTTTTGTTCATGGACCCAAACAAGACTCCTATGCTATTGCTTTTTTTGTCTTAGCCTCCACTTCTTCTATTTTCTGACTTGGTTATTCTTTCGCTTAGGTTCATTAATTTTTCAAGTCTTTGAAACGCTAAGATTTGAGGTTGTACTTGCCCATTTTGGGAGAACATTTCTTGTTCTTCGAGTGTAAAAACCACATCATTCATGGCATGAGCCTTGAGAACTCCCAGATCATGTGATACTCGGAGTGTTTTGGAGGCATCCCCTTAAAATGATGCTTTTAGGACTCTAGCTTCAAGAGAGATGTTTATTTGCTTGTTAGCTTTGGTAAGGCCCCCCTTATTGTTGTTCTTCCTCCTCATTTGAGATTGTGATGATTCTCTTGGATGTGGACCGTTTGAAGAAGACACTTCCGTTGAAGGGTTTGATGAGTTTCCTCTTCAAGCCACTCTCTTGTTGCCGAGTGATGTTCTTATGGCTAAGTTTTCTTATGACCAAGTTTTCTTTAGGAATCAACTATTGAATTCTTCAGAGGGGAAAATTGTAACTCATCAAAAGAGAGTTCGCAATTTCCCTTAGTAATGTCAAGGCCTTTTGGCCATCCTTTTATTTGTCCTTAGGTGTGTATTTGAACAATACCTTTGATTGTGGGGATTGATATTCCCTGGCTTCACTAGCGTAACTATTGATAACCCGAATGACCTTTTGAGGTAAAGTAAGAGCCTAGTGATTTTCTTTTTGGTACCTCTTTTGGCCTAAAAGAACTTCGTAGGTTCCAGAATTCGTTGATTTGTAAAACTTGGCATAAGCGTAATTAATGTCTTCCCCATGAAAAGGACTTGCATCCCCTTGGATTGTCCTCTTCTTGCTGTGCTCATCAGTGTACATTGATGAAGAGTTTGGGTAATAGCCTTGCTAGTATAGAGCCAAGGTTGCCAGAGTAAGGCATTGTAAGAAATATTGGCATTTATTACATGAAAGAGAGCTTCCATGTAGAGGTCATTTAGCTCAACTTTCAAATCAATAGCACCTAAGGCTTTTTGACCCACCTGATTAAATCTTTGTATTGTGAGCAAAGTCGGGGACAACTAATTTGGTGTTATCCTTATCGCTCTCAATACCCTTGATGGAAGAAGGCTGATTGCAGAACCACAATCAAGTAGGATCCAATTTAACCTTTTATCCAAATTATACCGGTAACATATAAAGGCCTATTGTGATTTGCAGATCCAATTGGAGGTCCTCATCAAAGAATGTTATGCAAGCCATGTATGCAACACACTCGTTTAAAGGGGAGGATAACACCTCATCTAATTCAATAGGGGCGACTTAATCTTTATAGTCATCAGGGTCTATTAACGCCTGAATGGGTGCCCTTGTTAGCTCTTTTGGCATTTGTAAAACATCGTAGACACTTAGGCGTGGTAGGATTTACTTGAGATGAGAGATGACATCATAATGGACCCTTTTTTATGAGACCCTTGACAAACTTGAAAAGGGCCTTGGATGGAAAGATCCTTCTTAGACTCCTTGGTTGACTGTCTTTTTTCAGCGGTCACTTTGCTATTTGAGCTTGAGGGAATTACTACCTCTTCAATTTTTTCTTTAGCATTCACTAATATTGGTGGTATTTCTGGTGTTGTTTCTTTCTTCTTCCCTTTTCGAACTTATTCTGGTGGTTAGAGTTGATGACCAGACCGAAAAGTTACTTGATCCACTTTTTGAGTTGTATTTGTGGATTAGCGTTCACTTCTTTGCACTTATCGACCCATGAAACCATACTACATTGGACCACTTCATCTTCTGGGGTGTTATCATCATAAGAAGAATTATTACGAAAGAAACCCTTGGGGATGTAATCACATAAAGTTAAAGGCGTCTTAATCGGGCGGTATGTACTCCTCTTTGGAATTTACTTTCGGCTTATTTTTCGCCTTCGACTTCTTCTTTTTACTGTTCTTGTTGTTCTTTCATGGTAGTTTATGCCCTTGCGTTTTGATTCCCGAGGGCTGAGAAGCTCGGGCTACTCCTCGTCGAAAAGACCTTCTGCTGAAGTACGTTTGACACCCAAAGCCGCCCTCATCATCATCATCTTTTGATATCGCTCATGCTTTTAGACTTGGGTCTAGGTGGAAATGATACACTATTGGCGCTCTTGGTGAAGGAGGAGGCATATCTGGATAGGTCCACACTATGTCACATTATCATCAGCAATGAATTTGATACGGACCGCATGAGGTGGTAATGATACTGTTAGGATTCCTTCATTAATTTCTAAGGATGATCTGTGAGAGTCATCCTTTTATTCAACCGTTGAGGTCACATTTGATGATACAGTAGGCCTTTTGGGTGGAGCCCCTTCTATATAGATTTCTCCCCTTCTAATCATGTCTTTGTTTATGTCTTTAAAGATATAACAATCCTGTATAGGATGACTAATGGTCCTGTGGTATGGACAGTACTTAGGGTCATTTGTCTTGTTAGCTTCAACAGGCCACTTTAGTTCTGGAAGGCTGATGGCTTTTGTAACCACTAACTCATCAAATATGCCCTGCAAATCGGCATCATCAAAGGGATAGTTCTTTTCTTTCCTTTCCTAAAGAATGAGTCATTAGGCTTCCTCTTTTTGGTTGCCTTTATAGCTTTTGTTGAAAGTTCTGCCATTGATTGGCTTTGGGCTTGTTTTGATAAAGGTGGCCATTGACTCTTCTTTTTTAATTGACTTCTTGCTTTCTTCCTTCTTAGGTTGTGCCTTTTTCTGATGAGCAGGTTGTCTTTCCACATTACTTGCCTTAGACATGAGGGCATCAAATTTTTGAGGCTTAGTAGTGCTAAAATATGTAGTAATTTGAGGATCCTAGTTGTTAGCACACATTTAAACTATTGACTGTTCGCTTAACTTTTTTGGGCATTCCAAGCTTAGAATCTTCCAGCTAGTAATGAAGTCATGCACATTCTCATTTGGCCTCTAACACATGTTAGCAAAGTCTATTATGGAAACCTTTCATTTTGACCTCACGAATTGAGCCGAAAATTCCCTTTGGAGGTCATCCCTAGTGTGCAGTGACCTAGGATGAAGCTGAGTATACCATGTAAAGGCTTCTCTTTTAAGGGACCTTATAAACTGCCTAATTAGTAATGAATCATTCAAAGTAGTTTCACCATGCACTGAGTAGAAATGGGTCAAATGTTCATGAGGTGACCCATTAATTATGTCGAACTTCTCAAAGTTCGGCTTATGGTAACCTTTGGGGAACAGAATCGAGTCATAGTTACTTGGATATGGGGTTCCGTATCCTAACACTGGGGTACTCATAGCTACTCGGTTCTCTTTGATTCCTTGGGCTATCAACTCCTTGATATCTTGTAGGGTGATAACAATGTTGCTATTGTCAACCTCATTATGTTTTTCACGCTATCTGTTTTCAAGGAAAGTAGCAAGGTTAGCAATTTTGGCCTCTTTTTTAGTAAGCTTCCTTTGCAGCTCTTGCATTTGTTCCTCAAGCGTTGGAGTGCTAGTCACTAGGACCCGCATGTTTTTAGCCTGATCATCCTCGATAATTTGGCCTTGTGGGATGACAACTGATGACTCTTCTTGGAAAAGATTTCTGAGTTCATAATAAGGGAGGACTTGTAATATCATCTTGTTCTTTAGGTTGGTCCTTGCCTTGGCTGAGGGTGGTTACTGAAGATTATAAAGTCACCTTAGTATATGTTAATGCCTTGGCCCTTGATCTTGTGATCGGGCCACTATAGACTTGTGATTCGACCCTTTCTGAGGTCAAGTGACTTTGACTCTATGATCTTGGAGGCAACATCCTCCTGCCTTTTATAGGAACTTGAGGAGGGGTCGCCTCCTTCACTTGTAGAGGTCTTGATAGCATAGTAGGGATACTTGAGGTTGAAAGTTTGGCAAATTAAACCTTCAAAGTTTTAGGTGTAGTTTCCTCCTCTGAAGATGAGGTCATAATGACATTAGCTATGGGAATATCGATGGGGATAGTCTCAATAAAAATCCGCCTCATAGAGCGGAGTTGAGGAGCCGCATTGAGTCCTGAGGTTCCTTCCCTAAATGGCTTATTAGGGTTCTTCGAGGTTGGGGGTTTTCTACTTGGCTTTGTGCCCTTGCTAGCGGATGTAGGGACTTAAGTCCACATTGGGCATGAGGAAGGAACTCGAGCTTGCCTCGAGTGTAGATTAGGGATCCGAGCTTGCCTTGGTTGGATTGTCCCTTGCGTTACTGGCGCCTCCCTTGTGAGGGTTCCCCTCCAAGATGGAACTTGTCTAGGGCAGGGAGTTGGCATCGGTTTGAATGGCATAAGCATTGAGGGGCATGCCATGAAGGAGGACCTTTGTTAAGAAGCCCTCCTTAGGGTTGTCTTGGCTAGCTCCAAGGCTGGTGACGGAGCTAGCTTGGGTGCGCTAGACTTAGCGCGACGCTTGTCACTTTTGCGCTTATTGCGCTTTAAGTTCTTGATCGCTTTCTTTGTAAGCGAATTGTCAGCCATAGGGGCGGGTTGCTTGCCCTTTCAACGCCCTTTAGTAGTTCCATTGAATTTGCCAATGGAAACTTGGCGAGTATGGATAGTGGTCCTACTGTGAAGACTATTTAGACGTTCCTCCTTGCCCTAAGCAACCCGTGCTTGACCATAATGGTGACATAAAGCTCACTGAAATCAATGGTAACTTGTAGTGCCATTGTTCTGCAAAAATCACACAAAACAAAAACAATAGAAAGGAAGAAAATAATAAATATTACTCAATATAAACAAATCGGAGATGAAAATGAAAATATGGTCCCACCATGCATGCCAAAAATTATGTTAAGCAAAAATTTAATAAAAAGAAATGATGTACGTCGGTCTATTTTGAACACGACCCTATTTCAGAGGATAAACCTCCTTAATTACGTCACCCCTCTCAAGAGACCACCTTTTAATTCCGACTCATTCTATTTTTACTTTCTTTCTTTGTTTCATTTTGCATTAATATGACTTTATATAATTTGGATAGACAATTATCATTTTTTTAATGTTGAATCGCCCATATCCAAAACTTAATTGCATTAGATAGTGACCGTATAGACCCCTTCTAGGAAGGGTACCGCACGTACACATTCTTCATGTGCAGGTTAGGGAGCAGGTAATTTTATCTGATTTGGAATTTGGGCTGCACTCACTGTTTGTTATGAGTTTCTTATGTACCTCTTTTATAAAAGATCAAACCAATTGTAGTTCTTTTGATTTTATTCGACTTAATTTATCTTTTATTTTGGTATTTAATAACCATTTGATATGATTTTAATTATTTATTTTGGACTAAAAAATGACCACAATTTTGATTTAATTGTGGTAATTGGATTTTTTAAAGGCTTGACTAAGTTATATTTTTAGCAATTTCACGATTTTTATTTACCGACTTAGCCTTCTTGGGGTTGGTCCATCAATATGTTTTTTTTCTTGCAATTGCACCGAAAATTTATTTATGGTTTCCTATGCACCCTTAGCCAGATCAGATCAATGTAGTTCGTGGCCCAAAGTGTTTTAGGCCTATATCATGGAGGGGGGGGGGGGATTTGGTGAGCTTGGTTGTATATTTGGCTCGGGTTTGGTCAATTCCGGTGGACTTAGGATTTGGGAAAATTTTGATTTTTTTTAGAAGCTTGGCTTTTCATTTGTTTTGGTTACATAATGTGTAAGAAGGGTCACAGATTTGTAATTTAGTCTTTTCTGAAAAGGGGAGTATGAATAAGGGTTTTGGTCCATTTTATGAACTTGGAAATTTGAGGGGGTCGGTTTCTATTTTGTGACTTAACTTTGCGTCGTTTGAACAGGCAAGGTGTAATTGACTTAAAAAATTAACTTTTTTGTGAAGAGGAGGGTGTTGATTTGAGCCTGTTTGAGGACTTCCATTTAGATTGAACCCAAAAATGTTGTGTTGAACTTCCTACGTATCCTTATTAGAATCAAGTCACCGTAATTCTAGTCGATGTTGGACTTAGCCATATATTTCATTTTCTCATTTATAAATTTTGTTGAAATGGGCGCATAAAACCACTTATAATTTTTAAGTGCTAGCCTCCTGTATAGGATTTGTAAAGTAAATTTATAAGCCACAAGTGTATAACTTTCGTTGTAGTATTTTAGGGTCATCTCCTTAGGGAGGAGGATGGAATTTAGGTCACAAACTACTAATCTAAAGAATTAAACTAATCTAAATGCTAACCTAGGTAAAACTACGTTAAATTAATCACAAGCTCACGAGTCGCGAGTTATCTTATTATCCTGCACAAGACTAAATACTCTAGGAATTGAACTGAAGCATATGGACAATAGTAGAAATCACAATCTACTTAACTTGCTAATCAAAATGAAAGGTAAGTCAAAATTACCTTCTATTGGTGAAGGAGTACTTACTCTCCAACCTATCTAAACTTTCTTTTGATTTGTTCACATATAGAGTAAGATAAAATGAAATAAGAGTAAAAGAAATTGGCATAAAAGAAGGAAACAAAGTTCTTGACTAATTGACAGTCTAGAATCAAAAGAAGAAAAGCAAAAAAGAAGAAGAAAAAAGAGGTAGAAGAGCAGCATCCTAGCTCACCCTATGCAGCCTTTGCTACGATATTTGGATCTGGTATAGCACACCAAAGTTCAGGCCAAAACATGAAAGCCCTGACCCCAAAACTAGAGAAACAGAAACATCGAAGACAGTGAAGACAAGTAGAGGCTTAGAAAGAAGGTGGACCATAAATAGAATAAGAAGAGGGCAAGAGTGTGGATTGAATTTGACATCCTTGCTATTGGTTCAACCCAAATTCAAATCCATCTCCGTTGATGGACAATCCAGCAACAAGAAGCCCAAAACTCATGCTTCACCATCCCTAACCCCATGAATGACAAACAGAGCAAATGAAGAGGACAATAGGGATTAGGGATGGATTAAAATGCCATCAATAAAAGCAAGAGCAACAAGCACTGTTGATAGTCGAACAAATCAAATAACTCACCACTAATGTAATGCCCCCATCTTAACCACCTACTAAACACTTGTATTCATAAGCATTATGAACTAGTGGAACGCGCTATCAAGCTAGGGTAATACCGTCGTCCCTTAGAGACAAGGCTACAATTAGGCATTAAAGTAAACCAGATGAAAGGCATCTACTAGTTACATTACGAAACTCACAGTACACGAGGTCTAAGATTGCCATTAGCATACCAAAATAGGCATTACACAACGATTTTAAATACGTCCAAAATGGATTTAAATTACATTTAGGCTTCACAAGCCCCTAAAAGGATTAACGAAGGAAGAAGGTTAACAATCGCTGCCTTGGCCTGCATCCCTTGGGCCCTTAGTCTCTATAGGCCCCTGCTTACCCTTATTATGTTTCTCCTTCCCGAAAATAGTTTGAAAACACAAAATAATAGAAAGATGAGCTATAGCTCAATATGTTACCCTTGCACCGTTAAATGGTCTTTCGTAAGGAGTTCGTGAATGCGAACGCAACATTAAAACTATGCTTTGTAAATATCTTTAAGGAGCATTGATTTTAATAACCAATTATTAACTGTTTCACCGCTTGGACTAGGACCCGAATTTATGAACAGTAGCCATGGTATCAATGAATAATGAACTATGAATTTCCCGTTTAACGGGAAAAGCCCATACAATGAATTTTGCTAGTACATACTATGAACAATAAATCATTGGAACGGATCCTAAAAGTCCCAATGGTCAAATAAAGACTTATTAATATTAATAAATGTAAATTTAAAATGTTTTTGAAGGGTACAAGTAGTAATGTATATGTAAAAATCAAATATTGCCTTTTCACCCTCAGTTTATGCTCGCTCCTTTTGTAAGGTTTCAGTTCAAGTTCTGCATTCACGGGAATTTGCTTATATAAATTTTATTTCCTAACAGCAATATAGATTTAATGATCACAATCTTACAATTGAAGGACTAATGTTATAAATTCCATTTAGGAAGTGTTCTCTAGATACTTATCCTCTTTTTCCCATTATTCCCTTAATCAAACGATAATACTACCCCCTTTTACTATGTAACTACGATGCTATTTAATCAATATCTTTGAATACAAATTAGGTTCATGCACATTGAAGTTACTTTAACCAAATCGGTCAGTAAACTTGATGACCCTTAGCAATCTCATTTGATTTTGAAACCCTAAGTATCCATGTTCACATTATTCTCCTACATTTATGCTTTCGGATTACTCCTTTTTCTTTCATTACCGATGAGGTTCCATCTAGGTATTTCGATCTTGAACCTATCATTTTAAACCTAGCAAGAGACTAACTAATTCAACGAACACTATTTAATTACTTTGATTTAACTAGCTAGGAACCCGAATCCTTCATGAACTTTTTAACTAAAAACTTAGACCAACTAATTTGCTTAACTCTTTTAACTAACTTGATTCAAGATAAGGCCTTCAGCTTCTCATTAAACTCTGGTTTAAAAGTTATATTAAGAATATTCTTCACTAAAACCTTACTTGTTCCCTAGTAAGTTTTCATGTACCTCAAGGCATCAATCTCTGATCTTTTTGAAGCTTCTTTTAAATGAAACAAGAACCTCACCCAACTCCTCTAGCATAAGCTACCCAAACAAGACAACCCTACCCTATCAAAGTAAAAATAGAAGCGTTTGTAATTGCACCAAATGTCCTTTTTTTTTGCTTCTCATAGACTCAACATAGTACTCAATTCACATCCAGCATCCCAAATCAATTTCATCAAGAATTAAATAGTGCTCAATTCTCATCCACCAATTTGCATAGATAACTATCATTCACCATAAGTAACCTATTAACAACCATAAAACATAATTATAAACTTCTAATTTAATTGGAGAAGAGTGGTCTAAAATTACCTTGGTAGCAACTAGAAAAGGGCCAAGGTGGATGATTTTATGGAGAGTGAGGGCTGCTAATGGCTTCGGGGATCTTGCGAGGGGTTTTTGGCGCCCAGAACACAGTGGTAGGCTCTGAAGCAAAGGCCAGATAGAGGCCCTGTGTTGGCTGACAGGGATGGCTGAACAAAGGAGGTAGAGGAAAGAAGCGGTGCGACGTACTAGGTGGTGGCAGTGGCGACGATGGTGCGGTCAGGTGGTAAGGGTCGTCCACAGCCGACGTTGGCAGCAGGAGGGAACTGGGGGGCCGTGCGAAGGAGTGCAAAAGTGGGGGGGGGGGGTTGGGTTGCTTGTTTTATTTTTGGGTTTATTTTATTTTATTTTGTTTAATTTGTGTCACTTATGATGCATATACTAACTTACATCCTCATTTCTAGATTAAGCATTTTTGTCAAATCGTATTAGTTTTGAGCTTATCACCCTTTTTTCCTTTCCACTTGGCTAAAAATTGGCCATACATTTGGCCCCTAATTATTCAATAATGTCATTTCTTTATTAGCTATTAAGAAATTGTTATGACTCGATAAATTCCACTCTTGCTCAGGTACTTAACACCCTGGATTTTATCCCCTTCGTCAAACCGATTGCGCTATTTTATATCGTTATAAAATCGTATTTGGTTATTTCGATAAATTGAAATAATATCGATGTGCCTGCTTAAGTGTTGATTTTATTGAAAAGAATATTATTATTATCATTATTATTAGTTTTATTGGTACTAAGGATTATTATTGGATACCACATTGAGCAGATTCCCGAATATGACTAGAATGTCGAACCTTGGGAATAATCCTACAATTTATGGAATCGAACCTTAATATAATTAAAAGACGATTAAACCGACCGATGATTATATTAATGGTTACGGGTTAAGATTGGAGGTCGAGAAATTGGATTAATGGTACAACGGGTTGGTAATGTTTATCAATTGGTAAAAGTAAAAAAAAAAAACAAAAAAGGAAAAAAAGAACAAAAGGGTTGAAGCCCCTTTGCTCGGCCAGAGAAGATCGTGAAACCAGGGGGGCTCCTTGAACCCCAGCCCCGCGACCACATGAGCACCGAGAGAGAGTGAGGGAGGCGAGGTGGGGCCGCCGGCGATCGGTTGACGCACGCCCAACCATCCCCCACCCCGATTGACGCTCAAACCCGAGCCAGAGAGAGAGAGCTGGTGAGCTAGAGGGAGGTCGTGGTCTAGGGTTTGGGGACCTCGACCCCACGCGACCGCTATCAGTAAATAAGTGTAATGATTATCCACACCTCGATTATTCACATGATTTCAATAAATGAGTGTAATGATTATTCACATGATCTCAAGGCGTTTCTAAATGTTTATAGGATTGCCTGTGCGATTAACAAATCATGGATAACTAAATAACCGTAAAACATTAAGCTGCGCAATCGAATAGTTCGGTTGATAAGGGGAATTGAGTAGTGAGTGCTTGGTTGCATTATGTCCATTGTCAGTCTCAGCTTAACCAACCTAGTACCCTCCCTTAAAGTTTATACGAAACTTCAACTTCAATGATTCAAAGTTCAGTGTTGCACTGTTTTGTCAGCAGACACAGAATTCAAAGTCCAATGTTTCGTAGCTCTGCCAGTAGGCAGAGGATTCAAAGTTCAATGTTCATTGCTATGCCAGTAGGCAGAGGTTCCAAAGTGCAGTGTTTCATTGTTCTGCCAGCAGGCAGAAGATTCAAAGTTCAAAATTCAAAGTTCATAGTTCTTCCAATAGATAGAAGTTTCAAAGTCCAATGTTTATAGCCCTGCTAGTAGGTAGATGATTCAAAGTTCAACGTTTCATAGTTCTGCCGGTAGGCAGGAGACTCAAGCCCAATATTTTATAGCTCTATCAATAGGTAGAAGATTCAAAGTCCATATATCGTATAGTTCTGCCAACATGCAGTAGAGTCAGAGTCATACGTTGCAAAACCTTGTCAATTGGTAGAGAAACAAGGTCACAGGAGACTCCCAGTTCATATGATGATTTATAAAACGTTACTTTAATAAACAAGCATGTAAAGTTCAAAGGCCATATTGCTACGTCATTAGTTTACTAATCACATGACATAGTTATATATTTTACTATATGGTTATTGTTTCAGGTTTTAGCAAAGAGATTTACTCCTGCACATGACCTGATGCTGTGTGGTGTAGTGAAATCATTAGTTTAGTGGTTGCATCGAATTGGACATGATGATTGTTTTAGTGAATTGCTAAGTTCATATAGTCTATTACTTGACAACATCTTCATTATGTACGACATAAATTATATGAACCGGAATAAGCCTTTAGTAACGAAAATCCTAGCAAGTGGTGTTTAGGGGTTGAACCCCTTTATTTTCATTGAGTTCATGAGTTCATATGAATTTCGTATGGTAATTTTATTGAGCATAACTATTCTCAAGTTTAAGCTGTCGGTGCAAATGCTATTTTTCTTGCACTATGGTTGGAATATACTGTACGATAGGTGAGTTCTTCAGAGGGAAGGATCTACGAACAACTATTATAAGTTATTATTGCATTAAAGGTATTGTTTTAGGAGAGGGGGTTATCCACTGAGCGATAATTGCTCATTCCCATCTATTATTGTTCCCTTCCTAGGTTTCTGAAATAGCAAGTAAAGGTCGGTCCAAGTAAGCCGAGATAGAGTCATCGCTGTCCTAGGAATAAAGCGATATGCTTGTATGTGAGCTGCAAGATGTATTATGATGTAATGGTTTGTAATTTAAGTCCTTGTGTGCTTGTTTTGTGTAGCATCTAGAGTCGCTCTGTATGGCCACGTGAACCAACCATCGAAGTTGCCAATCATGTCTTAGCTAAGGCTGTTTATAGTTGGGATGTAAACCCCAGTACTCCGGACGTGTGGTCCGCAGAGTTGTAGTTTGCATTGTTCCTTTGTTTTAGCATTGAACTGCATTGGTTGTTGTGCTCCGTGCGGGTGGCCCGTAGAGCTGTGAACTCTGGTGGGTAGTCGTTGAGTTAGTTAGTTCTTTATTGTTGTGTTTTAGTGCAGGGAATTTAATGTAAGGCTTTAAGCCTGGGAAATGGTCAGTTTTCAGGGGAAACTCTATCCGTTTCGTTCCAGGATTTAAAGAAAAACGCTAACACTCCTAGCCCTAGGGTTGGGGGCGTTACAGGTACAAATGCATATTTATAGAAAACCTTATACTTTTACATGTTCAACATTAGAAAAAAAATATGCGGCTCAGTGCTCCCCCCTAAAAAAAGCTTCGTCCTCGAAGCTTATGTTGAACATACCTTTCAAATAAATGTGGGTAGCGGTGCTTCATTTCATCTTCATTTTCCCAAGTAGCCTAAGAGGCCCCATATGGGTCCATATAGCCTTGTTGCGCAATTGTTTCACCCTTCAATCTATTATCTTCATAGGTTGTTCTTTATAAGTTAACTAGTTACCTTTAACTTCCAAGGGTTCATAAACTATTACATGAGTTGGGTCGTGCACATACATGAGTAGTTGCAGAATATGGAACATATCATGTTCATGCTACAATTAAGGCAGTAAGGCTAAGTGGTAAGCAGTTGGATTGATTTTCTCAATGATATCATAAGGCGTAACAAATTACAAACTTAACTTTTCCTTTAGCATTGAATCTTCGTACTTCTTTAATAGGAGAAACTTTCAGAAACAATTTATCCCTTTCTTTGAACTCCAAAGGCTTCCGCCTTTGATCCGCATACACTTTCTGCCTATGTTGTGCTGCTTTCATGTTTCATTGGATAATTTTTATCTTATTTACCATTTCTTGAATCATCTTTGGCCCCACAATTAAATTGTCATCCAAATCTTTCTAACAAAGGAGAGTTCTACATCTTCTCCCATATAGAGCTTCAAAAGGGGCTATTTTATAGCAGCTTGATAGCTATAATTATACAAAAACTCTATTAACAGTAAATACGCCTCTCATTTCCCATGAAAATCCAATACACAAGCCCGTAGCATGTCCTCGATGATTTGATTTACTCTTTCAGTTTGTCCATCCGTCCTGGGATTGTGGGAGTTGTTGAAATGTAACTTTGTGCCAAAGGCTTTCTGTAAGCCTTCCAAAATCGTGCTTGAAACCTTGAGCCTCTGTCAAGGATAAGGTCTTGAGGTACACCATGTAATCACACGACCTCTTTGATGTAAATTCGGGCCAATGTATCCACATCCCAAGAATCATGTATTGCTACGAAATGAGTGGACTTGGTGAGCCTATCCACCACTATCACCCAAATGGCGTTCTTTCTTGATTTCGTTAGAGGTAACCCCACTACAAAATTCATTGAAATGGAGTTCCATTTCCAAGTGGGAATTTCCAATGGTCTTAATTCACTGACGGGTCGTTGATACTCTGCCTTGACCCGACAGGTAAGGCATTTGTCCACATAATTAGCTATGTCTCTTTTCATGTTGCTCCACTAGAAGGTTCACCTTAAATTCTATACATTTTCGTTCTTCTGGGGTGGATGGAATACTTTGTATTGTGGGCTTCAGACATTATCCTTTCTTTTAACTCCTTCTTTTAAGGCATACATCTTTGATTCTGAAATTTGATAGCTCCCAGCTCATCTTCTACAAATCCTAATGCCTTCCCCTTGTTTATATTAGCCTTAGTCCTTTCTATCTCGTCATCTCCCACTTGGGCCTGTTTAATTTCATCCAAAAGGGTAGGTTAAACCATTATGCTACCAAGAAATGACCTAGGTTCCTACGGTCGCACAAGTTCTATCCCCATACTTTCCAAATCCCTCAAAATCTCTGGTCGCACCATTGTCATAACGTTCACACAATGATGTGCTTTGCGACTCAATGTATCAGCAACTGTATTAGCCTTTCCTTGGCGGTATTATATTTGGAGGTCATAATCTTTAAGAAGTTCTAACCACCTATGTTGCCTCAAGTTCAATTCTTTTTGAGTGAAGAGGTATTTGAAACTTTTGTGATCAGTGAAAATCTCACAATGGCTGCCATAAAGGTGGTCTCTCCAAATTTTTAATGCAAAAACCATCGTGGCCAGTTCCAAGTTGTAGGTAGGGAAAATTTTCTCATTAGGTTTAGTTGTCTAGAGGCATAGGCTATAATCTTTCCGTCTTGCATTAAGTCACCTCCTATGCCTTGCCCAGAAGCATCACTATAGATAGTGAGCTTGCACTGATTCCTGGAAGGTAGCTTCACATTGGTCATCCCACTCATACTTTGTGGTCTTCCTTAGTAGGTTATTAAGAGGTAATGCGATTCTTGAGAAGTCTTGCACAAACCTCCTATAGTACCCGACCATACCCAAGAAACTCTGAACCTTGGTAATGTTAGTAGGTCGTGGCCATTCGATAACTGCCTTTAATTTTTATGGATCCACCTTAATCCCTTCTTTAGAGATCACATGCCTTAGAAAGGTCACTTTTGCCAACCAAAATTCACATTTTGATAGCTTAGCATATAGTTTATGCTCCCTTAGGGTCTGTAGCACGATCCTCAGATGCTCACTATGATCCTCTTCGATTTTGAAATAAATTAGAATATCATCAATGAAAACAACCACAAAATTTTCCAAATTCGGCTTAAACACCCGATTCATCAAATCCATAAAAGCTGCAGGAGCATTGGTTATCCTAAACGGCGTCACTGTGAATTTGTAATGACCATAGCGAGTTCTAAACGCATCCTAGGGATATCTTCAGGTTTGATTCTTAATTGGTGGTGTCTAGACCTAAGATCTATTTAAGAAGACTCCCATTCCCTATAGTTGATCAAATAAGTCATCGATTCTAGGCAGTAGATACTTATTCTTTATAATAATCTTGTTCAGCTCTCGGTAATCTATATACAATCTCAAGCTGCCATCTTTTTTCTCCACAAGTAGCACTGGCGCTCCCGATGGGGATATGCTTGTTTTTATATAACCCCTTTGTACCAAGTCTTCCAATTGCACCTTTAATTCTTTCATCTCAGTTGGGGCCATCCTATATGGAGGCTTTGAGATAAGGCTGGCTCCAGGTTCCAATTTTATTTCAATGTCAACCTCTTTTTTGGGTGTTAACCCAGGAATTTCTTTCGAAAACATATCAGGGAGTTCTTTAACTACTGGAATGTCCTCAAGTTTTATTTCCTTTTTCCCGTCTTCCGCAACACAACATAGATACGCCTCACACCCCTGTCAAGCTAACTTTCTAACTGCCTGCAAGGATATTATAGGGCATTCCTTACTACTATTGCTTTCCTAAAAATACATCTTTCCTCCCCCTTTTCCTTTTGTGGACACTCTTTGTTTTTGGCAATCAATCTTTGCCCTATGCTCAACAACCAATCCATTCCTAAAATTATATTAAGCTTCGATAGTTCTAGTTGTATCAAATCACCCTCAAACTTCTCTTGATTTAGAGTAACTAGGAAATTCTTGTACATAACACTACATTTTATCATTTTCCTAGTGGGTACATTTACATACAAATCAACAGGATGTTTATGTACAATTCTTGTACATAATACTACATTTTATCATTTTCCTAGTGGGCACATTTACATACAAATCTGCCGGATGTTTATGTGATTCTACCCCTATTTAATATGTAGCTTCTGAAGAAGTAAATGAATGCGTAGCTCCATAATCAAATAAAATGACAAAGGATGTTGAATTAAAAGTAAGCTTACCAGCCACAACTGCTCCTGAGTCATCGGCTTGCTTCCTGTTGATTACATAAACTCTGCCCACCTGGTAGCTGGTCATAGGGATGGTGCTCTTACCTTGATTAGGAGTTGGAGCAGAACCCTTCCTTGGATGGTTAGTTCTAGCAGGGTAGTTGGCAATCAGATGATTCAGATCTCCACACCAAAAACAACGGTTGGTTCCCACCCTACACTCTGAAGTATTATGGTTTGTACGACCACACTTGGTACAACACTTTCTAGGGGACGTTGGGCCTTAGGGTTTCGGTTTCATACTGACGGTCCTCTTATTAGGAAAGGCCTTAGCCTAAGTACCTTTCTCATTCCATCTTTTCGTTGGGTTGGCCTGATTGGCTATTCTCAACTCATTCTTCATATGTTCGATCTCAGTAGCACGCTCATACAATTCCTGGCTGGTTTGTACGGGTTGTCCCTCCAACTCATTCCTAATATAAGGTGCTAAGCCTTCCTCAAATCTTAACATCCTCATTCAATCAGTGACCACATGCTCTGAGGCAAACCTTGAGAGTTCAACAAACTCATTCCTAATCCCGAACCCTTACACTTTTTTATCACTTCGGCCACGATCATTGTCATCGATTCGGGGTCTAGGTCTTCCAATAGTCCTTTTTGATTCTCAGCGTTCTCAGGGTTTAGGGGTGCACTAATAGCTTCTTGAGTCCTTTGAGGGGTCATTACTGGAGAATTTTGTTTGACAGTGTGAGCTGGCACAACTTCTATAATGTTCCTCTGCAGGTTGTTTTCCAGAACATTATTGTTTGGATATGCCATTCTGCCAAACATATACGTAAACATATTAACTCTAACTTATTCATATCCTTTGCAACTACACGTTCTCATTCACATGCTACTCCTCTTACATTACCAACTAAATCTTATTATGCTATTATGAGTTCCCTTTTTTTTTTATAGAAATATCAGTTGTAAGTGGTCTTAACTTTTCTATACTCATGTACATAAAACTTACATACTTTCATTAACATAGCCACAAAGTATTTTACATAAACCCACTATAAGCTTAGTTTTCATGGTGGCTATATAAAAGGCCCACCTCCTTAACAAAATGGGTGGATGAGGTGAGATTAGACACTATTCTAACCTACCATTGCCAACTTTCTATTCCCGTCTTAGAGATTAGTTCCTGGCATACTATCTTACATAATTACATTTTTACATATCCACACTCACTTCCGAATCTCCCGCCTTAGCAACTTATGCACCCAACTACTCTTCTGACTTCCTCATCCTGTTCTATCTCCTCGATTGGTAATCTGGGTCACTGCTGTTACTAGACCACGATCTCCAAGAGTCTTCCTCAGTATCATCAAAACTTATTTCTAACCTTATGGGACTCGTGAATGTCAATCACACTCAGTACGCTATCTGAATCACTAGATTCATCGTCACTTCCTCCTCCCCAAATATCATACCCATCATCCCCAACCAGGATATTCGAGATATTAATCTTATAGCCCTCTATATAAATTGGTGGATCTAGGGCAAGCGAGGGAGGGGGGAGTGGGTCTTCTTTGTGGGGAGGCTCTGGGACAAGTGGGGGATCTTGAAGGTTTTCAGGGGGTTTTGCTTCAAGAGGGTCTTGTCCCACCATCTGTCAACATCACAAAACACTCATAAGTTTTCACAAGACGCATGTATGGGTTAGGCGAGCATTCCAACATAGCTACATAAGTACTTATCTATATTCATTTTATAGAATCTCGAACTGCGTTGTCAACCCTGGCTTACTTTTTCATTCCTTACTCAACCAACCGTATTATTATCAATCTTATCTCCCCTACCTATACATACCTAAAGCGTCTTAGGGATCTAGACCCCAAATAACACCATTGACTAATCATGCATGTGTTTACATGTGCTCTGATACCACTTCTGTAACACCCCCAGCATAATCACATACTAAACACTTCTATTTATACGCATTATGAACTAGCGGAGCGCGCTATCAAGCTATGGAATAACCGTCGTCCCTTAGGGATAAGGCTGCAACTAGGTATTAGAATCAACAACATGAAAAGCATCTACTAGTTACATTACGATACTCACATTATACGACGTCTAAGATTGCCATTAGCATACCAAAATAGGCATTAAACAATTATTTTAAATACATCCAAAATGGGTTCACAATACATTTAGGCTTCACAAGCCCCCAAAATGACTAACTAAGGAAGAAGGTCAACAATCGCTGCCTTGGCCCACATCTCCTAGGCCCTTAGTCTCTACATGCTCCTACTTAGCCATAATTTATTTCTCCTTCCCTAAAACAATTTGAAAACACAAAACAATATAAAGATGAGATAGAGCTCAATATGTTACCCTTCCATTTCCAAATGACTTTTCGTAAGGAGTCAATGAGCACACGTGCAATGTTAAAACAATGCTTTGTAAATTTCTTTGATGAGCACTTATTTTATTAACCAATAATTAAATGTTTCTCAGCCTAGACTAGGACCCGAATCTATGAACAATAGACATGGAATCAATGAATAATGAACTATGAATTTCCCGTTTAATGCGAACAACCCATACTATGAATTCCGCTAGCAGATACTATGAATAATGAACATTCCACATTGAATATTGAATCACTGAAATGGGTCCTAAAAGTCCCAATGGCTGAATAAGGACTTGTTAATATTAATAAATGTAAATTTAAAACGTCTTTGAAGGTACAAGCAGTAACTTACCTATAATAATCAAATATTGCTTTTTAACCCTCAATTTACACCAGCTCATTTTGTAAGGTTTCAATTCAAGTTCCGCGTTCATGAGAATTTGCTTATATAAATTTTATTTCCTAATGGTAATATAGATTTAATGATCAGAATCTTACAAGTAAAGGACTAATGTTATAAATTCGATTTAGGAAACGTTCTCTAGATACTTATCCTCGTTTTCCTATTATTCCCTTAATCAAAAGATAATAGTACCCCCTTTTACTATGTAAGTATGATGCCTATTTAATCAATAACTTTGAATGCAAATTAGGTTCATGCCCATTGAAGTTATTTTAACCAAATCAGTTAGTAACCCTTATGGCCTTTAGCAATTTCATCTGACCTTGAAACCCTAAGTATCCATGTTCACACTATTCTCCTACACTCATGCTTTCAGGTTGCTAATTTGTTTCTCATTACCGAGGTGGTTCCATCTAGGTATTTTGATCTGTAACCTATCATTTTAAACCCAGCAAGAGACTAACTAATTCAACCAACACTCTTTAATTACTTTGATTTAACTAGCTAGGAACCCAAATCCTTCATGAACTTTTTAAGTAAACACTTAGACCTACTAATTTGCTTAACTCTTTTAACTTGATTCATGTTCAGGTCTTTAGCTTCTCATTAAACCCTGGTTTAAAAGTTAAATTAACAATTTTCTTCACTAAAACGTTACTCCCTAGTAAGTCTTCATCTGCCTCAAGACATAAATCTCTAATCTTTTCTATGCTTCTTTTAAATGAAACGAGAACCTCACCCAATTCCTCAAGCAGGAAACAACCAATTTGCACCAAATGTCCAATTTTTTTTCCTTCTCATAGATTCAACATAGTACTCAATTCATATCCACATTCGTCCCCAAATCAATTTCATCATGTGTCAAATAGTACTCAATTTTCATCCACCAATTTGCCCAGAGAACTATCATTCACCATAAGCAACCTATTAACAACCACAAAACATAATCATAAACTTTTAACTTAATTGGGGAAAAGTGGTCTAAAATTACCTTGGTAGCAACTAGAAAAGGGTCAAGGTTGATGATTTTGCGGAGAATTAGGGGTGGTAATGGCGTCCAAGATTCTTGCAAGCGGTTTCGGCGGCCAGGACACAGCGATAGAGGCTGGAACAATGGCCAGGCATAGGCCCTATTTTGGCTGGCAGGGATAGTCAAATAGAGGAGCTGGAGGAGAGAAGCAGCAGGATATACTGGGTGGCAGCAACAGGCTTTACGATGGCGACAGTGGTGCAGTCAGGCTGTAAGGGCCACCCATGGTCAGTGTTGGCAGCAGGAGGGAACCGGGGGGTCGTGCGAAGGAGCGCAAAAGCAGGGGGTTGGGTTGCTTGTTTTATGTTTGGGGT
Source organism: Selenicereus undatus (assembly GCA_017589665.1). Classification (NCBI taxonomy): domain Eukaryota; kingdom Viridiplantae; phylum Streptophyta; class Magnoliopsida; order Caryophyllales; family Cactaceae; genus Selenicereus; species Selenicereus undatus. The sequence goes on along the minus strand of JACYFF010031956.1, from coordinate 32,096,915 downwards.
TTTTTTCCCCTTTTTGGTTTAATTTTTATTACTTATGATTCATATACTAATTTATATCCTCATTTCTAGATTAAGGATGCCTTCCCCTTTTTTTCTTTTTGTCAAATCTCATTAATTTTGAGCGTATCCCCTTTTTTCCCTCTCCACTTCGCTGAAAATTGTCCATACATTTGGCCCTTAATTATTCAATAATGTCCTTTCTTTCTTAGCTATTAAGAAATTGTTATGGCTCGATAAATTCCCGACCTCGCTCAGGTGCAAACGTATATTTATAGAAAACCTTATACTTTTGCATACTTATTTGATATTTTAGAAATTTGGAAAAAATTTCATGGTATCGTAGTTCTTTAAATCAAGCATTACCTGTTGAACATTAGAAAAAAATACGCAGCTCACTGCTCCGGTTAATCATAACCACATAACTAAGGGAAGAGTTAAAACTAATTAAGCATCACTAAATGATGGGATAATACAACTAACTCCCAAGATACTCAATTTGAACCAAGAAAACATCGAATAATAGGGGATTTCTAAATCAACAATCAACAACCTAGAAAAGTTGAACCTAATTCATTTGAAGCAAGAGTATCAATGGCTTAAACCGCCATATCCACGATACTCAAACCAAGACAAATTCAAATAAAGGTAGAGCATTAGCCAGATTCGAATTAATCGAGAATGGGAAGAATTAAACGAAAATGCGTGCAATATCAAACACAAAATCACAATCCTCTACTCAATATTGGCCAAATTTGAAATTACAAAATTGAAAAATATGAAGAAAATCGATAATCAAAACCCTAAAATCTAAAACAAAACTCAAATTAAACCCTTGAATTATCTAAAACTGGAATTAAAACTAACAAGAACCCTAAAATTAAACCTCTTGCCCCCCGAATTGTACTGCAGCCTTTGCTTTGTATTCCTTTTCTCCTCTTCTTGACCGTCGATCTGGGGGTTGATGTGGATGGTGGAGATGAGGCATGGTGTTGTGCTGGTAGTTAGCATGGCAGTGGTGGTGATATGGTGGTGTGTGTTGGATGAGGATGGTGGAGGTTGATGAAGATGGTGGAGATGGATAGGAATGCTTTGAAAAAAGAGAGAGAGAGAGAGAGAGTGAGAGATAAAGGACTGAGATTGGGGGGGTTTCTATAAGGGTATTTGAGGGGGAAGAGAGAGAAGAAGAATAAGAGGACGTTGAGGGCTGATCATGCTAGAGGCACGAGGTGGGGAGGGGAATTCTATTCATGTGATGACCACGTGAGGGAGGAAGGAGTTGGTGTTTTTGTTTATTTTTGTTTCCCTTTCTTTTTTGCTTCTTTTGGGTGGATTGGGCTAGGGTAAAATGGGTCCAATGTTTGGGCTACCATGGAACTCTGCTCAAATCAGTCTAATTATACTTTGCAGTATTTCTTTCATTTTTTTACAATATTTTTTGATTTGTTGCAATGCGTACAAAACAAGGTAAAAGAAAATAAAAATCTCAATATATTAATTATTTCAAACATAAATTAGGTATAAAGGTGTTTCAAAAAGATATTCTTTTTGGTGCAAACACTTCCTTCCTGTAAAACCATTCAATTATGTTTATTTCTAGCACCCCCAATATGAACAGTATTGGCCCCCAACAAAGCTTTGATTGTATAGCTTGTCTACTAAAATTCTAAAAAGAACTTGTATGCCAATTTGTACATTTTGGCATATTTCTATGCTGACCATCGTACTAAATTATTTATGGGCTTAAGATGTGAGAGGGAATCTCAAGTTTATACAAGTTCCTTCATTAACATTACCATCAAGCTAACGATATCCGCAGGCTTGATTCTTGGCATTACAATATTTGCTAATATATCCCTTTCTTGGATTTTTAGCTAGAGTCAATATGCGGGATGTAATTTAAAAGAGCTTCATAGCGAACTAAATTCATCCAAAAATAAAAACTCCATATATATAAGAGGGGCTTCAACTCTTTGATTTATTTTCACTTAACCTTTAAGACCTTTTTTTTTCACTTATTCATAGTGAACGGTTCTTTATAGGTAAAACAAATCTTCTTGTTTTTTTTTTTTTTTTTTATCAAGGTCTTTGTATATGATTGTATCTATCAATCTATTGGACCCCTAACAGTTAGCCTTCCCCAATTTGAAGAGAGAAAGTCTAATTACACCCTTTTTATATATACAATTTTCAAGCACCTCAATACTTATTTAAAAACTCGATGAGTTCATTGATCTAATAGGACCTAGGATCCGGTAGGATCCTTTGATATCATGTTTCAAATAGGAATTGGGATCCGACATGATCCATAAATTTTGTGATTTCGACAGGAACCAAGATCTAGTAAGATCAAATAATTTTGATAAAAAAAACCTAAATCGAGTTTGAGATTTGGGCTTCGTTTTACTATTCTACAACAACTTCTTCAACCATTTGGCACACCACTTGTTGTGATTAACCATGGAAGACCTGAAAAGGAGTATTGAAAATTTTGGGTTGACATGAGTTTTTTTTTATATCCCATCGTTGTATTACCTTGAAATTTTGCTTAAGCTTGTGGAGAAGCCTGGATTTGATCCTTGATTCACCTTCTTTGATTCTTCAAATTTTCACAAAACCCTATTCCTTTGTGGCACTGCTCTACCTCTCTTTTAACAATTTTTTCCCCTGCCTTTCCACCCTCTCTCCTTTTTTTTCTTTATTCTTGGTCTACTTCTCTCTCTTTATGACACATCAGAACCAATAGTTACAGCATGCCCCACTTGTGCCCATGTTTCAACAAAGCTAGGATGATAGGAGCCAAAGTTACTGTAGAGTAACTTCTTATCTTTTTCCTTTTCAGCTTTTATTTTCCTTTTTTTAAATTTATATATGTCTAACTCTAGCTACTCCAAGTTGATTGTGACTATTAATCAACAACGATGCATGATGTAATCTATCTCTAGAGTAATATCCTACACCATTACTTTCTTTATTTTTCCAAGTATTGACACATCACGTGCCTTCCTTGAATCATGGCTACCGCTTTTTTTTATGAGCCATGTATTTCATTATGTTGTCGAATTCATTTTACTCAGGGACTATCCAAATTCACAAATAAAAAAAATTCTAACATATGAATTTTGACCCCCTTTAACTTATATGAATTAAAGAGGTTAAAACTCTGAAGGGTAGCCCCTACATATATGAAGTGAATGGATCACACCTCAAAAGTGAACTTCTGCCTCTTTATTTCTTTCTTTATATAAAATTTGAAATTTAAAAATGGTTAGTATTAAACCAAATACATAGTATTTTTTTACATCAAAATCAAGTCATCAGTTAAACTATCAGGCCCATTGGTAAGAATCAATAATGTTTGTCATGCAAAGAGCTACTCCAATAAAGACCAAACAATAACCTTATATATAAAATGACCTTGATCAATGATACCCGTTGCATATGTTTTGTTAAGTACCTAATTCTTTGTTTAGATTTTTTGATCTTTGTTGTAGATGTCTAGTATTCATGGTGGACAATGCAAACATGATGGCTAGCTTAAAGTGAAGAATCTTAAGGATCATGAAGATGCCATTTCCCCCATTTGTTAGAACAAACGTTATCATCTCCTCCCCTCTCCATCACCCACTTGCTCTGAATTTGAACACTTCTACGATTTGTCTAAATTTGCCACAAAGCATTTTGTGCCAACCATAAATTTGCAACAGAAGGCTTTTGTGACGAGGTATATGCGATAACCTTATGACAAATTTTTAAAATGCTACAAAAGGCTATTTATAGCAAATTTTGGACATGTTGTGGAAAATCTTGATGCTACAAAAAAACCAATTTTCTTGTAGTCACTAATGGCTCTCTTTACCCATATTTCACTCATGTGGAGGCTTTTCTCACTTCCATTTCACGATTTAATTTTGTCAATTTTTAGTGAAGCTAATTGGCCTAAAGTGACACTATATCCCTTCTACATTAACAGAAATGTGTTAGTATGCCCATCATGAATCACATGATTGTCATATAACCACAGGCCCCTAAGTAGTAAATGGCATGCATTCGCGCATGGAAAGAACATCGCATAGCACTTCATCGCAATATGCACAAACCAAAAATGAAATAAGAGCTTGTTTGGAAATGCTTACCTTGCTCCCTTACTTGAGCCATCATAGAGTGTAAGGAATTGGATGTACCTTGATTGGTAATTGTAGCTTATTGATGAGTGTCATTGAAGCCATATTGGTACAACTTCCTCCATTAACGATTAGCTCACACGGCTCCAATTTTCCACGTAATATCGAAGATTTGCTTCATTTGGCTAGGTTCAAGTGGAAACTCTTTAACATAGGAGCTCTTCGGATCACAAACAATGTTGTAAGTCTACTCTGTAAGCAATGTTTGGTGTTAGAACCTTAAGTTTGGCAATTGTAAGCTAGAGCATTTCATTCAATCCAACTCTCATTTTGAGTAATCCAAACTCGCTAATGTGCTCTTCCACCTTAAGATTCTCTTAGCTAAGAGAAGTGATCTTAAGGTAGAGCTCTTGCTTGTTGGAGGGTGGTAAGAACCTCTTATCCATGTATTTCTGGAGCTTGGACCATGTATTGACCTTAGATTTAGGTTTCCTTGCTCTATTCCTCTTCAAATTCGCATACCATAGAGATGAAAGCCTTTTCTATTGAGAATATTCATATTAAAGGATTTCTCATTATTATACTCTTTAAATTCAAAGATTCTTTTCATAAACTGAACCCAATCTAAGTAGCTCTCTAAGTTACGGTTACCAATAAACTCTGGTGCCTCCACCTTAAGATCTCTAAGGTCACCTCTTACATGCCTTCTTCTCTTATCTCTCCTTTCCTCTTCATCATGACCTTCATGAGAGGAGGAATAGGCTATATCAATGGGACTCATATCTCATTGTTGACGATGTGCTCTTCTCTCAGTTATTATAATCCCTTTCATTTGCTCTAGCTCTGTAGTGAGCCTTCTTACTTGTTCTTAGAGTTAAATGACTTCCTTAGGTTAAGAGGATTCACTACCATTGGTCATGCTTGAGAGGTCTCGAGTAGAATTTGGTATGACGGTAGCTAATGCATGGAGTTTGACACAAGGATGAGACATAGACTATGTCCTTCAACGTAAGCTCTGATAGCTACAATTAGGCTTTGACACGAACTATGGCACGATCACTAGGCCTTGATGCAGGTAGTGATACGATCAACTTCTTAGACACGGGTACGATTATATTAAGCTACGTCTAGCTCATTTTTCACGATTTGTGTAAAGGCTTTTCGTTTTGTGGAGTCTAGGGGTTCATTTTCGGCTGGGATTGTGTTTGGGGTTATTTGGGGGTTCTGTGTGGACTAAAAAAGGTCTATGAAGATGACTAAGTGAGAGAAATTTGGTGAAATCAAAGTATGAGTTTTTTAGGATGGATGTAGGGGTGAATAGATGTATAAGGATTTTAATTGAATAATGACAATAAAGGTTTGGTTTCAACAATCAACCAATGCAAGAACCTCTAGCTCCATTACCAATTGCATTAAAATCATGAATACTCAATCACGACACAAATAATGGGTGCCCCTGCTTGGATGTTAGAGCCCAAAATCGAGACCCCCAAGGAAGATATAAAAACTTCTTACCCAATCTGTTTCTTAAAGGCTTTAAGCCACCAAATTTTTTTTTAAAAAGAAAGACTCTAAATCATCACTCTAATAAGAAACAAAGATTAGGATATTTTAGAGAGAAAATGGTCTTGTGTCTTTCAATTGATTCAATACTCAAGTCTAAGAATACATTAAGGGAAAGGGTCTATAAATGCTCAAAATGAGGGGAATTAGGTGATACATTGGTGGGATAAATGAATCGCCGAGAGTCATATAAATTATCTTGAGAAATAAATCCAAAATCTAAAGATAATGACCAAATCCATGAGTCAAAATTTTAGGATTTCTCTCCCATCTTCTAGGACGATTTTATATAGTCGTACTCATCCAAAGTTGGAGCTTTTTCATTGATGTGTGTAGATATATTTCACGTGTGGAAATTCTAAGGTTTCCAATTGTATTTTCCCTAATTTGAGCCACAATCCAAATTGCTCCAAAACTAAATTTTGTGTAAATTCCATATAATCTTAACCATATCTCTCTCGAGTTGAATCCAATGTCAATTTTTAGCACATGGGTCTAAAATAGACATCTTAGAAAGTGAATAAGCTAGCATGTGCGTCAATTGGACACCCTTAGATAAGAATTAAAATCCACCCAAATTCAGCAAAATTACTAGGAACAAACCAGCACTATAGTAGTTGGGTTCGCACTACATTAGAGAAAGGAAATGTGAAGAACTACTGAAACTTATTCCATATTCCTAAAATAGACTCTCTAGGCTTCTTGAGGAAGCTTGGAATGCCAAAATTAGACCTCATTTGGTAAGTGAAAATATATATCAAAGCTTGGGATAGTGCTAAATTGGGGGCATTCTTAATGTGAGATAGTTTTATTGAACTTTGGTAAGGATGTGGCAGAACCAAGAGTTGGAATGGGATTTACTATGCGTTAGTATTTTAGTAGCTTATTGGTTGAGTATCAAAGGCATAATAAGGTGAAGTAGTCTATTTCAATGCAAGGTAAAATGTCTCCCAGAGCATCAGAAGGTTGACCGTACATTGTTATTATGGTTCTATTGTTAAAGTTGCTTATTTATCTATTAATCCAACCAAAATTTTAGGGCCTGATTGTTTTGGGAGTAAATTCTTTTAGAGTGTCTACCTAGCGATTGGAGATGAGGTGAGCTCTACAAATTTTGATATTTTTCAAGATTGTAAACTTTTAAAATAACCTGATGCTACCTCTATCACTTGTGCCAAAAAATTGAGCGTCCTAAAATTGCTTTTGACTTGAGGCTAATTTCCTACTTAATGTGATTCATAAGTCTACTTGCATGATGCATTGTATGAGACTGAAACATATTTTGCCTGATAACCTTTGTTGCTAATAGAAGTATCCTGCATAATGTGATGATTAGGTTAGATTTGGTGAGGCATAATAGGAGCAAAAAGTTATCCCCTAGGTGCATGACTAAAATAGATATAAGGAAAGCCTATGGCACCATTGGTTGGAATTTCATGGCAGATGTGATAAGGGTTATTGGTATGCAAAGTCAATTTGTAAACTAAGTGTGTTACTATATCTCAATAGCTTATTTTTCTCTTAGTTATACAAGAGGACTACATGCATTTTTTAAGAATAGAAGGGGTTTAAGGCAAGATGATCCTATTTCACTAATACTTTTTTCATTAGAGATGGAATATGTGTTTAGGCTGTTGAGGTGTACTATTGAGAATGGAAAATGTAGATTTCATCCTAGATGCAAGAGTTAAACCTCAACTACTTAATTTTTGCATATGATCTATTAGTCTTTTGCAAGGCTGATAGATCTTCAGTTCAATGCTTCAGGGCAGCCATTGAGCAGTTTGCTACAGTGTCAGGTTTTGAGACAAATATCCACTAATTTAACATTTTCTAGCTGGAATTACTGAAAAGATGGAGGCTAAGTTGCTTAATTTAACTAGTTTAGGAAAGGTACATTGCCTGTGAGATACCTGAGAGCTCTTGTCAAGCCTAGAAAAATGAATCAAAATGATAATAATATGCTAGCTACCAAAATTGTAGCTAGAATCAAGTGATAGAGTGTAGTAAAACTAAGCGATATAGGAAGACTTTAGCTTTTCGATAGTGTATAATCGAGCATGCACACTTATTGGAGCTTCATTTTTATCTTGTCATGAATGGTCATTAGAGAAATTAAGAAAAGGTGTAAAGATTACCTTTGGGAAGCCATTAACCACAGACGGAGGCATACACCAATTGCTTGGGAGGAAGTTTGTAGGCCTAGACAGTAGGAAGGCCTTGGAATTATGAGGGTAGCAGATTGGAAAAAAGTTGTGTTTTGAAAACACATGTTGTTCCATTTTTGATAAGCTAGAACTTTGTGGGTCAAGTGGGCCAATGGAATCTATCCTAAAGGAGAGGGTTGCAGATGTTTTAAAGGAAAATTTTATGCTACTTGGTACTGCAAAAGATTGGTGAAATGAAGAAAGTACTTGCAATATTGGTATGATGATACTTCTAGTAAGTAGGATGTCATAATAGTTGGAAATTATGGTGTCACAACAATTTATGTAGCAATGTAAGAACCATTAGCACCTAGTAGTTGGTAGAAGATGGCTTGGCATAGGAATAATAAAACTAAGTAAGCACATCATGGAACAAACATCTTCAAACTCTTGTAAAAATAGGTAAGCATCCTTTATGCCAGAAAACTTAGGAAGCTTATGGGTATATTGGGGCTTGAGTTCGAAAGTAACATTTTCTCGGGCATATATATCAAAACATAATGGTTCAGTGGTCCTTGATGGATAAAAGATGTCACTAAGAGTCCTTAGTGGAGGTTAAGCTTCACCCATCTTTTTATCCTCAATTTCAGGTTCTAATTCGCTATCGCTTGCTAGGTTAGTCTCCAATCTATTCAAACACTTGATTTTAGGATCCATAACCCAATCATTCACGCAACCAAAGCCTTTCCGTTTTTGTGCTTTTTTAATTTTTAATTTTTTAATTTTTTTGAAAGCAATAAAGATAAAATTTTTAAGAAGATGGATGAATAGTAAAATAGAAACAACAAAATTTAAACTACCCAAAGTGAATAAAGTAAGCAATTAAGATAACTACTAAGATACTAAATTGCTACTAAGACTATCCAAAGCAATTAACAATTAAAACTCGTGATTAATTTCAACACCATCTTTGTCAACGACTCCAAAAATTTGTCGTATCTTAGGAATTCTAAAAATAAGCCACAAGTATACAGCCAGAGCTACAACACTATATGGGTCATCCACAGAGAAGTATTGAATTTAATTGCTAGTATTAAATCACTAAACTAATCTAAAAACAATCGGACAAAAATTAATTTCCAATAATAGCAAGTGACCTCACGAAGAATGTAATTTAAATGATGAAATTAAAATAAATACCATAATTGAAAGGAAAGAAATTACCTTTACTACTTAGAATTGACAGATGTAGAAAATCCAAACCTTGAATGAGAGATCACATCAAGACTTCAATACCATCAACCCAAAAGAGTGATAAAAATTGAAACTTTGGATGCGAGAAGTTTTAGGGAAGACTAAATTGAAACTAATAAACTTGAATTAAAACTAAAACTAGAACACTTGAATTACAACTAGAACTAGAAGAATTGAAACTCGAGAAATTAAATTCAACTTGAAAGAATTTCGGAAATCAAAATAATCTCTCAAACTCTAAAACTACTGCTATAAGAAACATGAAGAGAATTTGATGATTTATAAGCACCCCAAAGCACCCCTATTTCTACTAGTGTCATGCCTCCCCCCCATCTTTCCTAACTATACTAGAAGTCCCAGTGCCCAAGCTAGTATTCCACTTTCCTAGTTGTACTTAATTTCTAAATTGTGCTAATAGTTCACCTCCTTAATTTTACTGGCCAAATCACATTGAAATTTTGGTAAGAAAACAAGTCTTCCAATTCTTGATTGAATTAAGCTGCAAGACTGGGTAGCAAGGTGAGACGGGCTGGGCTGGGCCATATCCATGACTTTGCTTAGGCTCTTTCTCTGAAGTGGCCCCGAGCTGGGCATGCATGGCCTGAATGAGGTGTTGGCTTGGGGTTGCTTCTTTTCTTTTTGTATTTTTTGCTGGACCAAGATAGAGGTTAGATCACATAGGCTTGCTACGAAGTTGAATTAAGGCAGCGCTGGGCAAGGTTGTGAGTAAAATAGGCCCACACAGAGCATGAGGTGTGATTGGATCACTAACCTTGGAACCAAGCTAGACGTGTCGCTCGAGCTTGAACATATGTGGGTCCTCTTTGCTATTCTTCTTCTTTTTTTCCATTTTCTTTTGTTTTTCTTTGCTGGGCAGACATCCGTGCTGGTCTTGGCATAATGTATCAAATGCACTAGGCGTGGACTGACTAGAAGATTAGAAAAGGCCATGCTGAACACTTATCCTCTTGCTGCTGCTATTTATGCATGGTGGGTTAGCCAAGTTTGCTTGATTTAAACTACTGCGCTAGGCCCAGATTGCTAATTTTTATTTGTATTGCATTACCTTAGGCTTTAACTCTTGTTACCTGCTTTTCAAGCCCATTATTTCTTTAAATCATTATTTTCTACAAAAATCGCAAAAACCAAATAAAACCTAAACGTAATCTTGATTATGAGTAAAAAATAAGTGATTATAACTACTTAAATGGACACTTTTGGTGTCTAAACAAATACTCCTACAAAATCTCGTGGGAGTTTGCAGAAGATATACCCACAAAATCTTTAAAGAAGAAAAAGAAAAGAGAGAAAAATAGAAAATATTTTTAAATTTTTCAAATGTACTCAAATATACAGAAGAGGAAAACTGTGCACATTTGATCAACAAATCACCCTTACAACCCAAATATGAGGTCATACACAAGCACAATGCACATATCAAGACTCTTAATCCTCAAAGATGACACCCACACACTAAGTTTTCACCTCATAGACCATGAAGACAATGAGTCCATCCTAGTGGGCGGTGTGCAACTACACCATCACCCTAGAAGTTAAGCTTACCAAGGTTTGATTTAATTCCCATTGACTACTTTATTAGTTTCTTGGATTAGAAAGCAAGCTTTTCCAGTAGCAGTATTGCCTCAAAGGATAGCATGCAATAGCGCATGCCTTAAAAGGTTACTTGTCATTTCCGACTTCATAACTTTTTATTTTGATTTTTTCTCTTTTTTTCCATTTTTTCATCCTTTTTTTGGCTACATGAAAAGACAAGTGGGAAAATTTGACCATGAAAGCCTAAGACCTTAAGATAATGGTGATACATAAATAAGAGTTGGACTCAACAATATACTGGAATAATGGGTTTAGAAGTAGGGTAAGAAATAACACACTTTGAACTAAGGTTGATCATGTGTACAATACTTATATACAACCCATACTAGGTCAGAGGGAGTCAAAGTCAATCAAGATAGTACAACTCCTAAAATCACACAAAAATAGAAAATATTTTTGGTTTCTTAAAAACATTATCCTCTTTTTTTCTTTATCAAAAGTTTTGAAGCATGGCTTTCTCTCCTAATGCGAAGATCACACAATGTTCATTGGGGGAAAAATATTATCTAGGAAAAAAAATAAAAGAAATAATATACACAGTATACGAGGGATAGAACAATGACACTAGGTCAGATACTAAATTTACCTGAACTACCTCACCACCCATTAGAAATCGCTGGTGATTCATGGAGCATCAGACACTCCACATACTCCTCTGTAGGGAGCTCTAGGAACTGCCCCAATCTCTGACTATTAACCTTTTATTTAGCTCCCAAAGTAGGATCTTATATCTCAACTGCACCATAAGGAAACACATGAGTAACAACAAACAGACTCATCCAACGGGACTTGAGCTTTCCTAGGAATAGGTGCAACTTCGAATCACACAAGAGCACTTTCATGCATGGGGAAAGTCCTCCCTAAGAATCATCCTATCATGAGCCAACTTCCCCTCACTTTAGACAATCTAGCACTGTCATATGCCTCAGCTCAAATCTCCTCCAACTCAATCAACTACAGTTTCCTCTCTTCTCCTGCTACAGCAAGATCATAGTTGAGGGTCCTAATAGCCTGCCAAGCTCGATGCTCAAGCTCAACTGGGAGATGACTAGGCTTCCCATAGACTACCTATAAGGTGACATACCCAAGGGTGTCTTGAAAGCCATCATTTAGGCCTATAAAGCATCAATAAGCTTATCGGTTGAATCTTTCCTATTTTTGTTAACAGCTTTATCTAAAATCTGCTTGATCTGCATGTTAAAAACCTCAACATGTCCATTGGTCTAGGGATGATAAGGAGTGGCTAGCCTATGGATAATAGAGTGCCCTCTCATCAACGAATCCAAAGATTGGTTGTTGGAATGTGTACCCTGGTCACTAATAATAGCACGAGGCATGCCATACCTAGAAAAAATGTTTTTCTTTAGAAACTTCACCACAACTCTAGCCTCATTAGCCCTAGTGGTTATAGCCTCAACCCACTTAGATACATCATTAACAGCTAGGAAAATATCTCATTCCCAAAAGAAATTGGGAATGAACCCATAATTTTTATACCACATACATCAAAAATCTTAACTACAATAATAGGGTGGGTTGAGGGGCATCATATCTCTCCTAGTGATGTGACCTAACTACTGACATCAAGGGCATCTCCTATAGTACTCATGAGCATCATTAAACAAAGTAGGCCAATGAAATTCACACTAAAGCACTTTGGCCGCTATCGTTTTTCCACTAAAGTGCCCTCCACAGGCTTGGTTATGATCTAGGACACATCTCCTAACAATCTAATCAGAACAATATTTGAGCAAGTAAGGATAATCTCAAACATAGAATTTCACCAAGTGCAAACATCTATCCCTGTCAAGCTTGTTTAGTCCTTAGGAATCATACCAGTAACAAGATATTTCTTAATATCAGCATACTAAGGGTCAGACTGAACCATAAATAACTACTCTTTAGGGAAACACTTAGAAATAGGGGCCTTAGTACCCCTAACGTGCATTGTCTTGGACAATTGGTAAGTAATAGGGTTTTTAGAACCCTTCATGCCTCTAATCTCACAATCAAACTCCTGTAGAAGAAGCATCCATCTCACAAGCATGGGCTTAGCGTCCTTTGAAAGAAGGTGTTTAAGTGTAGCATGATTAGAAATAACAATGACATAAGAACCAATTAAATAAGGTTCAGTTGAGCATCATTTAGTGTGTGGCTAGCATAATAAATCACGTCGGGTTTCTTATCAATGCGTTGTCAAAAAACAACTCCAACAGCATAGTCAGAGGCATCATACATCAACTCGAAAGGCTCGCCCTAGATGGGAGGATGTAGAATGAGTGATAGCTTTCCTTTAGCTTAGTAAATGCATCTAAACACTCATCAGAGAAGTGAAAGGGAACGTCCTTAGCTAGAATGTTGGACAAGGGCTTAGCAATCTTGCTAAAGTCCTCATAAATCTACGATAAAATCTAGCATGTCAAAGAAAATACCTAACATCTTTCATACAAGTGGGAGGAGGAAGATTAGCAATCAAATCAATCTTAACCTCGTCAACCTCAGTACCGTCACTAGAAATAACATGGCCTAAGACAATCCCTTTTTTCATCATAAAGTGGCACTTATCCTAATTCATGGTTAAATGCCTTTCCCTGCAGCTTTCCAAGACATTCCCTAAATCGGTCAAACAATTATCAAAAGAAGACCCAAATACAGAAAAATCATGCATGAAGATCTCTATACAATGTTCAACCAAATCAGAGAATATAGAAATCATGCATCTCTAAAAGTAGCAATGGCATTACATAAACCAAATGGCATTCTCCTAAAGCCATAGGTGTTGATTTTCTATGTTTTTTTTATTACTGTTACTAAATTGAATTGAGAATTGAGTTGAGTCGATTTCAATATGACTAAAAGACCCTTTTTTTAGACAAATTATTTTTTGAAAAAAAAAGGAGTTGGCTCGGGATTACCCATTTTTATTAATTCGAGGGTTTCTCTGAATTTGAAAGTTTTCACTTAGTAGGTTTCTATAGTACCTCGTGGAAAAGATTGAAAAATCATGAAAAACAAACATCTTTTTGTATTGTAATTTTTGTCGTTTTCTATTATGTTTGCTCTATGAGTTTTTAAGTATTTTAGTTATATTTACTATATCATTTGTTTGATTATTTTAGTTATATTTACTATATGACCGATCAATAGAAAAACTCTAACACTCCACCTTTGTGGTATATTCCATACATCACACCAGATAGATGTCATATCCATAGAATACGAATCACTTTGAAGATGCCTTGGTGGTGAAATGGTAGACACGTGAGACTCAAAATCTCATGCTAAAGAGCATGGAGGTTTGAGTCCTCTTCAAGGCATAATATTAAGAATGCTCATTGAATAAGCAATTCCAAGATCTCGAATCGATCAATACTGATATATCAATATTGATCTGAGATATTAGTATGTTATTTAGTTAAAGTAAAGCTAGTCTTCTCCTGATCCTCAGGAGCTATAGAGATCTGGGTATAGTTGGAGTAACCATCAAGAAAACAATAGTATGAGTGTCCAACTAACCTCTCTAACATTTGGTCCAAGAAGGGAAGAGGAAAATGGTCTTTTTGGGTGGCAAATTCAATTTTCTATAATCAATACAAACTCTCCACCTAGACTGGACTTGAGTTGGGATTAGTTCGTTCTGATCATTCCTAATCACGATAATACCGATCTTCTTAGCAACAACCTGAACAAGACTAATCTATTCACTGTCAGAAATAGGTTATATGATATGATGGCCCAATCGCTTCAACAGTTCCTTCATAACTACCTCTTGTAGAGTCGAATTTAACCTCCTCTGACGGTCCATGTAAGGTCTAGCATCATCCTCTAGAGGGATTATGTGCTTCATAACTATAGGGCTAATACCCTTGATGTCTCTTAGGGTCCATCCTAGGGCTTCTTTATTCTCTATAAGTAACTTAAACAATTTTCTCTCTTGGTCCTGGTCCAGATCAGACACAATAATCACCAGTAGAAACTCCTCAAGACCCAAAAAAGCATACTTAAGGGAGTCTGGTAGGGCTTTCATATCAAGTAAACAACTAAAGTATCACAGGCAGAAATAACATCAGCAATAAAGCCCACAGAGCACGTATCAAAGCCAAATACATCATACTCAGGCTTATCATCCATGAAAAATGACTCATACTCAATAGCCAACTCATCCATGCGTTCAAATTCTAACTCATCGTAAAAAAAAAAAAAAAACCTACCCAGTTAAAGGTTGAGTGATCCACATCACTAAAACCATTAGGTTGTCTTTGTAAATTAAAAATATTCAATTCAAGAGTCATATTGTCAAAAGACAGTTTCATCATACCATTCCTGTAGTTAATGAAAGCATTGGATGTAGTTAAGAAAGGGCACCCAAAACTCATAGGGATGTGGGACTCGCATTAGGCACCCGCTCAGTTCGAGTAACACAAAGTCAAAAGGGAAGATGCATTCCCCCACCTAAATAAGCACGTCCTCCACAATTCCTGTAGCAAGTCTAGTAGACCTGTTAGCTAACTGATGGACAATCTTGGTAGGTCTCAACTCGCCTAATCCAAATATTTCATATACAGTGAATGGAACTTAATTCATACTAGCTCCCGAATCCAGTATGACTCAATGAATAGTAGGGCAACCTGGGACCTTGTACTTGATAGAAATCTAACCAAATGAGGGAGCTAACATTAGAGGCTAAGAAAGCTTTCTTGGGCACAACAGTTGGCTTCTTGGTGGTGCAAAGCTCTTTTAGAAAACTAGCATATGGGGCATTTACTTGATATCATCCAGTAAGGAATATTAATTTTGACATATGAGAAGGTTTCCTTGATATTGTCAATAGGGGTTTGGTCTGTCTTCCCTTTCAACCTTTTTGGGAAGGGAATTGTAGGTTTCTGATCCTGCAAAGGTGAAGTAAGAGTAGTCTTAGGAGGAGATATAGTCACTGTATCAGTAGGCTCATCCTCTTTAGACTCTATAGGATAATTACTGGTAATAGGCAGAATAGTAGAAGATGAGGCTGAGGGTGATTAAGATGTTTCATTCAAGTTATCACCCACGTGATTGCCAACTTCTCATCTTGACCTCAAAGTTATTACAATATTGACCTTTCTTAAGTTATCAGGAACTGAGTCGGAGGTGGTCCCACCCTTACGGTTAGTCTCAAGTTAACTGGAAAATGTGTCTTTCTCTCTGCTCACCCTGGCAAATTTGGAGAATTGCTTTGTTATCGCTCTTAGCATTTTTCATTATTTCCTCTTATCATTCTTTCCATATCACTTTTAATTCTTCTCACATATTTATTGAGTTCATTATAACCAGGAGGGAGGTTGAGACTGGACACTAGGTACAATAGAAGGAGGAAGTGTTGGCAACCTAGGTACATTATGAACCTTGGTCACCTAGGCTAAGCATAGTTTGGGAAATGTTTCCAAGAAACCCTCCGTATTGGTTTGGCACTATCGCATTAGGTTCACTACCCTAAGAAAAATTTGGGTGATTGCGCAACTCTAGATTAAAGGTAGGAGCATAAGTGTCATTCTTTGGTCTTTGATAGGCCATGTTTACCTATTCTTGGCCTGAGGCCAGTTGATGGGCAAATTGGGGGCACATGCTTGAAGTATGATCCAAAGCGTGGCACTAGGAGCACACTGTTGAAGGATTTTGAGGGGGGGGGGGTGGAAAATTGAATTAAAGAAAAGAAACCTCAAATACTCGATTGTCAGTTGTAGTACTTAAGGGTCGGTCCTCAGGGAAGACGCGAAATTATGGTCATTTAAAAGTAAACGATAAAATTTACTTATCTAAACTAAGTGGAATTATTTAAATCAATTTAACAACCTAATTTAACTAGACTCATCTAATCCTAATTAATTAAACATTAAAACTACCTAATTAACTAGACCACCTTATATTAATTAACCACTACCTAAACTAAACTGAAATTAATCATGGTTCAAAACCTAACAATTAACCAATATTACTCCAGAATTAACTAAGCAAATTATGGTATTCGATTAAGCAGTAGGGGAGGGGGGTTGAATTGAAGCAAACTGCAAAAAACAACAGAACAAGAACAGCAGGTGAACACAAGCAGAACAACACAGTAGCTTCAAATGAAAGCAACCCAGAAACAGGGGAAATCAAGCCAACAACAGATCATGAACATGGCAACAGAGACAATCGTATTGAACCAGAGCGCAAAGAAAACAGCAGCAACATGAATGAATTGAACACAATTGAGGCAACAGGGGAGGGGATTTTGACAGAACCAATGTAGGAAGAAAACTCACCCTCGATGAACACCAAGAACGTAACTCATTGAATCCAAAGCGCAGCCATTCGAACGAACCAAAAACAGGGGAGAGGCGAATCGAATTTGAACAGGGAAAGGGGAACAACACGAATGAAAGTACTCAAAATTGCAACCAAATAAACCCAAGGATTCTCACAATTACAACCGAAAATTCGAAAACTAAATTCGAAAACATGAGAAGCTGAAATCGAAACCCTAAAATGCAAAATCGAAAACCCTAATATGAAAATCAAATACGAAATTGGAATGAAAAGCGAAATGAAACTAAACCTAAACGAAATTAAACCTAATCTACTCCTAATTACCTAGAAAACTACCTAAAATTACCTAAAAAAAACTCCCGAACATGGCGTCGTCCTCAAGCTTAAATACTCGAAGCCCATCTCGATCTCGACCCTTCGTCTGGTGGTGGTGTGCTGGACGGTTAAGATGAGGCCAGCAAAGGGTGGGACGTGGCCTGGTGTTTGTGGTGGTGGATGGGTTTGGAAAAACCGTGGGCTGGTGAAGAACAGTGGGTAGAGAGTGGTTTTGGGGTTTCGGTGGAACTGTGGGCTGGGTGATGTGGTTAGAGTGAGAGGGAGGTGACGAGGCAGAGACAGAGAGGAGCGAGATGGCGCTGATGGTGCAGATGAATGGAGGAGGGTCAGGAGATTTCTAGGTCGAGGGTCTCGGGTTTCAGGGTTGGGGACACGAGAAAAAGGGAGAAGAAGAAGACAGACGCTAAGAAAAAGGGGGGGAGGGAGTATTAGTGAACCGGTTCACACGAACCGGTTTTCCTCTGAACCGGCCGGTCCGGTTTAATCTGGCCCGGTCTGATTTTTTTTCTTGTGCTGCTTGGGCCGGTTCTTCAACCTCCGACACTTCTTCTATTTTTCTCACTTTTTCCGCCATTTAAGCCCTTTTTCCGCATTTATTCAAAATCTGCAAAATAAAATAATCTCTTATTAAAACCTTAAAAATATTATAAAAACGAGCATAAAACCGGTGTAAAAGTACCTTAAGAATAGCACATTTTTGGCTCAAACATACACCTCAGGAGTTTGGGAAGTTTGCGATTATTGTCGAACTATAACACCCTGACCCTCTCTTTGGCGGCGAACGATTACTAGGAATCACTTTAAGGGTTGTCGACTGGCCCCATACAAGTCACCATAAGCCTTTCTAGCATATTTCGTCATCGCTCACAGGCTACCTAGGAAACTTCCAAGGAGGTCACCAATGTCAAGATTGCTCCCCAACAAGCACGCTTAACTGTGTAGTTCCTAAGAGTGGGCTTCCTAAAAATAAAGGTGCACATTTGATGATATAAGTGGTCAATTCGATTCTTTTTAAGCCACACTCGAGGTGTTACAATCACCCCCACTTGAAGAGCATAACGTCCTCGTTGTGCCTCACCAACCGACCGACTTACGAGTCATCTTGACCGGAGGTCCACACCCAGTATCTTTGCCCCGCTAGGTGACTGCCCATGGGCTCTCTATCCACTGGCATAGCTCACGGTCCCGGGTCAGCTCTGATACCATCTGTAATGCCCAAAGCCCTCCCGGGCTACGAGCAATTACCAGGAAATCGCTTTAAGGATCGTCGATTGACCCCACACATGCTACCTGGAAAACTTCCTAGGAGGTTGCCCATCCCAAGATTGCTCTCCAGCAAACACGCTTAACTGTGTAGTTCTTAAGAGTGGGCTTCTTGAAAAGAAAGGTGCATCTTTGGCGATATAAGTAGTCACTTCGATCCTCTTTAAGCACACTCGGGGTGTTACAAGAACCAACCCCTTTCATGATACTTTCAAGGGTAACAAATCTAGACTCAAGGTGACTTAAGTCGGACACAGCATACATACCACCCCTAGCCCTACTATACCTAGAATTCAAGATCTCTAAAGGTTTTCCATTGCATGGTTTTCTCAGTTAGATCTTCTGGGAATTCCCAAGCATCACTAGGGTTCTTGAAGAGAAAACCCCCTTGATACATTTGCTCCACCATTGTCCTATTCTGTTGGTCAAGACCTTTATAAATCATATGGTATAAACGGGCATGGGCTGGCCTATGAAGAGGACCTTGGGATAATAGGTTCTTATATCTATCAAGATACTTCCAGAATGATTCCCTATCAGCTTGTACGAATTGATTAATTTCATTCCTTAGTATAGCTGTTTTACTATTGGCAAAATATTTTCACAAAAAGACTCACACAAATCCATCCCAATTGGTAATAGAATTTGCGGCCAAGCTATACATCCACTTTTTAGTATAATCTTTTAAAGAAAAATGAATAAATTTCAATCACAAAGTATCAACAGGAACATTAGGGTAGCACATCATGGAACAAATCTCCTCGAACTCTCGTAGATCAAGTAAGCATCCTCTATACCCGTAAACTTAGGAAGCATATAGGTATACATGAGTAATAATAAAGACACCCATCCAACGGGACCTAAGCTTACCTAAGAATAGATGCAGCCTCGAATCAAACAAGAACACTTTCATGCCTAGGGCAAAGTCTTTCCTTAAAATCATCTTGTCATAAACCAACTTCGCCCTTTACTTGGACAATCTAGCACTCTCATATGCCTCAGCCTGAGTCTCCTCGAACTCATTTAATTGCAGTCTCCTCTCCTCACCTGCTACAGTAAGATCATAGTTGAGGGTCCTAATGGCCCACCAAACTTGATGCTCAAGCTCAACTAGTAGATTGTAAGGATTCCCATATACTACCCTATCTGGTGATATACCTTAGGGTATCGTAAGCTATCCAATAGGGCCATAAAAGATTGATAAGCTTATCGGCTCAATCCTTCCTATTCACATTGACAATTTTTTCTAAAATCTACTTGATATGCCTGTTAGAAACCTCAACCTGCACACTAGTCTGGGGATGATAAGGAGCAGCTAGCCTATGGATCATAGAGTTATGTCTTATCAACAAATCAAAAGATCGATTGTTGAAATGTGTACCTTGATCACTTATAATAACACGAGGCATGTCATACCTCGAAAAGATATTTTCCCCTATAAACTTCACTACAACTATAGCCTCATTAGTCTTAGTGGGGATAGCCTCAACCTACTTAGATACATAATTAATAGCTAGCAAAATATACGCATTTCCAAAAGAAATTAAGAACAACCCCTTAAAATCTATGCCCTACACATCAAAGATCTGAACTATAATAATGGGGTTGAGGGGCATTATATCCCTCCTAGTGATACGACCCAACTACTGACATCTAGGGCATCTCCTATAATACTCATGGGCATCTTTGAACAAAGCAGGTCAATAAAATCCACACTGAAGGACCTTGGCCACTATCGTTTTCCCACTAAAGTTCCCTCCACGTGCTTGGTCATGATAGAAAGACAAGATACGTCTAACCTCATGATTTGAGATGCATCTCCTAACAATCTTATCAGAATAATATTTGACCAAGTGAAGCTCATCCCAAATATAGAATTTCACCAAGTGCAAAAATCTATCCCTATCATGCTTATTCAAACCCTTAGGAATAGTAACAAGATAGTTCATAATACAAATATACCAAGGGTTAGACTAAATCAAAAATAACAGCTCATTAGGTAAGCACTCAAAAATAGGGGCCTCAGTAGCACACACTACTCTAGACAAGTGGTTAGTAACAGCGTTTTCAGAACACTTTTTGTCTCTAATCTCACAATCAAACTCCTACAGAAGGAGCATCCATCAAGCCAGGGCTTAGCATCCTTCTTTGAAAGAAGGTGCTTAAGTGCAGCGTGATTAATATAAACAACGACATTAGAACCAATCAAGTAAGGTTTAAACTTTTTGAAAGGAAAGACCACAGCTAAGAACTATTTCTCAGTCATAGTATAGCTCATCTAGGCATCATTTAATGTTCGTCTAGCATAATAGATCACATGGATTTCTTATCAATATGCTGTCTTAAAACAACTCCAACAGCATAGTTAGAGACATCATACATCAACTTCAAAGGCTAGCGTCATATGGCAGGATGTAGAATGTGAGAAATGGTTAGGACTTCCTTCAGCTTAGTAAATGCCTCTAAACACTCGACAGAGAAATGAAATGGCATATCTTTAGTTAGAAGGTTGGACAAGGGCTTAGCAATCTTGCTAAAATCCTTAATAAATCAACGATAAAATCCAACATGTCCAAGAAATGACCTAACATCTTTCATAAAAGTGGGAGGGGAATGATTATTAATCAAATCAATCTAGGCCTTATCAACCTCAATACTATCACTAGAAATAGCATGGCCTAAGTCAATCCCCTTTTTCATCATAAAGTCACATTTTTCCAATTCAAGGTCACATGTTTTTCCGTGCACCTTTTCAAAACTTTCCCAAATTGGTCAAATAATTATCAAATGATGACCCAGATATTGAGAAATTGTCTATGAAAATCTCCATACAATGTTCAACTAAATCAGAGAATATAGAAATCGTACATCTCTAGATAGTGGTAGGGGCATTACATAGATGAAATGGCATCTTCCTAAAGGTATGGGTGTTGAATGGACAGGTAAAGGTAGTCTTCTCCTAATTCTTAAGAGCCATAGAGATTTGGGTATAACTGGAGTAACCATCAAGGAAATAGTAGTGTGAATGTCCATCTATCCTCTCTAACATGTAGTCCAAGAAAGGAAGGAAAAAGTGGTCTTTTTGGGTGGTAGCATTTAGTTTCATATAATCAATATATACGCTCCACCCAGATTGAACTCGAGTTGGGATTAGGTCATTCTTGTCATTCCTAATCATGGTAATACCAAACTTCTTAGGAATGACCTAACCAAGACTAACGCACTCACTATTAGAAATTGGGCATACAATCCCATGGTCCAATCATTTCACCAGTTTCTTTCTAACTACCTCCTACAGAGTCGGATTTAGCCTCCTCTAATGATCCCGATAAGGTCTTGCACAGTCCTCTAAATGGATCCTGCGTTGCACAACTGTAGGACTAGTACCCTTTTCTGTCTTCTAGGGCCCATCCTAAGGCTTCTTTATTCTCCCTAAATAATTTTTAGTAATTTTTCCTCTTGGTCATAGTCCAAATCAGATGTGGTAATCATAGGTAGAGACCCATCAGGACCCAAAAAATTATACTAAAGGAGTTAGAGAGGGGTTTCAAATCAAGTGAAATAGCAAAAGTATCACAAACCAAAACAACATTAGCAATAATGTCCGCAGGGCATATATTAAAGTCAAATATATCGTACTTAGGCTCATTATCCATGAAAAAGGACTCATACTTAATGTGAAACTCATCCATATGCTCAAACTCTTAACTCATCATAGAAAAATCACCCACCTAGTTAAAGGGAAGAATGATCCACGTCACTAAAAGAATCAGGTTGTCTTTGCATATTGAAAACATTCAAGTCAAGAGTCATATTGATAAAATAATGTTTCATCATATCATTCTTATAGTTAATCAAAGCATTAGATGTAGATAAGAAAAGGTGCCCCAAAATCACAAGAATATAGGACTCAGCATTAGGTACCCTATTTGTATCAAGTACCATGAAGTCAGCAGGAAATATGAATTCCCCTACCTTAATAAGCATTTCCTGCACAACACCCGTGGGAAGTTTAGTAAACCTGTCAGTTAACTAGAGGACAATCTTAGTAGGTCTTAACTCACCTAGTCCAAGTCTCTCGTATACATTGAATGGAAGTAAGTTCACACTAACTTCCAAATCCAGCGAAGCTCTATGAACGATCTAGTCACCCAACACTATAGAAATGGTGGGGCAACCTGGGTCCTTGCATTTGATAGGAATCTAACTAGAAATGATGGAGCCAACATTAGAAGTTAAGAAAGCTCTCTTGGGCACAACAACTGCCCTCTTAGCACTGCCCTTTCAGTAGTGCAAAGCTCTTTCAGAAATCTGTCATATGGGGCATTAGTTGGATAGCATCCAGCAATTGAATGTTGATCTTGACTTGGGAAAAAATCTCTTGGGTCTTATCAATATGAGGCTCGTCCTTCTTCCCCATGAGCCTGTTAGGGAAGGGAGCTATAGGTTTCTGGGCCTACAAAGGTGGAGTGGGAGTAGTCTAAGGAGGAGATGTAGTCATCGTAGCAGTAGGTTCATTCTCTTTAGACTCATCAGAATTATCATCAGCACAAGGGGGAATAGCAGAAGATGAAGATGGGGGTGATTTAGATGTTTCATTCACATTATCACCCACAAGATTGTCAACTCCTTATCCTGACTTCAAAGTTATTACAACATTAGTCTTTCTCAAGTTATCAGGAACTAAGCCAGAGGAGGTCTCACCCTTAGGGTTGGTCTCAGGTTGGCTGGGAAAGATGTCTTTCTCCCTGTTCGTCGTAACAAATTGGAAAAAAATTTCTATCAGTGCTCTCAACATTCTTTCATTATTCTCTCTCAATGTCCTTTCCATGTCACTTTTAATTTTCCTCTCATACTTATCAAATTCACTATAATTACGAGTAGACTAAGACTAGGCAATAGGTACAATAGGAGAAGGAGATGTTGGTTGCCTAGGTGCATTAGGAACACCGGTGGTGGTGTGGCCTCGACATGGTTTAAGAATATTTTTTAGAAAATTCTCTGTACTAGTTGGGCACTACCATATCAGGTCTACTACCCTAATAAAAATTAGGGTGATTGCACCACCCTGGATTAAAAGTAGGTGCATAAGGGTCATTCTTTGGTCTTTGATAGGCCATGTTCACTTGTTTTTGGTCTGAGGCCAACTGGTGAGCAAAGTAGAGGCATGTGCTCAAAGTATGATCCAATGCGTGGCATGGGGAGTACGCCTCACGAGTCTGGGATGCATAGCACCCCTAGCCCCATTATACCTAGAGTTCAAGTCGTCATCTTTCATGGTTTTCCATTGCATGGTTTTCTCAACTAAATCTCTAAGAATTCTTAAGCATCATTAGGGCTTTTAGAAAGAAATCCCCCCTGACACATTGACTCCACCATTGTTCTATTTTGTTAGTCAATGCCTTCATAAATGATTTTACATAAACGGGCTTGGTCTAAACCAGGGTAAGGACATTGGTATAATAGGTTCTTAAACATATTAAGATACTTCTAGAATAACTCCCTATCAGCTTGCAAGAATTGATTAATTCCATTCTTTAGCTTAACTGTTTTACTATTGGAGAAGTATTTTCACAAAAAGACTCCAATAAATCCATCCCATTGTTGGTAATAGAATTTGCTGGTAGACTATACATCCATCTTTAGCATCATCTTTTAAAGAAAAATAAATGAATTTTAATCCCACAGTATCAATAGACACATTAACGTAGCACAGCATAGAACAAACCTCTTCGAACTCTCGCAGAAACAGGTAAGCATCCTCTATGCCCCGTAAACTTAGCAAGCATATGGGTATATTAGGGTTGAGTCCGAGAGTAACATTTTCTAAGGCTGATATATTAAAACATGATGGTTCGGTGGTGCTATGTGAATAAAAGATGTCATTAAGATCCTAGGTAGAGGCTAAGCTTCACCCATCTTTTTATCCTTAATTTCGGGTTCTGAATCATTACTGTTTTCTAGGTTTGTCTCCAATATATACAAAAGCTTACTGTTAAGATCCCTAACCCAATCAGTCATGCAACCAAAACCCTTTCCTTTTTATGGGTTTTTATTTTTATTTATTTGATTTTTTTTAAGTAATAAAGATCAAATTATTAAGAAGATGGATTAATAGTAAAATAGAAGCAACCAAATTTAAACTAATCAAAGCAAGTAAAGTAAGCAATTAAGACAACTACTAAGATGAATTACTACTACCAGTATTCAAAGCAATTAACAATTAAAACTAGTGATAAATTTCAACACCATCCCTGTCAATGATGGCACAAACATGCTGTATCTCAGGAACTGTCACAATAAGCCGCAAGTGTCTAGCAAATAATAACAAGTTACCTCACACAGAATTTAGTTTAAATGATGAAATTAAAATAAATACCATAAGAGAGAAGAAAGAAATTACCTTAACTACTTAAAATTAACAGATGTAGAAAACCAAACCATGAAACAAGAGATCACCTCAAGACTTCAATACCATCGACCCGAAAGAGTGATAAAAATTGAAACATTAGATGAGAGAATTTTTTGGAAAGACTAAAATTGAAACTGATAAGCTTGAATTAAAACTAAAAGTAGAAAACTTGAACTAAAACTAGAACTAGAAGAATTGAAACTTGAGAAATTAAATTCAACATAAAAAAATTTCAGAAATCACAATAATCTCTCAAACTCTAAAACTAATGCTACAAGAGCGAGAAAGAGAATTTGATAATTTACAAGCACCCTAGGACCCCTATTTATACTAGTGTCAAGCCCCATCGTCTACTAAAATTCATAATACCCAAGCTAGCATTCCACTTTCCTAATTGTACTTAATTTTCAATTTATGCCAATAATCCACCTCCTTAATTTTGCTTGCCAAATCATATTGAAATTTTGGTGAGAAAAGAAGTCTTCCAATTCTAGATTGAATTAAGCTCGACTGGGTAGCAAGGCAAGACAGGTTAGATTGAGCTGGGCCACGTGCATTACTTTACTTGGGCTTCTTTGCTCTGAATTGGACCCTAAGCGGGGCATGCGTGGATTGAATCAGGCGTTAGCTTCAGGTTGCTTCTTTCCTGTTTTTATTTTCTATTGGATGATGATAGAAGTTGGATCACATGGGCGTGCTACTAAGCTGAATAAAGCCAGTGCTGGGTCGGGCCACGGGTAAAACATGGGTAAAACAGGCCCATATTGAGCATCACGTGCTGCTGGAGCGCTGACATTGGAACTAGGCTAGACGTGTCGCCTAACCTTGAACATACGTGTGCTCGCTTTGCTATATTATTTTTTTCCATTTTCTTATGTTTTTCTCTGTTGGCTAGACATTCAAGCTGGGCTTGGCATCATGTATCAATTGCACTAGGCATGAACCAACTATAAGACCAGAAAAGGCCAGACTGAACACTTCTGCTTTTGCTACTGGTATTTATGAATGATGGATTGGTCCAATTTTGCTTAATTCAAACTACTGTGCATGGCACAGATTGCTAATTTGTATTCGAATTGCATTGACTTAGACTCCAACTCTTGTTTCCTGCTTTCCCGCCCATTATTTCTTTGAATCATTATTTTCTACAAAAATCACAAAAACCAAATAAAACCTAAAAATAATCCTGATTTTGAGTAAAACTAAGTGATTAGACGTGATTAAATAGATAATTTTGGTGCCCAAACAGCAATAAGACCTTTGAACTTTAGGTCTTATGTTAATAGACAAAAATCTGCAAACTATAATACGAACTATGATTTCCCTTATTTATTGGCAGTTCTTAGGTATCTTTGCCTATTAGCAGAGCCACGTAACATATGATTTTTGGTTTCTCTACTTAAGGGGAGAGTAATGTAACATATGACCTTTGATTTCTCTGCCTACCGGTATAGCTATAAGCTTTGATTTCCCCACCTGTTGACAAAGCTCTATAACATGTAAAATTTGATTTTTCCACCTATTAGTTTAGAGCTTTAATTCCTCTACTTGTTAGCAGTGTAATATAACATATGAATTCCTCAACTAGGCTCTATTTTATAATTAGACATCCTTTAGGTGTACAACCTGTAATCACAAATTACAAAGATTGAATTTTTTTATAGATTCAATTGATTTAAAGGCGTACAATCTCTATTGAATACAAACTCCTCTGATTCTTTCTCTCTCAATGATGGATTTTCCAACCTTGAATAAAGAGGGGTAGAGACCTATTTATAGGAAAGCCGCCCCTTCGAAAGTCAAGACAGACCTTGACTTGGATTTTGGGCTTTGACCTAGGTTTTGGGCCTTCTAATCAGGCTTTACCCTAGACTATTTTGACTTTCGTTTGTTCGACTTTGACTTTGACTTGGGAGTCTCCCGGGCTTGAGCAGAGCATTGACTTGGAAGTTGCCTCGAACTTTAACTGGACGTTGACTTGAGAGTCGTTTTTTGATGTTTGATTTGTGAGTCGATGTTGACTTTGACCTTTGACTTTGACTTTGACCGCACCATCACTTGAACGTCGTTCGGGCTTAACGTCGTGGCTTGACTTGGTAGTCGTCTTGAGCCTCGGTTTGGGCTTTGACTCGAATTTTAACTGAACCCGGACTTGGTAGTCATCTGGGCTTTATTTTGGGCTTGACTTGTGAGTCTGTTTTGGGCCTGATTTGTGAGTCTTTTGGGCCTGATTAAATTAATTAAAAGGGTTGGCCCAATTAACTAATTTAATTTAATTTTGATATGGCACGAATAAATTTTTAGTGCCCACAAATTGCCCCCTCGAGACAAGGTCACGTACGAGACTTGTCGTTTTAGGGTGACCGACGTCTCGAATTTTTTTGAAACGTGCCATTTCTTGTAGCCTTCTTCCTTTTCTTTTTTAATTCACGCTAGCCAGGCCCGACTTTCTTCTTCAGACCGCCCCTTCTTCCTTTCTTGTAGTCTTTCATGTGGGCCGGCCCGTGATTCATTTTCTGTCTTCCCTTTTTTTTTTGGTGGGCTAGGCCGGCTTCTTGTTCTTTCCAAGCCAGCCTAGTCTGGCTTCCGTTAAGGCAGCATGCCTAAGTCACGTGACTAGTTAACTGTTCACCCTCCTTCTACCTTCTCATCGAATAGCCACCAGAACTGTTGCCCTCTTTGCTATTTTCTGCAACTCGAGCACACAACCCTTCCGCTTCCCTTTCCTCGACACCCAGAACCCATAACACCGCTGCCGCATGCCGCCACTATTCACGGTCATTGTGGTCTTCGTGCCACTATTCACGCTGCCAGTACTGCTAGTGAGCTTCAAAGCTTGATCTTTACACGATTTCTCATCATCGTCGTCGTCAGAGGTATCTCCTTCCCAAGATTTCTTCTTTTGCTTATTGATTTACACTATTTCTTTTGTTCAAAGGCGCCACCTTTTACACCATTGCTTTTGCTCGTTCAAAGGTGCCATCATGGTCATCAAAGGTGATCATCGAGTCTCTGCCCACATCCCCTGTTCGACTCTTGTGCAAGCCCAGGATTACCCATTTATTTTCGGCTTGATTTTTGACACTGCTTTGAAAGGTAAAGTTTCCTCTGTTTTTTTTTTGTTTTTTTTTTTTGCAAGCCCAGGATTGTTCTCAGAGCATATTTTGGGGCTTGGTTTGGTTTGTTGTTTTTCTTTCTTTTTGATTCAAATACATGCTTCAAGCTTTTGCTTTGGTGGGTTAGTTGATGGTATTGAGCATGACACTTTGGATGGGGTGTGCTTCGTGCTTGGTTTTTTTCCCCTTGATTTTGGTTAGTTTTGATATGATGAAATTCATGAAAATGAACGAGGAAAGGGGTGCTGAAGCTGGCACTATAGTCTGGGCATGTGTGTGAAGAAGGAGAGAAGTGAAAAGATCACAGGTTGAAGAACAAAGCTTGGCTGACAATAGAGAGGGAGAGTGAGGGAAAGACGAAAGTTTGGGCCTCTGTTTTTGTTCCTCTCTATTCAACTTCTGTGCGTGAAAATGGAAGATATGATGCCAAATTTCCGTAAGGTGTTGCTATACTCTTTTGCTTCCACATTGGTGCTTTCATTTCTATTGATTGCTTTCTGTTTCTGGTTTTCTTCTCTTTTTTTTTGAACTTGAGTTTGCTTTGATTTAGGAAAATTAGGGGAATTTGAGTTTTGAAGGGGGTTCATTCATTTTTTTTTTAAATTTTCTATTGTTCGAATAATCGACCCCCTCTTTTTTTTGCATGAATAAATGTTACCAGTGTTCTTTTTTTTTATGATCAACCCCCTTTTATTTGATGCTCATTGAGTCAGGGGTTGCTTGTTACATGGCATTTTATTGCCATTTGCAATGTTGTGTCATGGTCTCGAAGGACTTGCCCCTTTTTTTTTTGAAGACCGAGACCCCCCTTTTTTTTGTACTGTTGCTTGTGTAGGTTGAAGAGCCATTTAAAGAACCACTCGTGACACGGTTCGCTGCTTGGCCAAAGGCCTTGAACGGAACTAATGAACACAAAAGTGGTATGAAAACTTGAAGAACCATACTTGCGATACAGTTTGTTGCTTGGCTTTGGGCCTTGAACGGAATTGATATGCACGGAAGTGGTATGAAGATTTGAAGAACCACACTTGCGACACAGTTCGCTACTTGGCTTATGGGCCTTGAACAAAACTGATACGCACGAAAGTGGTATGAAGACTTGTGGAACCACACATGCGATACAGTTCGCTGCTTGGCTTATGGGCCTTGAACGGAACTGATACGCACGGAAGTGGTATGAAGATTTGAAGAACCACACTTGCGACACAGCTTGTTTCTTGGCTTTGGGCCTTGAACGAAACTTATACGCATGGAAGTGGTATGAAGAGTGAAGAGCAGCTAGTGTAGCAATCGACGAACATTTTGATTGATTTTACTCCACGCTTCCCCCTTATTTAGCATTTATTTTGTTTAGATGCCGCTTTGCTTACTGATTTCGTTCCTGACAAAGAATTAACTTTATGTTTGATTTTGTTCTTAGGTGATTTCTAATGGTATATCTTAAGGAGTTTCAGCGTGAAGGCAAGCCACTTCTTTCCGTCGTGGATAAGGAAAACGACAATCCTCGGTCAGGCAGCTGCTTCCAAATCTACCGTTCTCTGAGGAGGCCGAAAGCCAATCAGACTCATGTTATAGAGTCGTCGTCCTTTCCTTCCAAATTTTCCATCCGAGTGGAAAAGGGTGCGGAAGATGGTTCTGCCAGGTACTTTCTGCAGAGCACATATCATGACAAATCCAGCCTTCTCACTGAATTCCCTATGCTCGGGCGTCGCATCATATCCGGGCAGTCTAGATGGGGCTCGAACATGATCCTCTATGGTGACTTCGGCTATATTCCCTTGTTCTGGGAATGGACAGAGCATGTGCTTTCCTGTTTTGAAGCACGCTTGCGAAGGTGCGCTTTATACGAGGAGGTGTTTGCCTCGCTCTACTCTTACAGTCGCGATATACATATTGTGCGCGCCTTTTGTGAGAGTTGGTGTCCTACCACCAATACTCCTCACACGATATCTGGCAAAATGTCTATCTCATTATGGGATTTACACAAACTTAGTGGGCTCCCAAGTAGCGGCAAAGTCTACGATGAGACCATTCCCTACCTCCAAGCCTTTGAGCACCGGGATAAGCAAAACTTGAGGACTATGCCATCTTCCTGCAAGTTTTTGTTCGCTGCTTTTAGACATTTGGAAAAAATGCCTATCTGTGAGAAAGGCCTCAGTGCGAAGGCGTGGATTGACTTCTGGTGCAAGAAGAAGCTCATTCACAACCCACCAACGCGGTGTTGCCCGCGTAGCTCGACTCCCACAAGGACGCAAAATCCAAGTGGTCGAATTCAACCTCAAGATCCTTGCTGGAGTCGTGAGGAGTTAGAAGTCTTCAAAAGCTTGGGGGTTCCCAAAGAGAGGAGGGAAAGCACCTATCTGGTAGCGTATCTATCATGTTGGCTGTGCGTTTTTGCGCTTCCAGAGACCGGGGAGAAAGTCATTCGTTCGGGCACTTTTGAGGCTGCCAGCCTGATGGCATCTGGTACTACCTTTAGCCTAGCTATCCCTATGCTAGCCAGTATTTACCATGGCCTTAATGGGCTTACTACGGCTGCGAAGCCTTCCCATTCACGGTCATTCTTCCCCTGGCACTATCTCCATGGTTGGCTTGCCCATTATTTCAAGACTCACCATGCCTTGCAACCTCCCCCTCCGGGCCCTTTGATGGTGCTCTACTCCGAGTCACATATGACGCGCAGCGACCTTGGAGATGTTAGCGTATACATAAGGGCAGAATATCTGACATGGGGTGTCTAATGCTGGGGAAGAACCTATCAGAGACCCTTATCAACGATGGGAATTTGGATTCGGATAAGTCAGATTACCTGATCTCTCTTCGAGACGGCTTCCTTCCCATCCGTCGGGATACGACCTTCTATGTCAAACCCTATAGCCTGCACCGATTTAGTAGGAAATTTGGGTTTTGCCAGGGGATCCCTGGAGTACTTCTCGAATATCCTCGTACCCGGGAGGTGTCATACGAGAATGCCCTTTTATATTGGAAACAACTACTCTTTTTGGGAACTGCGTCTCAGGGCTTTCTTCCCTGTCATTCCTTGGCCTTGAATGAACACATCTCTTCGGCTTACTAGATTTGGTGGCCCAAGGTGACCATTAGTGACCTTCGTTCCAGCGCTTCCATTCTGCAGAAGAGTACGGAGGCAAGTTCATCCCAGCAAGACAAAGATACAGAGGCTGGCTCGTCGAAGAAGGTCAACGGGAAGAAAGGAAAGGATCCGGTGACCGATTTAGATGCTGAGGGCCCGAAGTCTGGTGATGACGCTCATGGGTCTCCGAGAGTTCACATTGCTGAGAGAAAGCGAGGTTTGGTGCTGGACAGTGACAGCGAGCCCGAGTCTGAGGCGAACTTCAGACATGGGGGGCGTAAGAGGCACGAGACCGTGACCCCCAAAGCTGGTAGAGTCAACCTTGGGGATGACTTTTTTTGATGACGTCCAGAGCTGCTCAGGCGAGCCGGGCAATCTTGAGGACGTATGCACCATTCCCTCGCCCTTTATTGTCATTTCCTTTTGCTTTGTTGCTTTGGTTTTGATCAGCATCGAATGATTCTATACTTATCTTGTTTTTCCCCCTTTTTTTTATTCAGATTGGGGAGTTTGACCTAGCACAGGAAGCGACACCCATTGTCGATGAGCATTTACTTGAGCATGTCAGCCGTGCTGCTAAATCTTCTGCCCCTAAGGCAACCCCGGGTATTGGCAAGGACATTGAGATTGTGAGGAAGCAAACATCCCCTCATAAGGTTGGGAGTTCAGCTTCCAGAGAAACAGAGACCTTGCGCGCATCAGCTACTCAGAGTCATCACTCAGTTGATGGCCCTAACTCGCTTGAGGTGGCCAATAGGGGGTTACTCTATGCTGACACTGATGTTGGCACTCCTGGGGGTTCGAAAGGAAAACTTTCCTGTGCAACTGCTCCCTCCACTACTTCCTTTTGTCCCGGACCTAGCTCTCAAAGTATTTTCACCGCCGCCATTCGAGTGATGGGGTACGAGTATTTGACCAGTTTAAAGAATGTAAACTTTGAAGAAGTAGAGGGAAAACTTCAAAGTGCCCCCATTATCTATAAAGGAATTGACCGGCTTTGTGCAGACCCGACCCCTTTGAAGAAAAGGGTTGAGGATTATGGGAGCGTCGTGTCAGCCTTCTTATCATTAAAGAAGGCAGTTTCCTCGTGCCACCACCCAAATGATGTAGCGATGGAGAAGGCGTTGTGCACCGAGCAGGTCAATCTTGCGCGCTCACGCCTTGCCACTGCGCTTGCAGATCTCAGTGCAATGACGGGGAAACTCAAGGGGGTGGCGCAGAGGTTGTTGATTTGGAGGACGCACTTCGCCTTGCCTGGGAAGAAGAGCACCAGCTTAAGGGTGACATCCAAGTCCAATCTTCCCTATTGGGTGCTGCTGAGGAGGAAGCTAATATGAGATCCAAAGCTCTTGCCGACCTCGAGATGGTACCCACTCTTTCTTCTGATGATGCTAAGGAGTTGGAGAGGCATGAGCAGATCATGCTAGGACTGCAGTCCTCGCTTAATCCCAACACTTGGATGGACACTGATTGATGTTCTGCTCAAATTGTATCTTTTTTTGTTTTTTTTGTTTTTGCAACAACTATTTGTAATAGACTTTGTGCCTTCCTTTATATGAAGTTTGATCGCCACCCTACTGTCTCTCTTTTATTATGTTTGACTGAACTTGATATTTGATTTAGCAAGCTGCCTACGTACTTATGGAAACATTACAATTCCCAATAAGTTCAAGTCATCACATAGTTTAACAAAATAAATTTTGTATATATTCGTTTTGCCGTACACAATTTATACTCTTGTGGGCCAGGAGTATTACAAATGAATTTAACTTGAAAGAATGAGCAGTTTAGGCTCTTACTTAGGAGCCTTACAACATTCTATTTTAAGGATAATAGCGCTTCAAGAACTTGCCGTTTATGGGTCCTACGCGCACTCTATCAACACCAATTATCTTGTAGGCTCCATTTGTGTAAACTTCTCTGACCACATATGGACCATCCCACTTTGAGGTGAATTTGCTTCTAGATTTGTGGGAGACAATAATCGGTCTTCTTACTGCCAACACCTGGTCTCCAACTTGGAAAGATCGCGGTCGAACTTTTTTGTTGAACGCTCTTGATAGACGGGCTTGGTAGCATTATATTCTAGCTTTTGTTGTGCCTGAAGTCTTTTCTCATCAAGGGCCTCCGGCTCAGCTATGCGAAGCTTGTGATTTTCGTCTTCCGTCAAACCTTCTTGTATGGCGATGCGCAACGACGGAATTTGGAGCTCTAATGGTAGTATGGCTTCAAATCCATACACCAGAGCAAAGGGGGTCGACTGTGTCGGCGTCTTGTATGTAGTTCGGTATGCCCAAAGAGCCTCCCTTAGTCTTTCGTTCACTTCCGCCCATTTAGAGAAGTAATCAGTGGTCGCTAAGATGTAGAAATGACTAGCCGATGATTTAGGCGTGATTGGTCGGACAACATCAAGGCCCATGGTTCAAATGGCCAGGATGCAACAGTTGGGTGAAGAGGTTTTGGGGGTTGATGTATGAAGTTAGCATGGAACTAGCAAGCATCACATCTCTTTGCATAATCCATGCAATCTTGCACCATAGTTGGCCAGTAGTAACCCATCCTTTTAATATGATCATGTAGCCTAGGCCCTAAGCGCACGCGCCTAAATGAGCTTCTGCCATCGCTTACTTTGCCTCTTCCAGGTCCAAACATTGTAACCAAAGGCCAAGAAAAGAGCGTCGATAGAGCGTTCCTTTGTAGTAAAGGAAGCTCGAAGCTCTACGTTGTATTTCCGTCTTATGGTTTAGGTCACTAGCAAGTTTCCCGTGCTCTAAGTACTCAATTATAGGTTGGCGCCAGTCTTCTGTGTCTATTTCAAGAACACAGATCATGTTGACGTCTTCATCTGAGTCTTCATCATCAGGCGGAACGACCCAAGAGCTACATACTGGAATTATCATTCCTTCTTCTGCCCCCAGTGCCAAGGTGGTTGCGAGGCTTGCCAGTGCGTTAGCCATCTTGTTGGCACTCCTTGGCACATGTTCTAACTTGACCATCTCCAACTTATTTAGCATGTGTAATGCCTGCCTGTGATATGGGACAAGGTCTTCTTTCTTAACCTCGTATTCGTCAAGTAGTTGATTGATGACCAACTGCGAGTCACCATATATGTTGAGGTCGGTGATCCCATCTCAATGGCCATGTCAAGACCCAAGCCAAGCGCTTGATATTCTGCCATATTGTTAGAGAATAACTGAGTGAGCACAAATGAATACAGGAGAATGTGCTTTTCAGGGGAAACGAAGACCACTCCTGCACCAGCGCCATCACGCCTAGCCGCACCATCGAAATACATTTCCCAAGGAGGGAGGATATCGATGTAGAACACGTCTTCTCCCGGTAAATCATCATTTAGCTCCCAATCATCGGGAATGGGATGATCTGCTAAGAAATTTGCCAACGTTTGTCCCTTAATCGCTTTTTGGGGTACATAGACAAGGTCGTACTGTTTTAAGATGACCGGCCATTTTGCCAACTGCCCATTTAAAGTTGGCCTAGACAAGATGTACTTTATGGGATCAGCTTTGGAGATCACTTGTACTGTATAAGCCTGCATATAATGCTTGAGTTTTTGGACGACAAAGATGAGCGATAAGCACATCTTTTCAATGGGGGAGTACTTCGATTAAGCACCAACCAACGTACGACTTAAGTAGTGTAGGGCGACTTCTTTTCCTTCCTCATTTTCCTATACACAAAATGCTCCTAAGGATTGTTCCTGAGCTGCAATGTACAGTCGAAGAGGTTTGCCAGGGATGGGTGCTCCCAACACCGGAGGATGGGACAAATATTCCTTTATTTTCTTGAAAGCCGTTCGACATGAGTCGTCCCATTCGAATGATGCTTCTTTTTTCATAAGGTGGCTGAAGGGATGGAAACGTCCTGCAAGATTTGAGATGAATCTCCGGATGTATGCCAAGCAACCTTGAAGTCCGCGAAGCTCTCTGAGATTCTTCGGCTCGGGCATCTCTTGAATTGCCTTGATCTTTGATTTGTCAATCTCAATTCCCCGATGGTGAACGCTGAAGCCCAGGAATTTCCCGGAGGTGACACCGAACGCGCACTTGAGTGGGTTCATCTTCAATTGGCATCTTCATAATCGCTCAAAGATTAGACGAAGATCTTACAAGTGGTATGCCCTCTTCTTGGACTTGACCACCAAATCATCGACGTAGCATTCAGCTTTTTTGTGAAACATATCGTCGAAAATTGTTTGCATTGCCCTTTGGTAAGTTGCTCTTGCATTCTTAAGTCCAAAGGGCATCACCTTATAGCAAAAAATGTCTTTAGGTGTGCGAAAAGCTGTGGCCTCTTGATCCTCTAATGCCATCAGAATATGATTGTTTCTTGCGGTACAATCCATGAGCAACAGCGCTTCATGCCGTGTGGTTGAATCGATCATGAGTTCCGTGATAGGCAACGGGAAATCATCTTTAGGACAAGCGTCATTGAGATTCCGAAAGTCCACACAAATTTGAAGTTGCCCGTCTTTTTTCCTGACGGGCACGATGTTTGCGATCCACGTTGGGTATTTGACCTCGCAAATGAATCCCGCCTCTATGAGTTTGTTGACCTCCTTTTCAATTTTCGGTATCAACTCCGGGCGAAAACGTCGTTGAGGTTGCTTCTTAGGTGAAATACCCCTTTTGATAGACAGACGATGGACTGCTACCTTTGGATCCAACCCAGACATTTCTTTATAGCTCCAGGCAAATACATCCTTGTACTCGGACAGGAGTTCCAAGTACTGTGTTTCCTCCTCGGGTGTAAGTGATGAGCTTACGTGGATAGGACGAGGCTCTTCATTGGTCCCAAGACTTAACTCTTTTAACTCATCAACTGTAGCTTGCCCCCCATCTTCGAAGGTTTCAGGAGTTTCAACCAGCTCTATTTCTGAGTCTGAGTCATCACATTCATGTGCTGTGATATGATTGGAATGAACAACTTCTTCTACCTCTGCGTCATTATTAGAGTTAGAGTTGTTTTGTTGACATGTGAAGATCACAGTACGTCTCTTTACTCTTAATGACCCGTCCGTTTTCACATCCAAGCTGGAGAAACGCTTCATACGAGAAGGGATAGAGCTCTGGACTTCATTTATCACTCCCAAGCGGCTAAACACAGAACTTTTCTCCTGCTGAAGCCGGGAGCTTGAAAACTCTTTACCAATTTTTATCCTGGCAAACAATGAACGCCTTGACTGGGGAACATCTTTGACTCTGTTAAAAACAGAGATTTCGTGGCCTTTCCCTTTCCCCGTTCGGGTGAACACTGATGGACGTTTTCTCGAAGCGGGCGATTGCAGCCTATCAAACACCAAAGGTTTTGGGTTAGGTGGAGCACTTTCCTTTTCATTCTCATCCACCTCTTCAGCTGAGATGTGTTAGGTTGCCACTTTCTTGTCCTTTCGCCGCCCTGAGATTCTGACTGGCTAAGGTGGCGTGAAACCCAGTCCAACTTTTGAGACGCCTACTGAACCTCCCTGCTCTTGGATCTTTTTCTGAGTTTCATTAAGTCCATGAGGCTTGACCTCGACTACCTTCCCTAAGGTAGCTGGGTTTTGAAAGTCCTGACCAGCCTTTTTCATAAGCTTATAGGCGTTGGGATCAAATCCTTCTTTAGTTCGCACGCTTGGCAAGTCATCGTTTTCCTTGGAAGAGACGACAAACCCCCGAATAGGAGGCCGACTCACCTTTGCCTACCACATCTTAAGGGTTGGAACTGTTACACTCCCTTTTAGAGAAGTTAAGCTAGCTGCATCACCCTTAATAACTTTGGTCTTGTTGCTATTGCCCTTGCACTCACCGAACGGTGATTCGCTCTCCTTGCTGCGAGACCTAGGTATATACCTTAAAATTGGCGGTATTGATCCCGTTGAAGCGGTAACTTGTTTAGTGACTGGGTCAACATCAGAAGTAGTGCCACCTTGCTTGCTTGCTTATTTCTCGAGCTGCTGCTTAAGAGCATCATCCTTTGTTGCTTGAGGGGCTTTCTTTGCAACACCCTTGCCTGTGGAAGAAATGGTTGACGACATGGTTTCTTTAGGTGCAGTACCTTCTTCAAAGAACCTTGCGTCTACAAAATGAGATTCAGACTTGGTGAATGGCTTGACATCCCCATTTATTTTCTTCTCTCCATCACGGTAATACTTGAGGCATTAGTGTAAAGTGGAAGCGACTATCCCATGCTCATGAAGCCATGGTCGCCCAAGTACTAACCTGTAAGATGTTTTGGCATCAATTACATGGAAGATGGAAGATGTCGTCAAATCTCTGATTATTAGTACAACGCGAATCATACCAATTACACGCTGACCTTCAAGGTTAAAGCCTTGAATCATCATTCGGCTCTTAGACAGTTCTTCCACTGTGATGCCCAAGGCGTTCATTGTTGACTTGGGCATGATGTTGACAGCTGATCCTCCATCCACGAGAATGCGCCTGACTTTTTGTTCCCTGATATAACTAGTCACAAACAAAGGACGATTATGGGGCTTAGATCCCAACAACAAATCATCATCAGTGAACATGACTACAGTATTGCAAAAGGTGCACTGAACAGGGTCTTCTGTTGATGCTCCCACATCCTTGATTTTATCAGCGTAAAGTTCTGGGTGTTGTAAGGCAGCAACAGCATGTTGGCACATCTCATGAGGCAAACAAAAGATTTGTCCCCAACCCATATGAGATGGCAAAGCTTTCAAGATAGTTAAGGTTTTATCAGCTACTTGAGGAGACTCCTTTTGTCCGTCGCTTCCTTCGTCTTCCTCTTCTTCGAGTTTAAAACATGAGGTCATGCTGATCGTAACTTTCTCAAAGAAGCCTGTTGGGAAAAACTCTTGGAGTGTGACAGGGACAAGCGGTTCCTGCTCAAGGAGGTCAATAGGCAAAGTTTCGTGCCCTTTGACATTCTTGGACTTTTCCCTTCCTTTTGAGTGACGAGGACTCTTCTTTCTTCCTTGTCTCTTCCGGCGGCGGAGAGGTGGCGACTGCGCTTGGCTTTGCTTCCTTGGCCTCCGACGAGTGACAAGATTCCATCCCTCTTCATCCACATCAGCCTTATCAGAGACATCCACAAAAGGATCAGCCTCTATCAAGGATCCTTTAGTTGCAATTGGAACCACCACCGGCTCCAAACTTCCAAGTTGGATTGTAACTAATTTCTCTCTAAGGGAGGAAATCAATCAAGTGTTTACTCTACCACGAGGTTGAGTATGCTTTGGCTTCCCGGGCAATGAGGAATATTCCAGCTGAGTGGAGATATGATTTATCTCAGCAGTGTCGTCCAAATCCAATATTATCTTCCCATCCCTGGCAAGTTGCATAATACGCTCCTTGAGCGTTATGCACTTCTCAAGAGGGTGGCTAACCACCCTATGATACCGACAATATTTTGGGTCGGTAACTCTTCCAGCTTCTTCAAGGCGTTTTGGATCTGGAAGCTCGATAACCCCATTTTGACGGAGATCATCGAGCATTCCTGATAAGTCTGAATCAGGGAAGGGGTATTCTTCTCCTGCAATTCCTTCAATGTAGGACGCTTATTCCCAGCATTCTTGGGGAATTCACTTTTCTTGTTTTCATACTTAGACTTTCCAGAGATTCGAACCGGTTCCCCAGTTGAAGCAGCCATGGATTCCTTGTTCGAGGACTTTGAGGACTTAGGATTTTTCTTGAATTTACCCTTGTCCTTTCTAAAGTCAGGTAAGGAAGAAGACTTGCCACAACGACTTGCAATTGTCATCTCCATATCATGAGCCTTCGTTGCCAATTCATGGAAAGCCCTTGGCTTGCTCATTTGCAAGACATGCAGTAAATCCCACTCCATGCCTTGCGCACACATTTCAACAGCTGAAGCTTCTGTCAGACGATCTTTGTACTCCAGACTAAGGGATCTTCAGCGATTGATATAATCAAGCACTGGCTCGTCCTTCCATTGTTTGGTGTTCGTTAACTCTGTCATGCTAACAATGCGCTGAGTGTTGTAGAACCTGTTGAGGAACTCTTGCTCCATTTGTTGCCAGTTGTCAATGGACTTTGGCTCCAAGTCTGTGCACTAGTCGAACGCAATCCCTTTTAGAGTACGGACGAACTGCTTCACCAGTCGGTCACCCTCTGTGCCAGCATTGCTGCACGTTTCAATGAAGTGTGCGACATGCTATTTGGGGTTGCCCTTGCCATCAAACTGGTTGAACTTGGGAGGCTGATAGCCATGGGGCATGCGCAACGCGTCAATCCTCTTTGTGTAGGTGTAGGGCTTTGTGTACAAATGAGTCTTGTGAGACCCTCCTCCTAGCTGAGCCTTTACTGCGTTCGCTATCAAGCTCTGAATCTGCTCAACTGACATTGAACTTAAGGAGCAATCCTTCTTAGCTTTGCGGTCATTGTCAGATTCCTCGCTGTGATGTGACTCTTGTCAGAGTCTTCAGCTCCCGAACCCTTGTTAGAAGCTTCAAAGAACTTCTTTTCCAGCTTCTTTGTCAGTTCAGCGATTTGGTCGTTCTAGCGCTTGATTTGGGCGTCCTTCTCAGCACTCTCTTTAGAGAGCCTATCCAAGATAGCCTTCATACTTGCCAGCTGCTCTTCGAGGTTAGTAGCTTCTGTCATCATGACTGGCATGATGACAGTGTCAGAAGATTCAGCTTCAATCTCTAACATGCGCGCCTCCTTTGGCGATGGCGTAGAGGAGTCACTACTATAATAGTCTTCAACCTCACAGATTGGAGCTTGAAGGCTAAGTTTTTGAATTTCATCCATCCAGACGACGCCTTGCGTTGCATCTTTGAGTCTTGGAATTTGGATGGGGACGATGCAATCTTCCTAGCAGCGGTTGACAGAGCAGCTTTTGCCATGCTCCTGGTCTTCATGGTATGAGCGTGCTGGCTAGAAGTGACACTCGCTTCACAGGATTTAAAAGAGAAGGATCCCGTGTTCTTCTTCTTCGTAGCTTGCGCGGCGATATCCTTTGTAGCCATGTCTCCGTTGAAGATGATGTTCTTGTGAATTAAAAGTCTTGTTTTTTGAGAGAAAGAGATGAGATGTAGAGAGGTCCCATCGGGCGTGCCAAATTTGTAATCACAAATTACAAAAATTGAATTTTTTATAGATTCAATTGATTTGAAGGGGTACAATCTCTATTGAATACAAACTCCTCTAATTCTTTCTCTCTCAAGGATGGATTTCCAACCTTGAATAAAGAGGGGTAGGGACCTATTTATAGGAAAACCTCCCTTTTGAAAGTTGGGTTTTGGGCTTTGACTTAGGTTTTGGGTCTTCTAATTAGGCTTTACCCTAGACTATTTTGACTTTCGTTTGTTCGACTTTGACTTTGATTTTGACTTTGACTTGGGAGTCTCCCGGGCTTGAGCAGAGCATTGACTTGGAAGTCGCCTCGAGCTTTAACCGGACGTTGACTTGAGAGTCGTTTTTTGATGTTTGACTTGTGAGTCGATGTTGACTTTGACATTTGACTTTGACCGCTCCATCACTTGAACGTCGTTCGGGCTTTAGGTCGTGGCATGACTTGGTAGTCGTCTTGAGCCTCGGTTTGGGCTTTGACTCGAATTTTAACTGAACCCGAACTCGGTAGTCATCTGGGCTTCATTTTGGGCTTAACTTATGAGTCTATTTTGGGCCTGATTTGTGAGTCTTTTAGGCCTAATTAAATTAACTAATAGGGTTAACCCAATTAACTAATTTAATTTAATTTTGATATGACTCGAATAAATTTTTAATGCCTACACAACCCTTATGCAATTTATTAGTTCAATACAATTTATTAGCTCAATGAACCAAGATAGCTAATAAAGTCCAAACTCATAACCCCT
Organism: Selenicereus undatus; assembly: GCA_017589665.1. Lineage (NCBI taxonomy): Eukaryota > Viridiplantae > Streptophyta > Magnoliopsida > Caryophyllales > Cactaceae > Selenicereus > Selenicereus undatus. The sequence goes on along the minus strand of JACYFF010031956.1, from coordinate 32,055,887 downwards.
AACCACCCAACGTAACTACCACTAATCTCAAGCTCAATTGCATTTTAAAGCTAATTAAGGCCAATTACAAAACATGACATACTTTGCTTCCATAATTATGTCAAGTTTTCACTATATCTTTTTCTGGATAATTTCATTGAAATTGAGATTATAAAACTTAGGTCTAAACAATTGACTCTCGAGCTCTTACCTTTGGATGGAAATAATGATCAAGATTGTTAGAGGATGATGGCTGAGGCAGTGGTCGACGGTCTGGGCATGGGTTGTGGCCCTTGTTCCTTTTGCAGTAAAGGTGAGCGGGACGAAGGGATGAGATTCATTATTTACTTACCTTTGTAGAATTAATATCTAGAAAAACTCCTTCACCTCTTTTGTCTTTTAATTATTTAATTCATGATTATATTATAAAATTTACGATGTTAAAGGTCATTTTAGCCGCACAAATAATTTCTATTACCCCCCTTGGGGGAGGACGTTTAAGTAACTTCATCATATCGAAATTAGTGTGATTTTATAAATTTTCTTTCTACGTGGTCAAGAGTTGACCACACATTTGGCTCAACTCAATTTGCCACGTATTTTTATTTCACTCCATTCCTTAATCGTTAAGTAAATTAGTTGGGTTTACGTTGAAATTCTTCGTTATTTAGAGGTGCTTGCATTTGCAGATTTGCATATAATGTGTATGTTTTCGTAATTTTATACACTTAACAATTTTGCGGTTACTAAAATTACTTATTTCAAGCATTCCTTTTTACTATGATTCAAAAGGTGGATGGATCATTGCTTTAATTAATATTATAGTTGTATAACTAATACTGCATTAGAAATTACTCTTTTTACGAAGTGTCCAATAATTTAGAAGTTGTTGATGGGAACTTTGTAAATTACCTAATGGATGATGAATAGGCGAGGGAGAAAGTTCGTGCATTCTTAAAAGTCTTTTATGAAGCTACATATGCATTTATTGGGTCCAAGTATCCTATATCCAACCTCTATTTACCTAATGTCATAAGACTGAGATTAGTGTTGATAGAGGATGTGGAAAAAGGAGATAATTTTTCTTAGAATCATAGCAACTAGGATATTTACTAAGTTTGAGAAATAATATAGGTTGATTTCAGCAATATAATGGCTGTTCTACCATTTTAGATCATAAGTAAAAGTTTTAGTTTGTAAAGTATTTCAAAAAATAAAGAACCTAGTTGAGTACATGAACACCCAGCCGCTGAGCTCTGTACAAACTTGTGCTAGGAGATTACATGACTTTATATTCAAAGGGCTCTAAATCAAACGGGGAGTACAACAAATGCATACTCGCAGGGATCTCTTATAATTTTTCTATTCCTACGGATGCGTGAGGGGGTTTACTCTCGAAGGGGAAAACAATTTTTTAAAAAACGTTATATAGAACTTACTTTAACCAAAATCAATATATTATTTAATTTAAATAATAAATTTTAATATTTATAGTTAATCATCAATTGAATGGTAAAATTGTAATATTTGTCAACTATATGAACGGATACAAACGACACTAAAATCAAATGGATTTTATTACCATATAATATTATATATATAATTTTATAATTATAAACTAGATAAAAAAATTAATATTACACAATATATAAATATTAATATTCTCTATTATCTAATGATATTATTTTTTTCAATTTAATGCTTAATGATATAAGTTTTAAGTTGAGATAAAACTCCTGAGTTCTTAAAAACATGGTACAACGATACATTTTGTAAAATGGTGACAGAAAGAAATGGTGAGGAAGTGCATGATGACCGCGTGTCTCGGCTAAGGCCTCTTTAGGCGCCAACTCATGGACTGAACGAAGCGCAACACCCAGAATCAGCCAAATCAACTAAGTCCCAGAACAAAGCACAAATTCTCACTACTTTAGTTCAGTTCATCGGTTCATCCCTATCCCAACCGAAAACTAAACTGAAAAAAGAGCCACGAATGATGGAGCAGGCAACAGCCGGGGGCACGATGATGGAGGCAGCAGTGGGACTGACAAGCGGGACAACTGACAGGAATAAGATGAAGGTGATGGTGGCGTTGGATGACAGCGATCCCAGCTTCTACGCTCTCAGCTGGACTCTCAGCACTCTCCTCAAGGTCAAAACTACTGCAACGATGACGACGGTGGAGGGTGATATTAGTGCTCGTCATCCCCCTGAAGAAGGCTGCTTGTTCTACCTTCTTCACGTTCAACAACCCTTTCATAACTATGTCTTCCCTGCTGGCCCCACTTTGCATACTGGTATCTTTACTCATCATATTTCATATTAGCAATTCTTATGTGATGAATTATAAGGTGCAGAGACTATATTGTACATATCCATAAACCTTTCAAACAACTTATGAGTTAATGAATATGTAGTCGATGCTGAGCCAAACATGGTGAAGCCAAAATTGATTTGACATGAACTAAGATTCTGACTCATATCGAGGCCAAACAAGTTGTTTGTTAGATGTATATTCAAATTGAATTGATTGAGATTCGTTTACCTGTACAGTAGAAATTAAAGTATATAATTGATTCTTTTTTTCACACAACTTTATTTTGTTGGGAATTCCAAAACATGCAATGGTTTTATGGGAATTAACTTCAATGATCCTTGTAAATGAGGGGAAAAGGTGTGTATGACGTGTTGGATAAACACATCATCTCATGCTTTTCTTTCCCAGAGCCTAAAGTCTCGTGCAGCTAGTGAATCGTATCTCTTGATTTTGGACTTTTTTTTTTCCTTTCGAAATTTTATCAGCTCGGAAAGAGCATTTGTCTCTTTCAAATGACTTGTTTTACCTAGTTGGAGTTCTATTGGAGTTAATGTTTCCTAGTTTTGGTTCATTCATTTGTGGGGAAGGGTAAGAGTATCACTATAAAGTTTACGCAAAACAGTAGTACTCCCTAGTGAGCAGCTTCACTGTTTCTGTGACATCGTGAGGAGCAAATGTGCCTTCATAGATATGATGTTTAAAGTTATGCTTGCAAAACATTCATTTGGTCCAATTTTGAGTCAGTTTTGGGCTGGGTCATGTTCGGGTCGATAGGATTTTGGTTTTGGGTGGGACAATCTGTGTTTGGGTTGACTTCAGGTCAATAAATGTTTGGTCCAAGAAAGTTGCATTGTGAGAAAAGCAACTTTGGAAGCAAAAAGTTTTCGTTAGGCCTGTTTTGGTTTGGGTCAATTCAGGTTTGGATATAATTGGGTTAGCCTATATATTTTGGGTGTTGATTAGTGCGGACTCATTTCAACTTGGGCCAATTTGCTTTTGGGTGGAAGCCAAGTTAGCCTATTTTAGATGTTGATCAATTGGCCATGGATTTGGGTCATTCAGCTAAGGTTTCGAGTTGGTTTTATCATTTTATTTAAAATCCTGGTTTGAAAGAAAATAACGAGGTCAATAAAAGATAAAATTACATTTTAAGGTAAAATTTTTGCTATTCTGCTTGCGTATGTGTTAGATTGTGCTTTCTTGGATAGAGTAACCGCAGTTGCGCAAAAGCATCAGGAATAAGAAAAAGTTATTTGGGCCACATAATTAGCGTGCAAAATAAAGTGGTCCAACAAACTCAACCTATGAAGCCATCTAATTTCAAAATAATTAGCCTTTTATTTTATCTATCTCAATACTAACAAAATATGCCACTGATTCCGTCAGTGACTTTGCAAGTAAAGTTCTCAATACATTCTAATCACGAGATTTGTACATAAAATAAAACTATAGGTATGTTCTTTTTCACAATAAGATATGTAATTTTTTGCAATAAGATATAGCTATAAGCCTTAAGAAAATGGAAGGAGCTCTAATGAGATATAAGAAGTTATAAGGAACTGTAAAAAGCCATAATTAAGGAGCTGTAAGAATTGTAAAGAACATGTAAGGAGTTGTAAGAAACTCTAGAGATAGAATTAAAAAGTTGCTCAATGATTAAAAGGTTGTACAATATAATTTTTAGATATGTATGCATAATTATTGGTCTTTAATATATGAATTGTGAAAAAAATATTTCGTGAAAGTAAATTGCATGTATAAGTGATATGTATAAAAAAACATTATAAAATCATTAAACAAATTAAATTTTAACATTACAGGGAAAAAATATTATTTTTCTACAATAATCATTTTGGACGATAAAAAATAATATTGAAATAAAACAATCAATGAAAATAAACCTTTAAACAAGTCAATTAAACAACAGTAAGATAAATTCAAGTCGACAAATATGTAGAACGAAATATGTCCTACACTTGAGGTGGTTTTTTGATATTAACATTAGTGTCGCTTCCTTATAGGCAAATAAAAAAAAATGAAATCCTATTTAAATTTAACATTTTGGAATTAAATTCAACTCAGTGTTCAATTGTATGATCATAGTAATTAAGTTGCCATGGATAAACTTATTGATGAAATAACTTAAATACTTTTTTCACCTATAGTTTGACTATTTTCATATATCATTTACTTCAAAACTTAAAGATAAATACGATTTTTGTAATATAATTTTAAAACATGTTACTTATTTTCTCTATAATGGCATATATGTTTCATATCGAAAGTTAAATATTAGTTCACATCATTGAATTCTATTTTTATGTTTATACAAATATTATATTCATAAAAAAAAATCTAGGAAGACTTTTCATATTGGTGGCATATATAAAAAAGAAAATATATGCATATTTCTATAAATACTACAACACCACCACCTCCTAGTATACTAGCAAGTAGGCAACCTTACCTCTACCAGCATCCCTGCTCGTAAAGAGGCTGAATCCAAGAGACCCACAAAAACAATGATTTTGTGAAAACATTTTATAAAAGAAGGATTTTGCAAAAAACATTAATGGAAAAAAAAAACTAGGGATTCACAGCAGGAAATGAATTAAGAAATACTAATAAATCAGGTGGTCGTAATTATATAAACATACGTACAACATACGTACAACAAAATAGAGGAAGATACTATACCTTAACAAACAAAGGTAGGCAGACAATGTCTCTTCCCATATGTATGTACTACTTGCATACAAACACGACTTACGAAAAACCACAACTAAACATACCCTAAGCAACCGAAAAAACCACAACCAAATCAAGTGGCCAATTGTCTGAGATCTAAAATTCTAATCTTTATCCCGCCATAGTCTCCTACCCTGAGTCATGTCCTCCGTAAATCTTACAACTTTTACCTTCGGGGATATTAATCCTCTTACATATCCTCACTGCAGTGTCCGCGCTCCTTCTTTTCACATGGTCAAACCATCTGAGTCTTGTTTCTCTCATTTTATCTTCTATGGGAGCCACTTTAACTAAATCTTTGATTACCCCATTTCTAATTCTATCCATTCTCGTATAATAACACATTCACCTAATCATTCTCATCTCTACTACCACCAACCTTTGGACTTACGTTTTTTTTTATATGCCAACACTCTGATCCATACAGTACAGCCAGTCTAACTACCATGCGATAAACTTTGTCTTTTAATCCTACATGCATCATCTTATCACACAGCGCACCTGAAACATATTTCCATTTATGTCATCCCACTTTTATGTGATGGTTAATATCTTCGTCAATATCTTCATTCTATTGAATGATCGAGCCTAGGTATTTAAACTTATCGACCTTAGGTATCGTCATCCCATCAATGGTGACTTCTCCCCCACATCTACTCTTCCACTGAAACAATAATGTAGGTATTAAGTTTTTGATCTACTTACCCTAAAACCTCTAGACTCCAGTGTAAGCCTCGATCGCTCCAACCTGTTATTAAATCCCTCTCTGGTCTCATCAGTAAGAACAATGTCATCTGCGAATAACATACAGCATGGTAACTCATCTTAAATCCCTTTTGTAGGTTCATCCATAACTAGAGTGAAAAGAAATGGGCTTAAAGCGGAACCCTGATCCAGACCTGTGTCAACGAAGAAGTCATAGGTAGCCCCTCCTGGTTACCTAATACTCATCCTACCTCTCTCATACATATCCTTAATAACTCGAATATACATAGGTGACAGTCCTTTCTTTTCCAAGCATCTCCATAACACTTCACGTAGAACTCTATCATAAGCTTTTTCCAGGTCAATGAACACCATATGAAGATCTACCTTTCTATCTTAGTACAATCCCATAAGTCTTCTAAGGAGGTAAATCACTTCTATGGTCGACCTGCCAGGCATAAAATCAAATTGGTTCTCTGATATTGAAATATCCTTCCGCAACTTTCTCTCAATTCCTCTCTCCCATAACTTCATAGTGTGATTGAGCAACTTTATACCCCCATAATTATTACAATCTTGAATATCACCTTTATTCTTGTACAATGGGATGAGTGTACTAAATCTCCATTCTTTGGGCATCTTAGTGGTCCTAAAAATAACATTGAAAAACTCTGTTGGCCACTCTAATCCCTCTTCACCCAAACACTTCCACACTTCCACTAGTATCTAGTATGGTCCCTCTACCTTCCCATTGGTCATCCTTTTTAGGGACTCTCTAATCTCGTCCTTGCTGATAAGTTCACACAATTAAGGATTGAGTCGCCTCTCACTATTCTCTCTTTCGCTACTTTGAAAATCTTCCATCACTTCACCATTGAGGAGTTTGGAAAAGTACCTTTGCTATCTCTCCTTGATTTCTGCATTATCAGACAACACCTTACCATTTCATCTTTGATGCACCTCACGACACCCAAGTCCCTAGTTCTTCTTTCCTCAGTCATCGCCAATTTAAAGACTTCTCACCGTCCTTGGTATCCAGTTTTTGGTATAACCTATCATAAGCCATACTCTTAGCTACAACAACAACTTTCTTGGCTACCTTTTTTGCTGCTTTATATCTAACTCTATTAATCTCTTTCTCTTCATTCGCTCCACTGCTCATGAAAGCAGCATATGCCTCTTTTTTCTCTTTGGCTTTCTCCTTTACCTCCTTGTTCCACCACTAGACTCCCTTCATTATGTTACCCCCTCTCCTAGATGTCCCTAGAACTTTCTTAGCCGACCTTCGAATACATTTTGCCATAGCCTCCCACTTTGTATCTGCATCCTCTACCTGCCTCCAAACTCCTTCTTCAGTAATCATCTCTGGTAATTTGATAGTGTTCTCCTGAGTAAGCTTCCACCACTTAACTCTAGGGTCCCCAACACCCCTCTTCTTTCACTTTGAATATTTGAACTCCACATCCAACACTAGCAACCTATGCTGAGTACCTAGATACTCACTAGGTATCACCTGACAATCCTTACATAACCTCCGATTAACCGACCTAATCAGGAAGTAATCAATCTGAGTCTTTGTGGAACCACTCTTAAAGGTCACCAAGTGGTCCTCCTTATTAAAAAAGGAGTTTACCACCAATAATTCATAGGCAACCGCAAAGTCTGGAATAAAAACTCTTCCATTGTTTCTCGCCCCATAACCAAAACCTCCGTGAACCGTATCATACCCGACTGCTTCGACACCAATATAGCCATTAAAGTCTCCTCCTATGAACAGTTTCTCGCTCTGAGGTACGTCCTAAATTACCGTATCTAAATCCTTCCAAAATTGCTTCTTAAAATTATCCGACAAATCTATTTGAGATGCATAAACACTAATCACATTTAGGAATTCTGATCCCACCACTACCTTAATGGCCATAATTCTATCACTCTTACGCCTCACTTCAACAACAAAGTCAATCAACTCCTTATCAACCAAACCAACTCCATTCCTAGCCTTGTTTGACCCCGAATACCACAACTTATACCCATCAATTTCTCTACCTTTAGCCTCCATCCACTTAGTCTCTTGAACACATGCTATGTTGATCCTATGCCTATGTAATGATTTGACTAATTCCATTTACTTACCAGTAAATGACCCAATATTCCGAGACAAGTTGAATGTAATATATGAGAAAAAAAATAGACGACAAGTTAAATGTTATTAAAAATATATAAGGAGATCTAAGAAGATGTAAGATGCAAGGAGCTGTAAGAATTTATTTAAAGATGTGAGGAACTGTGAGAAATTGCAGGGAGTTGTAAACTGTGAGCTAGATTCTCTCAGTCGCAGAAAGAGCAAGGCCTATGCAATATGAAGTGGTGGATAATAGAACCACACTCTAGCTAGCTAAATAAGCGCTAGATGCTTTACATCCTTATATATGCAAGGCTTTTGTTCCTATGTGTACATGTCAAGTTGCATATTCATTGCAGCTTTGGCATATATGATGTGTTCATAACACCTCAATGCAGTCCAATGACGAATGACAAAAATTGGATCACTTGATTAGTAACATTTTAGTGCAATTGATTATGTATACTAATTAGTGTACATAAACCTAACTTTGACCTTTGAATGCTTGTGGATTTGCAGCTCCTTTTGCTTCATCTTCTGTGGTAGAGGCTGTCAGGCAAGCGCAAACAGAGATCTCAGCAAACATTCTTGAGCGGGCCTTATCAATTTGCAAACGAAGCATGGTGAGCTTCTAATTAATGGCATCCTACCTTAATCTAGTGATGAGCAACTCTTTTGTGGGGTTTGCACTGAACATTTGCGAAAATTGTAAGAAAGATTGGTAAATTTCATTTAACAATACCTTCCTTGTTTTAGGTTAGAGCTGAAACATTGATTCTTCAAGGAGATCCAAAGGAGGCAATTTGCCAACAAGTAGAACAAATGCATGTTGATCTCCTAGTTGTTGGTAGCCGTGGCCTAGGCCAAATTAAAAGGTAATTTCCATCCCAGATATTGTCTCTCTAATATGTATTTTAGGACCCTCTTAATCAACTACCTTGGCTTAAAAATTTTTTTGGCTAATAAGAGCCCTCCTTTCTTCACAGCATGATATTTTCCATACAGGACACATGTTCAGTTTGGTAGGTATTCGATTCTCATCTTTTATCCTTTCCAAGGCATCTAGTATTCCGAAACTGCAACCTTTTATGATTGGAATGCATCTCGAATCCACATAGATTTAGTTCTTTCAGAAGAACTTAAGTGCTTTAGGTTAGTCCGAGTACAAATGGAGTTCTTTTCAGAAAAATTCCAGATGCCTTTAGTTAAGATAGGGATCGTAAATATATTAGCTAGCTTTGACGTTTGGTTCCTCTCCCAGCTTTGGCTTAGAGTTTTGCGCGTTGCTTTTACGGACTTACCGCTGCAAAGATGTCTTGGTCTTATCATTTGAAACAAAAGTATGTCAAAAAAGGTGAAACGAAATTGTGATTAGATATGGGAGAAGTCTTCTCTTTGGTCGGCGCTTATCTTGAGTTTTGTTCTTTATTTTTTCTTCAGTCAATACAGCCGTTACCTTCATGTGACAAAGTCATGAATGTGTGTTGGCAATTCTGACTATATTGCCTTGCAAGCAATTACAATGTGTTTCAAATGCAGTGACCTTTCATATGTTACATACTAATTAACGGTAGCACTATAGCTATAATTGGTGATTTGCTTGTACCAGATTGGCTTGCTTGCCTTTGCTCCACCCTTCCCAATCAGGTTCAAATCTGGTTGGAGATCTTCGTTTGCCAATAATTGGATGAGGGAGGGGGTGTGTGGGTTGGGCATTGGGTCATGTCAGCTTTGTCTCCTTTCTCCCTGAGATAGGGGCCCAATAGATGGCCCTTGTTTACCATTGTAAAAAAAAAATAGTCTAAATCATGTGCTGACATGCAAATGGCTAATATTTTTCTTAGGCATCTAGGTAGAACAGACAAGCATGTGACTAAAAATGCTAGGTTAAGTGTGTGATGAGTTCTTGTTGTGTTTAGGTTGTTTTGCCCTTACATAGTATCCTGCTGCATTAGCCACATACTTGTTTTACACAAAGAAATTTGGATCTTCTCAATTTCATTTTTAGATCGTTAACTATCTAATATAATGGTGACATTTTAAAAAGAACAAAAAAGGACTCAACTTCATATATAGCTAAAATTATCATCATATTCCCCACCACATTTAGGTAAAATGTTATCTATAATTCACTATTTTGGGAATTATTCTCTAACACCCCTACCTTAAAAATTGTTTATATACGCGAAGTTTATTGTTATTTAACTCTCCTTACCTCCAAACATTTGGAGGTCATGTAATCTAGGGGGTGTTAAATAATACAAATATAGAAGGTTATAAATAACATTTATCTAAATGTGGAGGGGCAGTCCAGCTCAGTGCACAAGCATCTCATGTTCACACAGAGTCCAAGGAAGGGCCCACCCCAAGGGGTGAATTGTAGGCAACCTAATTTGACTTTATCAGTGGCTAATTTCAAGGCTCGAATCCGTAACCTTTTGGTGGTAGTATCTGATAAGAACTCTATATAACTGATGTGTACAGTAATGCTACAAAATTGATATGATATATGATATTATCTCATAAAGATTTTGCACAGCTCCTCTCTCTTTATTTAGTGCACTGTTGCACAATTGCTAGGTGTATATACACCAGCAACCGTGTTTTAAAATTTCGTGAAATGAAATTAGCACAATTTTTGTTACCTTCTTCCATTTTTGAAGCCCAATGCAAAGAAATCATGGCTACTTTTGCACGAGCCAGTTAGTACATTGAACAGTAAAGGGTGAACTAGTATGATGGTGTCTCCAACGAGACTTTGGTGATGGTTTACAGGGCTTTTCTAGGAAGCGTGAGCGACTACTGCGCTCATCATGCATGCTCCGCACTTTTGATAGTGAAGCTGCCAAAGGGTACCACCCACGATAAATAATGGCACAGCATATCTGGGTTTCACTAACGAAGAAGTGATGGCAATGTAGACTCAAATAATCAGTCATGTAAAACATATATATGGCAAGGTGTTGCGAGCTTATAGCATCTGGTATCTTTAATGTATATGAAGTAAGCACACAGATAGATCAGTCGTTTCTTGTTCTTTTTCTGTTTCACCCCTCCGCGGCAAAGGTCAGCAGCATCTAGCATGTAGAAGTGGGTTAAGGCTGACACAAACAAATGGTGCCAAAGAGGTGATGAAGTGGGGAAAGCTACCTGTAGCTTTTGTGTGTATTCTATTTTACGCTTTCTGATTTCTTGATTTGCGGATACTACACCATAGAATGTTGGCTTTCTTTTTTTTTATGCCCTAGTGGACTTCAATAGTGATACGTGGACCTACAAATTATTTATGAGTAGCTTTACTATGGACTTCTGAAATTCGATATGTATCGAACAATTAATTCTTGTGAGCAATTGAGTTTCCGTTTCAAAATTTTAATGATCCTCAAACAAAAACTTTTTAGTGATCAATTTCTTTTATGAGTGTCAATTGCAAATTTTAAACATCCCAGTGTAGACTCTGTCGTTGTGTTGCCTTATGCGCTTTAACTAGTTAAAGTGAGCAAACATTAGACTCCCACGCAGTGAAAACCAAGGGTTAAGACTTAAAACAAAACTAATCTCGCTAGAGGGCAAGGGAGGGCTTGAACTTCCGACAGTGTGGTTAACAGCTACACACTCTAACCAACTGAGCTGCTCCAGCTGTTGAAAGCCATAATCTGCACTGGAAATATGGCGTGTAAACAAATCTTAAACGCGATGTCACATCTTGTATTTTCATGAATTTAGCTATAACCTGCTGATTTCACTGAATTCAGATACGTAAATTTTTTATGAATTATTAAGTGCAAAAATAGGACGTGTGTATTTGAATTAATGATGATTACAACAGTGATGATAATAATATAACTATAATGCGGCTCTTCTTATATAGTTTTGGAACAATAAAAAAAACAAAGGGCATTTTCAATTTTGCATCACTCAATGATGTTCAATTCCTAACACAGTCAGCAACACGTTAACGAAGTTTGTACAAGGAATTTGCATTTAGAAGAGACTTTGTTTTTTTTTTTTGGTTTTTTGATATTTTGTTCACAAAGTTTAGTTACCCTCAACCTAAAATGTTTAAAAGCTCTCCTAGCACAAGTTTATTATTATAAAAAAAATATTAGTGCTATAAAAAAAATTAGCAATTAAGACTCATAGCTAAGTGATCATCTTCATACATGTGCAAGGGTTTATTGAGCGAATTTGGACTTACCTTCTTGAAAGAGGCATTAACCAAGTTGTATAATCCAACATTTTGCCTATCAATTCGTCTAATTAAAAATCTTGGTGACAAAATTCTGGATGTGACAGAACCCAACATAATATGTAAAGAAGCAATTGTTGTCCCTTCGTTAGTGTGGATGTGAATGGAAGTTTAAACTTAAGAAAGACTCATAGAGCACATCATGCAGAAGAATGCCATTAGCAAGATTCATTTGGCCAGCATGCGTTATAGAAGTTGTGTTGCCACCTGTAGGCTAATGAATTGACTTAGGCCCAATTTTTTTCGTTGGTAAATTCTAATTTATCAACCTCAATCAACTTCAACTCACTTTATTTAACCTACTTCAACCTACTTCACCAACTTCAATAAAAAAAATGCCTAGTTCAACTAACTTTAACCCACTTCCCACTATTTTAACTACAAAAATACACTCAATCTCCGACGGACATACCGACGAAAAAAGGTCTATTTTTCAACGGAAAAAGCAATCTCCGACGGGAATCCCGATGCGGAGTCGCTCGTTGGGATTCAGCTCGTCGCAGATTATATTCCGACGGCATTTCCGGCGGAAAATACCCGTCGGAATGCCTGCCGGACTGCTTCAGAGCAACAGAACCAAGCCAGGGGGAATTCTGACGGAATTTTCTGTTGGAATTTCCGTCGTATCCCCCCCCCCCAAATTTTTTGAAAAAAAAATTGGTTGTTCGCAAAAGCCCAAAAAAAAAAGAAATTATGAAATGTAATACGTAATAGCAACCAACAATGAAGTTTTATATCTCATAACGTACAGTACAGAAGGTGCCAAATTAAATATTAAAAACGACATTGAAGTTATTTTAGATTGCCATGCAGATGACATAAACTACACGCAACCGTTCGGAAAAATTAATCAGAGTTAGACAAATTTGTGGGATCATCATCATCATTGTCAGTTTGGGAGTCCTCTTCATCATCAGGGTTGAAGTTGGTGTGGTTGGAAAAACCTGCATTGTGACCTTTGAAAAATCTTAAAACTTTTTTCAGCATGCGCTCTGTCTTCCCCTGTTTCTTGACTATTTGAGTTATAGCCTCTACTTGCCTGGTTATGCTCTCATTGAGGAGTTGGGCTTGCTGTCTTAGATCAAAATGCTCAGCTGATGAATGACGTGCAGCTGCAATCGTAGCTAACTTCTTCAACTTGACCCCTCCGCGCCAAAACCATATACACGACCTTTCTTGTCTAGATTCTCTTTAATCCAGAACTCTTCTTGGGTCATAGGTGATAGTTGGGAGCCACCTTGAGTTGCAGCTTGAGAGTACTCCTGCCATTTGTTGTGATGATCCTCCTGAAAATTGTCAGAAATAAAAGTATTTTAATTTGTACTAAACCTGCAATTAATTATAACATAAGAACGTATATAATCTCTGAATAGAATGCGCCAAACTTACATATTTTTTTGTAGATTTTTTATCCACAAAACTTTTGTCTTTCACCTTGCAGTGAGTGTCCTTAAACAATTCCTCACAGGTGGGTTCACTACCTAATGCTTTGGCATGAAGAAAAAATAAGTAAGCAGCAATTAAATATAAACCATAGATATCCGCAAAAACCTCAATGCATGCATACCATACATATTTTATATATATAT
>JACYFF010031956.1:31991645-32041778 GCA_017589665.1 Selenicereus undatus | reverse complement strand
TGTTCTTTTTGTTTTGTTGACTCAATTTCTTAAACTTCTCATCGTCACTCCAATATTTAAGCATGTCATTCCAAACACTAGGTGGTAACCACTTCGGCTTTTTGTTGTATTTCCTGGCATATCCTAGAATGTCCCTAAATCGAGTTGCACCTTTGAACTCAAAGTTACGTTGTATCTGAGTTTCATTGTTTGGATGCCAGTAGTAGTATTTCTGTGCCAAAGTTGAAGTATCTTAGTAATTAAACATTCCAAATAATCCAATTACGACTTTCAAATTTATTGTACAGATAATTAACCTTAAACTCATTGAACCAAATGTCTTTCTGAGATTGTGGAACTTCCCCCCACCTAGTCTAAGGACGTGGGTACTTACTTGTAAAACTTTCAACAATTTTCTGGACTACGCCCTGATATGGAACAAAACTAAGAACCAAATTTTTTTTTGTGAAAAGTAATTAATTAATTGCTGTAGGCATTAAAAGAATATGACTGCTGAAGAAGTTACAAAGTCCATAATGAACTTACGTGTCACCATCGGGCTGTAAATATATCTTATTAGTGGTGCTGGCTGTTTCACTTTCAGGTGCAGGATTGTGTCTTTCTCTTTCGACCCTTTCATTTTAGACCCCTTTGTTGTGCACTGAGTGGCTTGGCATTCTGGGTTGCCCCATCATCTGATTACCATTGAAATGTGGACTAACAGCGCCAAATTGTTGATAAAGTAATGGAGTACCTGAAGCACCACCCATGTAAGGAATATTGGGTTGCATTGGTGTCTGCATACCCGCACCAATCAAATGTTATTGCATATGAGGGTGCTCATTCATACTGCCAAAATAATTTCCAAATGGTTGAGTTGGATCAAGGAAACCCCCAAACATTCCAGTGAAGGTGTTTGTTTCGTAGTTCTGCTCAGCAGGATCGTACTGTGGGGTCGGCTGTGGTGCTCCTCTTCCTACATCATTCCAAACGGTTTGACCACGATCACGTCCACCATTGTGTCCAGACATCTAACAAACAATGACAAAACAAAAAAATAGAACCGCGCAAATATATCACAAATTGTCTGTGAAAAAATTACAGTACATATATACAATTGTTTTTCTGAGTTTGCAATTAAGAAAAACTACATGCACATGCTTAAATATGCATACAACGAAAACATTAAATCAATCATTGTGCAACCCGTCCTCATCCTCATCATCATCACTTTGCAGTACCATATTTTCATCATCATCATCATCATCAGTGTCTTCAGTTCCCATTCAACTTCTTCACCCTCTTCATCACCATCATCATGTTCACCATTCCCATCATGATCATCACCCAAATCATGTCCATCAACATCATCAATTGGTGCAGTTTCATCGAGTAATGTTGTGGCTATTACATTATCCACATTCGTGGTTGTCATTCCTAACTGTTGATAGGCAAGTTCTAGATTGTCCTTATCTTTAGGAGCACCGTGAAGTTTGTTTGGCATAGCTACCCACAAATTCTCTTTTCCTGGCACCCCATCGGGGTATTTAAGATATACCACTTGAGTTGCAGTATCGACAAATATGAATGGGTCAAACTTTCTGTAACGTCTGGTATGATTAACCTCAGGAGATGGGGCAAATTTAGGATAACGTAGTTCCCGAGGAACATCCGGGTCAAACCACTCACAATTAAAAAGCACACATGTTTTTAATTGGCTCGCCCGTAAATTCAACACGAATAATTTCGTAAAGTATGCCATGATAATCCCCTGATACTTCATCACCTTCGCCAACTCCTTTGACACATACGCCACAATTATATGTTGCTTTACCTTCATTTCTAGCTTTGGTATGAAACCGATAACCATTAACTTTATACCCAGCAAAACACTCCACTACCATAATCGGTCCATGAGATAAGTTCATCAAGAAATCTTGCCTCTCATCGTTGAACACCCGATAAGAATTGACCGATGAAGAAAAAAAGAAGGTAATACTGGTTAGATCAAGTTATAAAAAATTTGTTTAATTAGGAATTAAAGGTTACTTCAGATGAATTACTTACATTACACTCAAACTACTGTGCAAAATTTGCTTCGATGAATAAGTCAACTTGCACATCACTTGCGTTTGGATTATGACCGCAAAATTGATGTCTGAACCAACTGTAATGTGTACCGAGTGCAATTAATTAATTATTATTCGACAATTGTGAACTACTCAAATGAAACTTTCACTAACTGATATACTTACTCCAAATATGGTGGGACTTCATCACAATTCAGTAAAATGTGAAGGCGAGCGACACGATACTCCGCCTCAGTAAGATATCTTTTTCCACGGTTTCCAAATGGAGTGCTCTTACGGTTGAACACCGATAGAGTTGGCATCTGAGGTTCGAATTGCTGCATACCCTCATTACGCCCAATAGTTGGGGGATGCAAGCTTGACTGAAAATAATAGTCCGCGAAATGTTTAATCTCAAACGCTAAGTATGCATGAACCATAGATGCCTCTACACGGGCTTTGTTCTTTGCCGTAGGCTTCAACCAGCCAAAATACCTCTCAAAAGGATACATCCATCGATATTGAACAGGACCACCCAACAAAGCTTCTTCGGCTAAATTAATGGGCAAATGTTCCATGACATTCCAAAAACCAGGAGAAAAAACTGTCTCCAATTTACAAAGAGTAATAGCAATGTTCTTGTTCATCTCTTCCAACATGCTCACTTTTAGCTCACTAGAGCATAGGTTTATGAAAAATTCACTCAATTCGACCAAGGGTCCCAACAGATCTTCCGGAAGAGCAGCAAAAGCTACTGGATGAAGATTTTCCAAAAACACATGATGATCATGACTTTTCATGTTTTGCAACTTTGTGTTAGATGGATCCGCCCAATTTCCCACAATAGAACAATAACCATCAGGCACATGAACCTCCCGCAACCATTGACAAACATCCCTTTTTTAAGGTAATGACAATGCAAACTTGGCTTTTGGCTTACACAATCTATCAGTTGACCCTCTTGTAGCCAAGTTCAACTCTTGCCTAATGCACAGAATAGACATATCCATTCTTGCTTTGATATCATCCTTTGTTTTTACGGGAACATCCATCATTGTGTTTATTAGCTCTAAAGCAATGGATATCAGTAGTCACTTTAGGCAATGTCGATACCCTATCAGACAACATTTCACCAAGAATCCTCTGGGGAGGCCAATGTGTATGCTCTTCCCTTTAGGAAAAGAAACTTTATTAGCTCTAAAGCAATGATTCCGAGGCAAGAACCGACGATGGCAATCGAACCAAGATGGCTTCCGGCCATGCTGTAACTGGAATGAACAATTTTGGTGCATACAAACCGGACATGCTAACAACTCATGAGTACTCCAACCAGATAACATACCATAGGCGGGGAAATCGTTAATTGTCCACATCAACGCGGCATGCAATCTAAAAGTTTCCTTGAATGAAACATCAAATGTATTCACCCCAACATCCCATAACATTTTCAACTTATCAATTACGGGTTACAAGTACATATCAATCTTGTTCTTCGGATTTGTTGGACCCGGAATAATACAACTTAAGAATATGTACGGAGTGGTCATACACATATCTGGAGGCAAGTTATAAGGTGTAACAACAATTGGCCACAAAGAGTACGATCTTCCAGATATGGAAAATGGTGTGAAACCATCAGCAGATAGACCTAACCTTACATTCCGAGGCTCTGCTGCAAAATTTGGATACTTTTGGTCGAAATGCTTCCAAGCTAATCCATCCGACGGATGCCGGAGAACATCCGATTCTTGGCGGTGCTCATGATGTCATCTCATATGGACGACGGTCCTTTTTGAAGCATACAGTCGTTGCAATCTTGGAATTAAAGGTAGGTATTTTTGCATATGAAACATCCCTATGACCTCGTTGGTTGGATTTCTTTGGTAAATGTCTTGCATGTCCACAAAAATTGCATGCGGACAAACTATCATCCTGTTTATAATAAAATATGCAACCATTCAGACAACAATCAATTTCCTGAACATCCATACCTAAATCTCTCACTTTTCTGAGCTACTAATGATAATTTTTTAGAATGCCACTTTCAGAAGGGCATACATCTTTCATCAAGTCAACAACTTCATTGAAACAACGTTGTGACATATTGTGTTCCGATTTAATACTAAGTAACCTCACCGAAGTTTCAAGTTCAGTTATGTCACACCCTTCATACAACAGTTTTTGGGTAGATTCAAGCATAGTGTAAAATGCCTTAAGATTTACATCATGATGGCTACTTATGTTCATTTCATTAGCTTGGAAGGCAGCATGAAGCATGTTCTCCATATGATTATGATCGTTGTGATTGTAATCAAAATTCATAGAATGTGAACTACTTGTACCCCCTACTTCCAAATTATCTTCTTCCCCATGACTTGTCCAAAACCAATAATTCTTCACAAAACCCTTTCTATACAAATGAGACTTCACAACGTTAGGTGCAAAATATTGCATATTCTTACACTTCACACACGAACATCTATAAACTCCATTAATTCTGAACTCCTCCTGATTTCGTGCAAATTCATCAAACAAATTAACTCTCATCAACCACTCATCTCTAAGTCCATGTCCATTAGGATTTCTTCTCCTATACATCCATTGACGATGCAACAGTCCATCCATATGTTGCTAATATATGATTGCCTTAATTGCTATGTAATCTACAATTAATTGCAATAAAAATCTTTTAGAAATTTATTTATCCAGTTCAACATATATATATGTATTACAAAAAAATATATTTAATGTACCTCAAACAAAAATATTCTTTACATACTTCCCAATGATAAATATACACAACAAATCAAACCAAAAATTAATAAGATATAAATACAACTAACATAATTAATCAAACCAAAAATTAATATACAAAACAAATCAAATAGAAAACATACTCAACATTCTTAAACCATTTACCAAAAACAATACATATATTACACATGCTTACATACTCACAACTATTTCAATTATTCAAATCAAGATACATTACATATTAAATTAGAGTTACATTATACTTGTTTTCTATCAAAATAAATTCTCAACAAACAAAAAATACAACAATTAACGAAATTAAACATATACGCGAACAAAAATAAATTTAACATAACAATATTATTTATCCACGTAAGCCTCAATAATCATCAATCAGCATCAATCTTGAAAATTAAACACCTTATTTCACACTTCATCTAATTAAACAAACCCAACCAAAAATAACAAAATACTATTAACATACTTAACAAACTTAAATTAATATATACTTAACATATCTACATCTTGTAAAAATATAAAAAATATTTCTTAACATATCAAACATATCATAAAAAAATTAAACATACCTCAAAAAAGATACATGTCTAACATCTTCAACATTTTACAATAAACAAACTTATTCCACTTCAATTATTCACTTTAATAAAACATCTTATACATGTTTAACATATTTAACATTTTAAATTAATTAGATAATTATTTCAGATTTACAAAAATAATAAAATACTATTAACATGCTTAACAAACTTAAATTACTATATACTTAACATACCTAGATCTTGCAAAAATATATATAAAAAAATCTTAACATTTCAAACAAATCATAAAAAAAATTAAACATACCTAAAAAAACATACATGTCTAACATCTTCAACATTTTACAATAAACAAACTTGTTCCACTTCAATTATTCACTTTAATAAAACATCGTAAACATGCTTAACATATTTAATATTTTAAATTAATTAGATAATTATTTCAGATTTACAAAAATAATAAAATACTATTAACATGCTTAACAAACTTAAATTACTATATACTTAACATACCTAGATCATGCAAAAATATAAAAAAAAAATTCTTAACATTCCAAACAAATCATAAAAAAATTAAACATACCTCCAAAAATATACATGTCTAACATCTTCAACATTTTATAATATACAAACTTATTTCACTTAAATTATTAACTTTAATAAAACATCTTATACATGCTTAACATATATAACATTCTAAAAATATTATTCAAAATAAACAAACATGCTTCAACATTAAAATTCAAACAAATGAACATCACATATCAAATATAAATTAACACAATTTTAAAGCGCAACTATTTTCCTAACCTTCCAAACCCGAAAAATCAAGCGTTGTACCGGCAACGGAGGCAAGGTGGCGGCGGCGGCGGTAGTCAAACTTGAAAAATTAAAACCGTAGAAAACATCAATTAACTTAATTATTTCAACTTTAAACAACAAATTAACATAAACAAACACTTACCGTTTACTTTCCGACCACTAAAATCTTCAAACGTCTCCTTCTCTCTCTTCCTTCTCCTTCCTCTCTTTCTCTTCAAAGCTCCTTCTCTCTCTAACCTTTCAAATAACCCAATAAAACCCCCCTTCCCCCAATTTAAACAGCCGAAACTTTGAAATCCCCCCACCCCCGCGTGTTTGCCTCGAGATCTGCGCCCAAAGACCGACGGGAAAATTTTCCGTCGGAGATTCCGTCGGAAAACCGGGGTTCCGTCGCGCCCCATTAGACTTCCTGTCGGCCCTTCTGATTTTTCCCGACGTCCGGTCCCCGCCTCGCTTTTTCCGTCGCAATCTGTCACCGTTTTTGTAGTGTAACTTCTACCTATCATACCAAAAAAAAAAAAAATTCAACCTACTTCAATCAACTTCAACCATTTCAACATACTTCAACCCAGTTCAAGAAAAAAATATCAACTTCAATCCACTTCTACCTATATCAACCAACTTCACTCATTTATCAACCCATATTTCCCAACCAAAAGAACAGGCCCATAGTGTGTCCCTTCTGAAAAAATTATTGACGGGTTTGGTTATGGTTAGATTAGGTCAATCCAAGGTTGACCATTTAACAAAGTGAGTCGAGTGAGATTTCCATTCAAATTAAGAGTCTAATAAGGTCTTGGGCAACTGGAATGGTCCTATCTGGCTTTGACCCACACTATCACAATGGACTGGAGTTTTGCAAAAAGCTTCCTCGTAGATCACAATAGTCACTGCTATATTGCTTATTAAATATGTAACTGTAATCTTGTCGAAGTTTTAGAGTGTACATTGGTATAATCGTAGAGTCTATAAATATATCAAAGGTAGTTATTGGCTCTGACTCTGGCTTGCCCATTAATATGTCCAAAATAGCTAGGTTGCCCATTTATCAACCTAATATGTTATTGGACTGACTCAGTATTAACCTGATTTAATAGGTTGGGTGTCCTCGACCTGAGTGCTATACCCACCCAATCCATAGATCCAAATACCTGTTTTGAGCATGTAAAAACCTAAATTTATGCGATTTTACCTAGCTCTATTCTCCATAAATTATCTGTATACTGGGAAGCTCAATCCTAGTACATTTTGTTTTTATCACAAGTACTTCAGGACTCAGCTCTTTCCTTTCGTCCTGTTTCTGATCACTTCAGGCAGTTAGGCAACTTACTTTTGTTATTTTCTGGCCCATGCAACATGTAGATGACACAAGTAGTTCGACGGAGAACATGCACATAAAAACTTGCTTATTCTACTTGAATACGTCGTCCCATAATGCTACATTTTTCTAATGTTGATAATAAGTTGAACAATCTACTACCTGTTTCATCAACTCACCTTGCATCATCCCTTGTATATTCCCCACATCTCATCTATAAATAGTGTTGCCTGATTATTGCAAGCACCAACACGAGTGCTCAGTTTCTAAGTCTTACGCATACAAGTATTTGAGGAATTTGTCTGAGCTCATTGTCCTAGATCGACTTTCTTTACTATTTTCTTCAGCCATGGCATCACGCTGATCTTTCTTAGCGATGATGCTTGCTGCTTGCCTGCTGGTGAGTTCTAACACAGTGGCAATTGAAGCTCGTCGTCTTCTAGAAAGTACCGTCGCTGAGCTCCCCAAGCCTGAGGTGCCCGAATTGCCAAAGCCCACATTGCCTGAGCTCCCCAAGCCCACATTGCCTGAAGTGCTGAAGCCTGAGGTACCAAAAATGCCTGAGGTCCCCAAGCCTACTGTGCCAGAGCATGTTGTGCCTGAATTGCCCAAGCCCACCTTGCCAAAGTTGTCCAGGCTCAATGTTCCTGAAGTGCCCAAGGCCGAGGTGCCTGAGCATCCTAAGCCCACAGTACTGGAATTGCCAAAGCCTAAGGTGCCTGAAGTACCAAAGGTTGAAGTCCCAGAGCTCCCTAAGCCCACAGTACCAGAGTTGCCAAAGCCTAAGATGCCTGAAGTGCCAAAAGCTGAAGTTCCAGAGCTCCCTAAGCCCAAAGTACCCAAAGTGTCAGAATTGCCAAAGATCAAGGTGCCTGAAGTGCCAAAGCCCGAGGTGCCAGAGCTCCCAAAGCCCACAGTACCTGAAGTGCCAAAGCCCGAGGTGCCTGAACTCCCAAAGCCCACTGTACCTGAAGTGCCAAAGCCTGAGGTGCCTAAACTCCCTAAGCCCAAAGTACCTGAACTGCCAAAGCCTACTGTGCCTGAGCTACCAAAGCCCACGCACCCTGCTAAACCTTGAGCTTACAACATCATCCTTAATCACCTGATTTTGCAGCATGTTTGAATGGGCTATGCTGGTTCATAAATATGTTATGCGATGTTATTCATGTGTGATGTGTCCTATTTGTACTATACAACTCATTTTATTTTTGCACTTGAAAAATATAATATCACAGTGTGTTATCTTATCATACATGTATTACCTATTTCAGGTGAAATAAAAGAATTTTATTCTGCTGGATGTTTGGAGTCTTCTTTGTATCTCTTCCTGTATGGCTTCTTTCAAAAACTGACTAATTTTGAGGGACATATCAAATTCAGTAACTCACAATTACATCATGCTTTGGTGATACACATACAATTATAAATACTTGTACGTGTAACTTAAGTTGTGTCTTAAAAATTGTATTTATACACTATCCGTGTGACATTTTCCTCTAAATTATGGCTCCCAATAATTATCAATATGAGTGTATTAATTTGGTGTATAAAGTTGTAGTCTTCTATGTTTATGTTGCATATTTGGCGTACTTTTGCATGTAGTCTTCCAATCTCATGTCTACAATATTGTAATTGCCACTCCTGCCGCCCTCCCTGCTCTGAATCTCTGATCACGGTCCTGCTTAGAGATCAACGCTATAGTCTCGAATTGAATACTTGATACATCTGTATTTGGGTTGAACCATCCTTTCCGATTAATTCATGTTTTTCAAGCAAGAACAAGCAGTATGTACGCTTATTTGGAGAAGAGGTTTTTTTGGCCCCGGAGGGGGGGGGGGGGGTTGTCTTAAGCAACATCAGGGCTCTTGCGGGTCTGGCTGTGTATCTGGTTTGATCATAAATAGAAGTTAATTCTAAGAACATTTTGAAATTAATTGACGTACGCTTATTAACATGAAGGGTAACAAATAATCATAGCTTCTTATTATTATTATTTTTCCTGCGGCCCTTCCCTCCTGTTTCAATCTCACTGGCTCTAATTACAAAATAATTCAGACAGTTTTTGATATGGTCTTTCAAGAGCTGATGATAAATTTTGATGTCCGCTTCAGAACTTAGTTAAGCGACCATCAACTTTTGTTGTCCAGCTTGTCATAATGTACTTACGAATATTTCCCCAGTCCTTTTTGAAGTTTTAACTAAAGAATGAAAAAAATAAGAGAGCAAAGAGAAGTTGAACAAGAAACTAATATTGCTGTAAAATCGAATCACAATCTTGTCCACAGTACATATCTAAAACGATAGTAAAACATTTGTCGGAAAAAGATAATTTTCATTAAATAAGGCATACGACACAAATGAAGAGTTGATCAGGTTAATGGGGTATCCTAGATAGGCAATACAATGTCTTAGAGGACGGTTTACCAGAGGGTGAATCAAAAAAGGAATATTAATGGGGTATCTTAGATAGGCAATATGTAAGCATCATCTTAGATAGGCAATATGTGAGAATTATGCGAAGGAAAAACTCACCTAATTTGGGAGCCCGGGATTGTATATACAAGGAATTATACAATTGTGAAATTACAATATTATCCCTACATACATTATTGCGTCCCCTTAACCTGACCGGGGGCATGCACAGACAGATTGGAGTTTAAAAATAGAAATTGCTTAGAAGATAGCTTTTTAGTGAAAATATCCGATATCTGTAAACTTGTAGGGATGTAACAAACAACTAGATTTCCAGCAACAACCCACTCTCGAACAAAGTGGCAATCAACAACAATACACTTACTGCATGCTGAACACGATTTGCAAACATATATTTGGCACTAGCATTGTCATAATATAGTCGAACAGGTGCAGAAATGGTGATACCCAAGTCACAAAGGAGCTTGCGAAAACAGCTGGTCTTAGCAAAAGTATGACTAAGAGTATGAAACTCCGCTTGATAGACGATTTGGAGACAATGGGCTGCTTTTTGAAGCGCCAAACAAGAAGAGTGGGACCAAAATACAAAGCATAGCGCATACTAGAGAGGCACAAGTTCTTGCAATTGGCCCAATTAGCGTCGAAGTAGCCAATACTAATGGAGGAAACGACAGATGGCCGAAGCAACAACTCATGATCCTAGGTGCCCTGTGACTACCTGAAAATAAGCTTGACGGTATGAAGGTGAGGACTGTGGGAAGCATGTATGAACTGGGAAACTGCATGGACTCCATTGGAAATGTCAGGATGAGTCATCGTCAAATACTGTAAATCACCTACCATACTTCAATACTCAGAGGGATCTGCAAGGAGTTCACCATTAGAAATGGATAAGGTGGTATGAGCAACAGAAGGAGTTATAATAGGCTTAACTGTGTGGAGACGAAATTATGTAAAAGATCATCAACATACTTCTACTGGGAAAGAAAGAGACCAAAGGAGGAGTGAACCACCTAAATGCCAAGAAAGTAGTGAAGTTCTCCAAGGTCTTTCATGGAAAACTGTTGGGAAAGAACATTGATAAAGGACTGAATGATAGTGGAAGAACTACCTACTAAAATAATATCATCCACAAAGAGGAGTAAGATCGAAGTATGTGAACCAGTGCAAAAACAAACATAAAATGATTAGCATTAGACCTACAAAACTATGAGATAGCAGAGAACTTGTGAAATGATGAAACCAGGCTCTAGAGGCTTGCGTAAGACCATAAATGGGCTTATTAAGCTTACAAATAAAATGAGGAAAATCAGGGTGAATGAAACTAGTTGGTTGTTTAATGTAGACTTCTTCAATTAGATGCCTATGAAGGCATTTTTGAATTGACATCTAATTGACGAATAAACCAACTAGATGAAACATCCAAGAAGAATAACATGAACAATAGTAGGTTTGATAATAGGGTGGAAAGTCTCATGGTAGTAATTCGTGCATGCTGATGAAAACCCTGAGAAACCAAACGTGCTTTATACGTCTTCACAGAACCATAAGACGATATTTCACCTTATAAACCCAGTTACTCCTGACTAAGTTTAGAGAAGGTTAAAGTGGTGCCAAATCCCAAGTACCATTGGCCATAAGTGCATTGTACTCCTTAGCCATTGCATATTTCCAATGAGAATATTTGGAGGCTTTGGTGAAGCAAGTAGGCTCGGGCTCAGCTAGAGATGTGGATAGGAAGAATAGACATTTAGTCTAAAAACTAAGGACCTCGAGCGAGTTCACATCCCATGGGTGTTCGTTATGGGCTCAGATTTGGGAGTAAGGTACGAGAGACGGGCTGAGAGATGGTGGAAGGAGTTAATGGCCCACTAGGAAAGGAGTCCAGGGTAAGGGACAACCCTGGGAGGTGATGGTGGGCTAGACGATCCTAAAGGTCCAACAACAAACATGGAGGGAAGGGAAGGAGGTACCAGCTGGGCAGTGAAGCAGGTCGTGGGCTAACTGAGGCTGGGCCTAAGATTAATGGGCTCTCTAGCCATGTACACTAGTGTCATATGATATGTGACATTAGTGTCCAAGATTCAGTCACTCTCTAGCCATGTACACTAGTGTCATATGATATGTGACATTAGTGTCCAAGTTCAGTCACTAGTCCTAATAGAAGTACAAGAACGACAAAAATTACTAACAAAAACGATGTCTGCCTCATCCTCAAAGTCTAAGGTGGAGTTATTAGTGCTAGCAGAGGCTTCATAACCTGTTGAACTTATTGTTGTGCAAGGCTGACTAAGCCTCTTGACTTTCATAGAACTCTCCATATGTGTTGCATTTGCTTTGTAATTTGCATGCTCTTCTTTACAATTCTCCTGGAATTTTGATGTGTTTTCTTTGTCTGCTTTCTTTTGATGGAATTTTTTAGCTCTAGGATGCAAAGTTGAGTCCTAACTATAGTCTGTCAACACTTCTATCTCACATGTCCTCTATTACCTTAATCAATACACTTAATTTCAACACTTCCTCTGACATATATCAGGAATATTACTAAAAATAATTATGTAAAGAATTTTGATTGTATGTAATCTTGTAAAATAAGGCAAAAGACTTATTATATTTTATTTACTTGTCTGGATAGATATTATATAGGATTCTGTATTTGTGGGGTTTAACCCAAGCTATGACTATTTGTTGAGAGGCAATAAAGACATCAAGGCAGGGGAGAGCGCACAGAGAAGAGCCTTCTCTCGTATTTACAAAATTTTCATGGTATCAGAGCCCTAACTTCAGAAGCAAACATAGTCGTAGACATTTAGAACATGAAAGACCAAAACAAGTAGACAATTCTCAACATTAATGACCCTCAATCCCCTTACTACCTTAGCAGTGTAGACCATACAGGGAATGTTATTACCCCTGTGAGTTTAAATAGGGATAACTATGGGAATTGGTCCCATCTCTTCTAATTAATGCTCTCAAATCCAAGAACAAGCTTGGATTTGTGAATGGAGACCTGGAAAAACTGGGAGATGACGCCCCATAAGCATATGTCTGGGAAAAATGCAATTCAATGGTCATAGCGTGGCTATACAATATTATTGACAAAAACTCACACGAGTTGGTGGCTTATGTAGATTCAGCTCGAGCAATCTGGCTTGATTTGGAAGAAATGTATTCTCAAACTAATTCGAGAAGAATACATAAGTTGAAATAAGAAATTACCCTTGTAAATCAGGGGACCATGTCAGTCACATATTATTTCACCAAACTCAAAGACCCATTGGCACGAATTAGCAACATCCCAGTTGTAAGCGTCATTGCAAGTGTGGTGCACCAAAGAACACGAGCAAGATTCTACAGGAGGAGAAAGTACACCAATTCCTCATGGGACTGGACTCAGATCAATTTGGCACCCTGAGATCTAATATACTATCAATGGAACCTTTGCCTAATCTGAACAAGACCTATCACATGACCATGAGAGAAGAGAGGAAGCAAAATCTTGTGCGGGGGTGTACTCACTAAAATATTTATATGCCATATCAAAATTAAATTAAATTAATTATCTAGGCCAACCTTTTTAATTAAGTTAATTAAGGCCCAAAAGAGACTTTCAAGTCAAGCTATGTCCTAAAGCCCGAACGACTTCCAAGTCAAGGCCCGGTTGAAGCCCAAAATGACTCCCAAGTCAAAATCCAAATCAAAGCCCAAATCAAGGCTTAAGAGACTTCCAAGTCAGGTCACGACCCCAGTCCGAACAACTTTCAAGTCAAGGCACGGTCGAAACCAAGTTAAAGTCAAAGTCAAAGGTCAAAGCCTACATCGACTCCCAAGTCAAAGGTCAAAGCCTAAATTAACTCCAAGTCAAAGGTCAAATGACTCTCAAGTCAAGATCTGGTCAAATCCTAAGAGACTTCCAAGTCAAAGTCAAAGTCAAAGCAAATGACTT
Organism: Selenicereus undatus; assembly: GCA_017589665.1. Taxonomy (NCBI): domain Eukaryota; kingdom Viridiplantae; phylum Streptophyta; class Magnoliopsida; order Caryophyllales; family Cactaceae; genus Selenicereus; species Selenicereus undatus. Next base: position 32,027,900 of record JACYFF010031956.1, on the reverse strand, counting down.
CTAAGTCAAATCGACCCAAGTTGAGGCCTAATCGAAGTCCCAAAATGAGATCAAAGCCCATTTTGACTTTCAAGGGAAAGGATGAAGTTTTCCTATAAATAAGCTCCTATCCGCCATTGATTAAAAAGGTTGAAAAGGTTGGAAACGGTTGAAAATTTTGAAGAATCCATCCAAAGGTGGGAAAAGGTTGGAAAAATTCAAGAATCCATCCAACACTCAGACACTCTCCCTTTCAAGGAAGACAACAAGCACATCGAGCGTGTGCCATCTTCCCTTGAAGATCAAATACTTGTCTTGATTGAGATCAAGCCGTCAAAGCCCTCTCTCAAGCTAAAGTTCATTAATTTGAAGAATCCATCCAAAGCTCAAATACTCTCTTTTTCAACAAAGACAACAAGCACATCGAGCGCGACGAGCGCGTGCCGTCCTCCCTTGAACAAAAAAAGACTTGCCTGGATTGACATCAAGCCTTCAAGACCCTCTCTCAAGCCAAAGTTCATTCAAATTCAACAAGGAGATCAATTCAGAGGATCATACTCATTGCATTCAATAGAGATTGTACTCACACATTCATATCAATACAAAGATTCAATCTTGTATCCAAATTCCAGTCTAATTTATTTTAGACTTGAAATTGTGTTTACAAATTTGTCACGCTTGGTGGGACATCTCTACCTCTATATCTTTCTCCTAAAGATCGAGATTTTCAAGTCACAAGAACATCAATTTCAAAGAAGACATGGCCACAAAGAACGTTGCTACACAAGCTTTAAAGAAGAGGAATACATGATCTCTCTCTCATAGATCCTGTGAAGCGAGCGTCACCTCTAGCAGGCGAGCTCACACAATGAAGACAAGGAGCATGGCGAAATCTGTTGCGATGATCGCTGCTAGGTAAACAGTGTCGCCCTCATCCAAACTCCAAGTCTTGAGGACGCAACAAAAGGCGTCATCTTGGATAGATGAAGTTTAAAACCTCCAGCTTCAATCCCCAGTCTACGAGGTAGAAGACTAGTATAGCAGTATTTCTTCATTGCCCTCACTAAAAGGGGTGCGCCTCTCAGAAACTGAAGCTGAGTCCTCAAAGACTATTGTCATGCCAGCCATGATGACAGGCTCAACCACTCCGGAAGAGGAGATGGCTAACATGAAGGCATCCTAAAAAAACCCACCAGGGAGATCGAATAAAAGGAAGCGCGCATCAAGCTTCAAGAGGAGAAGATTGCTACACTGACCAAAAAGTTAGAAAAGCGATTAGCCCAATCTTCTACAAAGGATTCAGAAAGTGAAGACTCAGGAAAAGTGTTTGCTCACACTGAAGCCTTTGACAATGAGAAATAACCAAAGAAAGGCGCTAGTGCTAAAAATGTCAAGTGCTCTGGATCAATGATTATTGAACAAATCCAATACTTGATAACAAATGCCGCTAAAGCGCAACGACGTGAAGGTTCATGTAGAACTCACCTATACACCAAGCCTTACATTAAGAGGGTTGATGCTCTCTACATGCCCCACGGTTATCAACCCCCTAAATTCCAACAATTCGATGGGAAAGGCAACCTAAAACAGCATGTCACACACTTCATTAAGACATGCAACAATGCTGGGACTAACGACAACCTTATGGTGAAGCAGTTCGTCAGGACGTTAAAAGGCATTGCCTTTGATTGGTATACCGATCTAGAGCCAGAGTCCATCGATAGTTGGGAACAAATGGAGCAAGACTTCCTCAACAGGTTCGACATCACTCAGCGCATCGTCAGCATGACTGAGTTGATAAACACAAAATAGTGGAAAGATGAGCTAGTTCTTGGCTACATCAATCGCTGGCGCACACTTAACCTCGAGTGCAAAGATCGGCTATCTGAAGCCTCTGCCGTTGAAATGTGCACCCAAGGCATGCACTGGGACTTGCTGTACATCCTACAAATGAGCAAACCGATGACTTTCCAAGAATTGGCAACCAAGGCACATGACATGGAGGTGACAATAGCTTATCGTTGTGGCAACTCCTTCTATTCGACTGAATCAAAGGACAAAGTTGAATTCAAGAAGAATGTTAACTTTTCTAAGAGCACGACCAAAGAAGCGATGTCCACCTCTACAAGTCAACCAATTCAGATTAGGGGAAAGGCTAAACTAAAGGATAAGAAGAGCCCGTCGTTCAAGATTGCAACAAAGAAGCGTTCCACACTAAAAGAGCTTCAGGAAAAGAAGTGCCCCTTTCCCGACTCAGATTTGTCAGGCATGCTGGATGCCTTGCTCGAGAAGGGTGTCATCGAATTGCCTAAGCCAAAGCGCCCAGAAGAAGTTAGGAGGACTACCAACCCCAAATACTGTCGGTACCATAGAATCGTTAGTCACCCTCTTGAAAAGTGCATTACATTTAAAGAGCAAATCATGCAATTGGCTAGGGAAGGAAGAATCATTCTAGATTTGGATGAAATGGTGGAAGCTAGCCACGTCACAGTGCAAGAGACTGATGAGTCCGATTCTAAAATAGATCGCATTGAAGCACCAAAGGCCCCAGGAGAATACTTCCCAAAAAGTTTCTTTGACAATATGGTCGTCTAGATGACCTCATGTTCTAAATCTGACGATGACGAAACAAATGAAGAACTGAGTGTCCTTCCCAAAAGAGACAACAAGGTCATCACCGTCCTAGCAGCTTTGCCCGTCCACATGGGTTGGCAGCAAATTTTTCACCTGCCAGAAGAAATGCGCGAACAAATTGTTGTTGCCATTCGTCAAGCAAATATATATGCTAACAAGCTAAATGATGCACCACTTGCGTGCAGTCCTGTTGAATATGCCACCTGTAACACTTCCATAACATTCACCGATGATGACTTCTTGTTGGGTTCTAAACCACACAATCATCGATTGTTTGTTACTAGATATATTCGGGGGCAAATGGTTAATCGAATTCTAGTAGCTAGTGGCTCAACAGTCAACATCATGCCAAAATCTACCATGAACGACTTGGGGATCACCATCGAAGAATTATCTAACAATCGAATGATGATGCAAGGGTTCAACCTAGAAGGGCAACGTGCGATAGGTAAGATCTGCTTAGAGTTGACTATGTGTGACTTGACAACATCGTCAATTTTTCATGTAATTTCATACAAGTTCTTACTTGGATGTCCCTGGTTACATGAACACGAGGTAGTAGCATCAACTTTGCACCAATGCCTTAAGTACTACCGGGATAGCGAAAAGAAGATAAATGGTGATGTTAAACCATTTACCATGGCCGAATCACAGAGCGAAGTTCTTCGAGGAAGATGCTACGCTGAAGGAAATTACCCCAGCTACTATAGCCTCCATAGGAAAAGGGAGTGTGAAGAAAGCTAAAGAGACCCGTGTCCCTGCTTAAGAAGTGGTGATGGCAGCATCAAGCCACAACAACTACGGAAAGAAGAGAATGAGAGGACAATTTCAGTCTCATCCGTCAAGCAAGCAAATGTTGCGACAAATCTAGCAGCCACAGTCTTCAGGTACATTCCTAAATCCTGTAGCAAGGATGAAGAATTTCCATTTAGCGAATGTACAAATCCTAAAAGCACAACCAAGGTTGAACGCAAGTTCGATAAAGCTAGCTGGCACATTCTCAAAGAAAAGGGTGTACTTCAAGTTCATAAGGCAACCCCAAGTAAATTGACCAAGGCTCCTCTCACCAGTTTTGTTACTTCTTCTAAAGGCTCGCTCCAAGAAGAAAGCGACTTGCCATAGATCTGCACCAGTGACGGGTTCGATCCCAATGCATACAAGTTAATGAAGATGTCCAACTACGACTTCAGTCAGCCAACGTCTTCGGAGCATGTAATTAAGGCTAAGCCCTCTGGACTTAACAACACGCAAAAGGTCATAAGAGTCAAGGGGGCAGCGTTACAACGCCTAAAGTTAGCCTTGTACGTATTGCCCTAGCCTATAAGGATTTCAGGACGACGTAAGGATGAGCAATCCCTCACACAATATTTCACAGCCGATGTGGGTGAAAATGCTAAGACCAACCCAAAAATGTTGGTGTTCGACAGCTTACAGCAGTCAACGTCACGCCAACGCCTTTTCGGCCCTTCCATGTTTAGCAGGATGGGAAAGGGTAAAGCCCCGAAACCTTCCGTCTTCCATAGGTTCAGGAAGGATGAACAACTTAGACCCTTGGTCTTTACCAAAATCAAGGTAGGCAAGATGTCATCAAGTGCACCGCCCTCACAAACGAAGGATTCAGTGTTCAGCTACCTCGGTGAAACAAATGAAGTCCAAAGTTCAATTCATTCACGCATGAAGCGTGTTTTCACTCTAGATGTGAAGGTGGATGACTCGCTAAAAGTAAAGAGGCACGTCCTAGTCCTCATTGGCCATGGGGCTAAGGCTATTTCAAAGGAAGGAACTAAGGAGGAGGAGCAAGCTTCTTCGAGCCACATCACAATTCAAGAGGTCAACGACTTCCCTAGAGAAAATGATTGAGAAGCTCCTTAAGAAGAGCCTAAACTGTTCACCACAACCAAAAAAAAAAAAAAACCAAGTCCGCTCCTGAAGAAGAGCCTAAACTGTTCACCACAAAAAAAAAAAACCAAGACAGCTCCTGAACAAGAGCTTAAACTGTTCACACATTCAAAAAAGACAGCTCCCGAGCAAGAGTGTAAACTGTTCACACATTCAAAGAAGATACCTCCCAAAGAAGAGCATAAACTATTCACACATTCAAAAAAGAAGGCTCTCGAACAAGAGTCCAAACTGTTCACACATTCAAAAAAAGTAGCTCCCGAACAAGAGTCTAAATTGTTCACATACATCAAGAAAATGTTGACTCGTGAACAAGAGCCTAAACCGTTCACCTAAACAAAAATCGTTGTACTACTCCTGGCCCACAAGAGTATAAACTGTGAACGATAAAACAAATGAAAAAAGAATGCTTTGTGGAACTACATGATGACTTGATCTTATTGTGAATTACAAGTGCCCATAAGTACGTAGGCAGCTTAGTAAGCAAATCACCAAGTACAGTCAAACCTAAAAACAAAAGAAAAGAGAAGAGAGGGGCATGAAAGAAAGGCGATCAAAGGCATCAACTTTCTGTCGCCGAGTTGCTCTTCGCTACCTGTAGCACTTTTTGACGTTTGTGTTCCCGTTTTACGCCCCAAAAGGTCTAACAGTTAACAGCGTTCACAAGTGGTTCTTCAAGTCTTCATACCACTTTCAGGCGTGTATGTTTCCGTTCTAGGCCTCAAAATACCGATCGGCAAACCATTTTGCAAGTGGTTCTTCCAATCTTCAAACACTTTCAGGCATGTAGGTTTTCATTCTAAGTGTGAAAAGACCGAGCGGTAAACCATTTCATAAGTGGTTCTTCAAATCTTCATGCCACTTTTGGCATGTATGATCCCTTTTCAGGCCCAAAAGGCCTAACGGTGAAATCACGTTCGCAAGTGACTCTTCAAATCTTCTTACCACTTTTAGGCATGTGGGTTTCCATTCTAGGCCTCAAAAGGCCTAACTACAAACCATTTCGCAAGTGGTTCTTCAAGTGGCTTCACAACCTGCATAAGTCATTGTAAAAAAAGAAAGAAAGAAAGAAAGGGGATCTTGGCATGTAAAATTTTCTTGGTGGCCAAATAGAACAGGCAACAAAAAGTGTGTTACAATGAATGGGCATAACGGTATGATAATACAAGCAAGATCAAAAACAAGGTACTCAAGACCATTCATGCTTATATAGCACCAAGATTGCGGCTTTCTATTCTATGCTAAAACAAAAGAAGAGAGCAAAGGTCTTTAATTCAAGCTGACAAAGCATACGGGAGGCTAAAATAAGAAAGCTCTAAACAGCAACAAAATGGCCAACATGCAAGCAACGGAGTAAGGCAACACCTTGGTGAAGTTTGGCATTAGTTGTCCTATTTTATAGACACAGAAAAAAAAGGTGGCATCTTTGTGATTATCAGTTTACTCAAAATAATAAAGTGCTCAAATGAAGAATTGTAGTTACATGTGTGGGGAATATCATGCATATTAGCAATATAAAGTTGCAGGCTTTCAACGGTCTCCAAACACCATGTCCATTTTCCTTCAATACCTCAACAAAAAAAAAAACAAAAAAAACAGCCTAAGTTCGAGAATTTACTTTGGATATGCATACGTTTTATCTACCGCAGATATGACGAAGAAAGGAGGAGACTTTTACCTGCAAAAGCAAGCATAGAGAGGGTCACGAGTAGATCTGGTGATGAATGAATGATCATGGGTCTTACACAAGAATCAAACAAGTGGTTTCAACTGTTGAAACAAAGAAGAGAAAGAAGCAAGCTCCATAAATAAAGGCCCTAGCTTTGATATTGGGTGTAACAAAAAATAGAACTTTAAAGATGATACCTTTTTAATCAACTACTCAAAGCTGACATTGAAGCCTCAAGATTGAGAAATTGGGCATCCAAATAATCAAGGCCAAACATCAAAGCATAGATATGTCAAAAAAAAAAAATTAAGGAAAAAAAGAAGAAGGTGAAGACTAGCAGCAAGCAACGACGTCGCGTTGCTTTGGTTATGGTGCAGCTGAGTAGATAAGGAAGAAAGGGGAACAGTAACTAGGCATCACGTGAGAGGGGCATGCTCGGCTTAGTGAAATAAAGCCAACAGCAGGTTGGGCTCTTGGTAAAAAAGCGGACAAAAAAAGAGAACACCATCCAGGCCCTGCCTAGAAAGAAAGAAAAAAGAAGCTTCCAGGCCCAGCCCACACGTGAAAATAAAAAAAAGGAAGAGGTAAAGCTGGGCTGGCCCATAAAAGAAGAAGGAAAAGGCAAAGAACTCTGGCCCAGACCTGCGCGCAAAGGAAAAATAGGAGAAAAGCAGCCACGTGCTACTGGCATGGGCTTTAAGTGGAGTTAAGTTGAAATCGAGGCCCGACCTATACGTAAAAAAAAAAAAGAGAAAGAACTAAAAGGGGAGTAGCCGCCTTTAGGGTCCAAGACACAGGGCCCAACCCACACAAAAACGAAGAGAAAGGAAGAAATGAGGAAACCAAACGCAGGCCCCAACTACTTCAAGAAGAAGAAGGCTAATGCTAATGTTGTGACTTGGGTCTTGTTTTCCTTCATTCCCAAGATCCAATCCACAATCCCCAATGCTTTGACAAAAGGAATTATCATTTGTTCAAGCTTTTTTTTAAAAAAAATCGAGACTTTGGTCACGCTCAAATGACAAGTCTCGTATGTGACCCAAGTCCGAACGACTTTCAAGTCAAGGCGCGGTCAAAACCAAGTCATAGTAAAAGTCAGAGGTCAAAGCCTACGTCGACTCTCAAGTCAAAGGTCAAAACCTAAATCGACTACCAAGTCAAATGTTGACTCTCTAGTCAAGATCCAGTCAAATCCCGAGGTGACTTCGAAGTCAATACTTTGCCCAATCTCGAGAGACTTCCAAGTCCAGGTAAATGACTCCTAAGTCAAATCGACCCAAGTGTAGGCCCAATTGAAGGCCCAAAATGAGGTCAAAGCCCATTGTGACTTTTAAGGGGAAGGGGGACGTTTTCCTATAGATAGGCCCCTATCCCCCTTGATTAAAAAGGTTGGAAAAGGTTGGAAAGTTTGAAGAATCCGTCCAAGGTGGGAAAAGGTTGGAAAAATTCAAGAATCCATCCAATACTCAAATACTCTCCCTTTTAAGGAAGACAACAAGCACATGGAGCACGTGCCAGCCTCCCTTGAAGATCAAAGACTTGTCTTGATTGAGATCAACCCTTCAAGGCCCTCTCCCAAGCTAAAGTTCATAATTTGAAGAATCCATCCAAAACTCAAATACTCTCTCTTTCAAGGAAGACAACAAGCACATTCGAGTGCATGCCTTCCTCCCTTGAAGATCAAAGACTTGCGTTGATTGAGATGCCTTCAAGGCCCTCTCTCAAGCCAAAGTTTATTCAAATTCAATAAGGAGATCAAATCAGAGGATCATACTCATTGTATTCAATAAAGATTGTCCTTACACATTCAAATCAATATAAATATTCAATATGGTATCCAAATTCCTATCTAATTTATTTTAGACATGAAATTTGTGTTTACAGGGGAATGGAGTTGAAACAGGCTATAGAAAGAGCTACATTTGAGGATGCTACAAGCAACAAAGCCATATTGGGAATTCGACCTGGATGCACCCATTATTAGAAATTGGGTCACGGCCAAATTGCCAGAGTAGGTGGGCAGTTCGACCAAATGCAGGGTAGAACTACGGTGGACCTTGTGGTTGGTATGTCGGAGAAGGTGATGGAATGCGTGATGCAATAGCGACAGGGGAGCTCGACATAATCCGATGAACTTGAGGCCCGGAAACATTGAGGCCAATTATGCTGAAGGGCAAGGAACTAGCAGCAGAAATTAGTCAAAGGCAAACGCGTCAGTGAAGGGGGAAGATAAGTATGGTGGACTGACTCCGACCCAGGTAGAAAGGTTTTATGCTTTATTCAAGGGAGAGAAATGTAAGAAAGGATTAGTGCCAAGGCATTAAATATTACTCCTTTGCAATGGGTTCTTGATCCTAGAGCCTCACACCACATGACCTCTCAAGTTGTTGCATTTGAGAATCTTCATAAATTGCCTCATTCTATTAAAATAATTGTTCCTCATGGGAAGGGCATTATAGTTGAAAAAGCAAGAACAGTCATATTGGAAGTACATTGGTTCTCAGGGATGTATTGTATATTCTAGTGTTTACATGTAATCTTATCTCCATACGACATTGAGACATGATGAAAATTGCATTGTTACTTATGGTGTCAATTTTTGTATTTTGTAGGGCCTCACCTTAAAGAAGATGGTTGGAGTGGGTGACATGAGGAATGGGTATATTGCCTAAGGCAAACACAAGTGGCTCAGTCTTTGCAGTAGTTCACAATGAAGAATCAATTTTGTGGCATAAACGGTTGGGTCATCCTTCGTTTGGTAGTTTATCTTCGCTATCTACAATTTATGGTTTTAAATTAAATAAAGATTTTTACGGATGTTACGATGTGTGCCATGGAGCAAAACAAACAAGAACACCTTTTTCCCTTAGTGAATCAAGTGCATGCAAGCCTTTTGCTTTTAATTCATAGTGACGTGTGGGGTAGATATAAAACCTCATCTTTGAGTGGTTGTCATTATTTCCTTTGCATTGTCGATGATTATAGTCGTGCCATATGGGTATTCTTGTTGCATGAAAAAACTGAAACGTATAGAAAACTTGTGCTTTTTTGCTCAATGGTTAGAACAAAATTGGGGTTGTCTATTCAAAAGGTCCGCAGTCATAACCAAAAAGAGTTCACAAATGGACCTTTACAAAAAAAAATTCCTTGAAAATGGAATTATCCATGAGACCTCATGTGTAGATACCCCACAGCAAAATGGGAGGGTTGGACGTAAAAATAGACACCTTCTAAATGTTGCATGAGTCGTAAGATTCCAGGATTTATTGCCAATTCAATTTTGGGATATTGTGTCCTTTCGACTATGCACATTATAAATAGAACACCTAGTAAACTCCTCAAATTTAAGACACCCTATGAAGTGTTATTCGAAGCACAACCATATTATAATCAAATAATGGTTTTTGGTTGTTTGTGTTACGCACATAACCATACCCGTGCTCATGATAATTTTGATGCTAGAGTGGTGCAATGTATTTCCTTGGGATATCGTCATAATCAAATGGGTTAGAAGGTATATGATTTGGAAAATGAACAGGTCTTTGTGTCCCGAGATGTAAAGTTCCATGAAATGATTTTTCCATATGCTCAAGAGCAAGGGAAACCAAATTTTCATATACCAGAATACTTTACCCATAACTATAGGGGTAATGAGTTGTGTGAGTATGATATAATAGAGACAAACCCTAAAAAAAACTATAAGCAAAAGGGGTGTGGCCCAGCTAAACGTAAGCCCTATGGAACAACAGCAGCATTATATTGGGCCAGAGTCTGGAAGACAGTGCAGCCTACAAGGAAATGTAGGGGATCATGTACAGTACATCACTAAATTTTCTTTGGCACAAACTGATAAAAGTGCGCAGAGTTAAGGGGAGCGATAAGGCCTGAATGAGGTGTCATCTAATTCCAATGAAGGGTCGCCTAATGAACAAAATGAGACTATGTGGCCAACAGCTCCACACCCCCAACGAGATCGAAAACCACCCACAAAGCTAAAGGATTATGTTTGTCATGCAATATCTTCTAATGAGCCCACCTCAACATCACTTAATGAGGCTTCCTCAGGTACACCTCACTCCTTTTCACATGTTATTACTTATGATTGGTTTTTCACGGCTCATCGTGCTTTCCTAGCTGCTATAACTTCTAATGATGAACCTAGACATTTTCCACAAGCTATACATGACCCTCTTTGGAGGAAAGCTATGCAAGAAGAAATCTCCGCCTTAGAAGAAAATAGTACTTGGGTGTATGGATCCCTACTCCACGGGAAGACGACTCTTGGAAGCAAATGGGTCTATAAGATTAAGTATAATGGAGATGACACTATCGAAAGGTACAAGGCTAGGTTGGTTGTCTTGGGTAATACTCAAATTGAAGGTGAGGACTATACTTAAACTTTTGCTTTTGTGACAAAAATGACTATAGTACGTTGCTTGTTCACCATAGTAGTTGCAAAAGGATGGGGACTACATCAAATGAATGTCCACAATGCCTTCTTTTATGGTGACTTAGACGAAAAGATATATATGAAACTACCACCAAGCTTTCAACCTCCGCGACCTAATTTACTGCGAGGCTAAAAAATCTCTTTATGGTTTACGCCAAGCTCTAAGACAATGGTTCTTTAAATTGGCTTCAGCATTGCACAAATATGGTTTTGAGCAGTCTCCTCTTGATCATTCTTCGTTTATCTACAATAAAGGTCTTGTGTTCATGGCACTTCTTATCTATGTTGATGATCTGGTCTTTACAAGAAATAGTGATGCACATTGTAATGGTTTCAAAAGGTATCTCTATGAATGCTTCAACCTTGAGGATTTGGGACCTCCTAAATATTTCCTAGGAATTGAGGTGGCAAGAGCACCCAAGGGTTTGGTTCTTTGTCAATGGAAGTATGCCCTTAACATGTTCTCTTAATGTGGTATGTTAGGTGCTAAACCTACATGTTTCCCATGGAACAACATCATAGGTTGTTGAATGATTCAGGCGGTCCTATTTCATATCCCTCTCAATATAGACGGTTGATTGGTCGTCTGTTATACTTAACAATCAAACGACCAAATCTCACTTATTCAGTTCATGTTCTTAGTCAATTTATGTCGGACCCATTCTAGCAGCATTGGGATGCAGTAATGCGAGTCTTGCGATATCTCAAGTCTTCACCTGAGCAACGAATTCTTCTAGTTACTATCAACGACTTGCAACTACATGTCTATTATGACTCCGACTAGGGGGGAGGATGCCTTATGTTCAGAAGATTAGTTACGGGATATTTAGTCAAGCTTGGAGAAGCGTTCATTTCTTAGGAAACTAAGAAACAGGCTACTATGTCTAGGTCGTCCGCTGAAACCAAGTACCGAGCAATGCCAAATGCCACTAGTGAGGCTGTGTGGTTACGTAATCTAATGAAGTTTCTCAAAATACTAGTCTCTACAGCTCACATGTATTGCGACAATCAAGCTGCTCTTCATATTTCAGCTAACCCCTTTTTTTATGAACGTACAAGCCAATCGTGACTTTGTATGGGAACGCATAGTATCAGGGGTCATTGCGCCTCGATACACACCTACAACTGAACAAGCAACTACTATCTTCACCAAGGCCTTGGGACACTGTCATTCCAATATCTATTAGGCAAGTTGAGCATTTCAAATCTACACACACCAACTTGAGGGGGAGTATTAGGAATATTACTAAAAAAGAGTATGTAAAGAATCTTGATTGTATATGATCTTGTAAAATAAGGCAAAAGACTTATTATGTTTTATTTACTTGCCTTGATAGAGATTGTATATGATTATGTATTCGTGGGTTTAACCCAAGCTATAACTATTTATTAAGAGGCAATAAAGACATCAGGGCAGGGGAGAGTGCCCAGAGGATAACTGTCTCTCATATTCAGAAAATGTTTAGTGTACAAATAAGAAGACTCAATAAACTTAGGTTTCAAACCATCCAGAACTTTCCTTTGCATTTGTTCTTGCTGTATCATAGCACATACCATTTCTACACTTGGCAGAGAAGATTGAGCATCATTTGGTTTCTTTTAAAGCTATAAGCCTCATCTAAATTATTCAAAAATTGAACCAATCGTGAAAAATCTAGTTCATTATTAGGGTAGTTGTTAAGCCATAATCACACATGATTTTAATAATTATTAGTTTAGGTCATATATTAGAGTATAAATATATTCATGGGCCTTCAACCATCAACTTAAACTTGGTTAAGATGGTTCTTGAACATGATATCAGGGTCTTTCTAAGTGAGATGTTTGAGGTTCTCGAATATCAACAACCCCCTTATTAAATTATTACGCAAGATAAGACGAGCTTTTGCAGCATGCACGCTTCAAACCTAAAGGGCATTCGCATGAAAGGGCGTATTAGAATATAACCCTATTTCTAGGTGTTCAACCATTTGCTTTAGATTTTGGTTGAGATGGTTCTTGAATATTATATTTATTATTTTATCTAATTTACTTTATTTTATCTATTTTTAAGGCTAAGGAATAATAAATTGAAGAGGATAAGAAAAGACATAAAAAGTTTGGTTTTTTAGTTATCGAAGGACATTTCAAGTACGAGGATTTATCAAATTGGTCTTAAATAAATGAATTATGAAATATATTCATTTTCATAATGATTTATTTGAAGGATTAGAGTTAAGAGAGTACTAGTCCTAATTGTAGAAAAAATTAGAAGACTTAGAAGAGAAGAAATCTTTAAAAGCCTAATTACATTATTCACGCTGTGAAATATCCTCCACATCTTCACATTCCCGATCGTCATTACCTTCCCACCCTCCTTACCATCACATAATAATCACCAACTCCATCATCTTCACGCCTTATCTCGTTCCAGTCACCACATCATCGTGCTATAATCATCTTCACGCCATCATCATCACATTCCTCCGCATTAATCCTCATCGTCATTCTCATATTATCAGTAGCAGTACAATTTGTTTTATTTTATTAGTTAGACTTTGTTATTAAACATGAACTATTTGGTTCTTTCATGTGATTTACTTTTTAGCATGTGTTAGTAGTTGTTTTTTTAAAAAAAATTAGCATACTCTATTTGAAACCATGAAAAATTAACTATTTTGAAACAAGTTTTGTGTTGTTTAATTGATTTTTATTTCATGATTCTATAATGGCTTATGATTTTTGCTAATGATATTTATGTTAGATTGATTAGAATGCAAGGAAATTAGTTTAATATAAATTGAAATAATAGTTTAAAGGTTAGAGCTTAAGTATATATAAACTTCAGTCTTTTAGACACAAGTATCACCGTAGTTGATCATGGATGGCTTAAACCCATCTCTTTTAATTAGAAAATTGTTATAAATCGTTGTTAAATTAATTTGTTGGTACATTCGTTACAAAGTGTTTGATGATATTCTTCCAACGCTTAATGCTCTAGTTTTATTAAATTCTTGTGCTGATGTTAGGGTTGTTAAAACTAGTAGGGTTTATATTACGATTGGACCTAAATATACGATTGGACCGAAATAAACTATAATCCAATGAAAAATAGGGAAGATCCGTTGGTGGTTTGTTTTCTATAGTCTAGTCCATGAAAAAGTCAATTTGTGTGATGATGATGAATATTAGTTTACATGGTAGATGCAGAATACGCTAAGTATTTTCTTAAATTTGGTATCTTTGATAATTATTCGTTTGCTTTTTAGTTGACTTCTTTAGTTTGTCAATTTTAATTCTTAAATTTACAGACATAAGTATTAAATTTCGCTTACAACCCCCCCCCCCTTAAAAAAAAAGTAGTCTTTCAGGTGTGTCTTATTAGTTTTGGATTAATTATATTTTGATTTTAGAGTGGTTTAATTTTTAGATTGATTTTCTGTTCTGTTTTTGCTATTATTCATCGCATTGATACAAATTAGGTTAAAAATGGTTCATTTAGTTATTTTTTCATTTTTTTATGCTACTTTAGAGTGTAGATAAAGTCCTACTATGCTGTCATTTGAAATTTTTGGAAATTATTTGTTAATTTTTTAGAATTGTTTTGTGAGGTCGATGCATGTAGGTTTTTACTTTAATAAATCTAAAAATTAAGTTTTTTAATTTTGGTTTAACATTTTTAGAGTTTTATATACTATATAAAACTAAGGTTTATAATTTGGTTAATTTTTCTATTTATTTTAATGTTTCTATTTTCTGAAATTATTTTTTATTTTATTTTTCTGAAAATAATTAGATATATCTATGGGACTATAAATTTAGTTATTAGATATTATTACTTTATGTGATTTTTGGTAGTTATTTTTTGCTTGTTATTTTTAGTTTTAGTTTTTAGTTTACTATTATGTGATTACTTCTGTTTGTATGTTTCTAGAATATTTAGGTTAGGTATTTACTGTATTTATTTCAGAATTTGGATTAGAATATCCCAGAGTGTTACTGAATAATTTTTCAGGTTTTTATTTATTTAATTTGATTTGTTTTAACAATTAAAAGAAAAAGTAAAATATATTAGAGTCGTAATTTTAATTGGATTCAAATTATCTTGTTATTATATCTTTCATTGGGATCAATCCTTACTTGCGTATATTATAAAATATTATTTATAAATCAAAGTAGTGATTTAATTTGTAGCTGTACGACAAATTTTATAGTAGGAAGCCTCTACATAGCCTAACCGACTAATAACACAGTTCCAACTCCCTGCTCACCTTAATCGTATGACAAGTCAGAAAACTGACTTTCCAAAGGCTAACTAATCCAAGAATACCTTCAACACTACAAAAATCTAAGTTTAATTTCTTCAAAAGAAATCATCTTCTAAAGTATAGATTGTGCTAGCACAACTATTCTGTTACCCTCACCCCTTCCACCAAAAAAAGGGGGCAAAAATTTCTAAACTTGTGGCAATAGTCAAAACTAAAATGGCATATCTATGTTGATGAGAGGTCCTGAGTACATTAGGCTTCACATTCAATTCCCCCTCCCCCTATTGTACATACTACCTTCGTGGTTAATTTGAACTAAAAAAAAAAAGCAAATCTATACTAATAAGTGTCAAACCCACCCTTTCCAAATAAAAGTAGAAGAGATCTTCCTAAGTTCACTTACCTGATGTATAAAGATCTTAATACCAAATGTTTTCATATGTTGCCCGGGACCCCCGGGTCCAACAGTCTAAGAAACGTATTAGCATCCTCAAGAGCCAAATGGTATGTGGGTCACTGACTCGCAACACCTTCACTCCTTCATCACTAACCATTTTAAAGATTTCTTTCTCTCCCAACGTCCGACTGAGCTTCCCCAAGTAGAGCCACCTGATTTGAGGCCTCCTACTTTAGTCTATAATGGGCTAGATTCATGAGCCACTTTAGATGAAATTCAGACAACCCTTTTTCACCTTAACCCCTTCAAGTCCCTTCGGCCTAATGGTGTCCAAGCCCACTTTTAAAAAGGGTTGGCCCATTATTAAGGACCAATTGCTGCAGTTTATTAATGATTTTGGTCTTGATCCATCAAAAGAAGTTCTTGTTAACTGGATCTCTATTTGCCTTGTTACAAAGAAGGAGCATGTTGACTCTGCAGGGAGTTCAGGCCTATAAGCTTAAGTAATACTACTTATAAAATTATAATGAAAAATCTGGTTAATAGACTTAAAACTCTTTCCGGATAAAATGATTCCAGGTAGCTGGACCATGAGGGTTATTCATCAGCCGGGACCCACTCAATCCAGTTTTGTTCTGGGTAGGAAAATCACTGATAATATTACCTTGGTCAAAGAACTAGCTCATTCAATTGTTAAATACAAAACTAAAAAGAAACGACTAGCCCGTAAGATTGATTTATCTAAAGCTTGTGATGGTCTCGAACGGGACTTCATCGCATATACTCTCAGGTACTTTGGACTTCCTTCTAGATTTGGTGACATTGTAATGGCTTGCATTTCCACTTGTAGTGTACAAGTTTTATGGCAGAGCTTACAAGGGGATTCCTTTCATCCCTCCCGCGGGATACGCCAAGGGATCCCTTGTCCCCCTATATATTCACTATGTGTATGGAATGACTATCCCAACTTATTAAGTACTCAGTGAGCACTGGTGGTGACAACCGATTATAGTGAGATAATTTTAAGCTACACATGTGTTTTATGTGGATGATGTCATTCTTTCTAGGATGGCTAACCTTCATAATCTCGGCAATATGGTTAAAACCTCAAAAAATGTGGTGCAGCCTCAGGACTCAATATGAGAATAACTAAGTCTAGCTTAATTTTCCCTAAATCCCTTCATAGAAGACTTCGTAACCTTTTATCCCGCTTTGTCCATATCCCAACCTCTACCAATTTCGGGACTTACTTAGGGGCCCCCATTTTTGCGCACCGGCTTAAACCTGAAAATTTTGACTTTTTATTTATCATATTCAACCAAAAATTAGCAGGCTAGCTAGCCAATTTTCTTAGGTTTTCAGGGAGGGCTACCCTTATCAAATTTGTTATGTCAATATTGATAGCTACCATATGCAATTGACTTTGATTCCTCAAAATACTATTAATTAATCAAATGGAAAAACTGATGAGACAATTCCTCTGGGTTAAACTGATGAACCTCTATTTTACATTATTTTTAGCCCCTATTTGACCCAGCTTCTTCCCCGTTTTCATGCTTTATCGTGTTAAGGAAGGGTCAAATCGGCCTCCTTTTGCATACTTTTTATTTATGCAGCATCTTTCGATATTTTCAGGAACTCGATTGAAGAAGAGGAAACATGAATAATATATGGCAGAAGGAGGTGCTAAAGAAGGGAGAAAAGCCGGGAAAAGGCGTCGCACGGAAGTCCCGGACAATCGAGCACGCGCGGCACAACCGGAGGACGAAGAACCGGCCAAACCAAGCCAATGCCACACAGTGTGGCCATGCCACGTGGCGCTGGCACGGCTCGGCTCGGCTCTTTTCTTGGCGTCCGTCAGTGTTTTGGCACGATCACCCCGTGCCTCTGGGCACGACCGTGCCACCCCCGTTCCGCGTCGCGACTTAAAAGTTCTCTCGGGGCTGTTTTAACTGGATTCAGTTTTTACTTTTCAGTTTTGGTTTCCCATAACCCTTTTGAGGCGATTTTTAGGTTTTAGTAGAGAGTATTTTATTTTTGCATTATCGATTTCTCTATTGGATTGAAGCTTGTACTTCCTTGAATCTATTCGATTAATTACATGTTCTTTTCTCTAAATCCTCCTCTCGTTCCTGATTTTCAATTCTTTGAAGTTTGCGATGGTTATGAACTTGAATGTCGCGATTGATGTTAGAAATATGATTGTCGGCTAAATCCCTCAACTTAGGTTGAGATTGATGCCGAATATGTAGAATTGAATTTTGTACTGGCCCAATCCATGTTCTCCCTTTGTTTTGCGATTGCGAATTCTGCTATACACGCCACATGTTCGATGAAATGCTCGAAAGAACATTCATCGTTTTTATTTGGGTTTAGGGGAGCGTTGAGAGACGAAACCTTTACCTAGTGTGTCTTAGTAGACAATTAGGATTTTAACATGAAAATAGTTAAGTTCTAATTGGGATTAGAGATTGTGAATCTTGTAATCCTTCAACCTTTAGTCCCATGAAAATAGGTGACTATAGTTCTAGGATTAGTCTTCGACCCTTGAGAAAGGGAGGAGATGAGCTTAATTGACAATCAATCCATATGCGATGCATTCTTGGGAATATGTGATTGGGTTAGTAACTGATTCGTTAGCATATTCGTGTTGTTAATTCCAACCTAAATGTTTTCTATTCTGCAGTTCATTACACTTTTTAGCTGTTTTCGTTTCTCTTAGTTTAGTCTTCAACCCAAAATTGCGATTGCCTAGCTTGAGTAGTTTAATTAATTCTGGTAGTTGAAGCCAAGTTCCCTGTGGATTCGACCCGTACTTGCCGGTTGTTAGCTACAGCTACGTCGTACTCGTACACTTGCGGTAAAGTAAAACGATAACAAGTTTTTGGCGCCGTTGCCGAGGAACTTGCACCCTTCAATATTAGAATAGGTTAGCGAACTCTAGACTAGGCCTTTTCTTTTTCTTTTTGTTTTTTTATCTCCTCGTTTCCCCCTCCCCCATTTGTGCTTGAAACTGTTTACGTCGGGGTATTGTTTGCTTGTGTATGCGCAGGAGAAGTCAGAGGGATCAAGATCTTGTCCCCCTCGATCCTGAGATAGAAGCAGCCGCACGCCGACGTAGCGGAGAAGCAAGAAGGAGGAAGAAAGAGGCAGCGGTGATGGCCCAGGAAGATAATAGGGTGCTGCGGGACTATGCTCTGCCGGAAGCATCGGGCATCACCTCCTCCATAGTTAGCCCTGCAGTCGAGGCTAACAACTTCGAGCTCAGCCCAGCACTCATCTCATTTGTGGAGCGGGAGCAATTCAGCGGACACCCGTCCGAAAACCCCAATGCGCATCTTCGTAAGTTTCTTGCCAAGTGCGACACTATCAAAATTAACGGGGCATCCGCTGATGCAATTAGGTTGCGGCTTTTCCCTTTCTCGCTGAGGGACAGAGCCAGTGACTGGTTACAGAATGGAGAGCCCAATTCATTCACAACCTGGGAGATGCTCTCCAAGGCCTTCCTCAGCAAGTATTTTCCACCGGGCAAGACTGCAAAACTGAGGACGGAAATTACTTCATTCTTTCAGAGGGATGGCGAGTCCCTTTACGAGGCTTGGGAGAGGTTCAAAGACCTCCAGCGGCAGTGCCCTCATCATGGTGTTCCTGACTGGCTTCTAGTCCAGACATTCTACAATGGACTAGAGCAGTCAGTGAAAACCTCAGTGGATGTCGCTGTAGGAGGAGCCCTCATGGGTAAGTCGATCGAGGCAGCAAAGGTCTTGTTGGAAGAGATGGCTTCCAACAATTATCATTGGGCAAGTGATAGAGCCACCCCGCATAGGAGCAGTGGCAAGTATGCGGTCGACTCTGTGACCCTTCTAGCCAGTCAGGTGGATGCACTAGCACAGAGGCTAGACAAAGTGGGCACTTCTCTCACTCCAGGTGGATTCTCAGGGCCATCCATGGGGACCCATACATACTGCGAGGCATGTGGTGTACAGGGCCACACTTCCGTTGAGTGTTACAATGCTCCCTCCAGCATTGAACACGTCAACGCCTACCATATCTACCCCACACCTCCTCAAAATAACCCCCATCCCACCACCTACAGCCAGGGTTGGAAAGGCCACATGAACCCTTTCTACAAAAATCCCAACCCTCACCCTCAGAATCACATCCAGCCACCCGGTTTCCATAACCGAGCCCCTACACTCCACCCCCTCCACCTCCTGAACCCACATCTCACCTGGAGAATCTCATTGAGCGCTTCATAACGACCCATACCACGACTAATGAGACTCTTAAGGAGTTGATCCATCAGCTGACCTCCAGGGTCGATGCCATGGCCACCCATCAGAAGAAGATGGACACCCAGATATCCCAGATTGCCCAGCAAGTAAGCCTCCTGTCCCGACCTCAAGGGCAACTTCCAGGCCAGCCAGACGTCAACCCTCGACACCATGTCAATGCCATCTCTACGATGGAAGAGGGGTTAGTGGAGAGCCCGGTGATGGTTCTCCAGGAGGTCGTTACAGTTCCTGATTCTGCAGGAACTGAGGGGAAGATGAGGGAAGAGAATTTGAGCCTCACTGGGGAGCCTAGACCGCCACCTCTTGCCCGCCCATACCAGCCCCCAGTGCCTTACCCTCAGCAACTGGCATGGTCCAAGCAACGTCAGCTTGAACCCAGATTCGCGCAATTCTTGAAAATCCTACACCGAATCTATGCCAGTCGCCCTTTTTGGAAGCTCTCAAGAATGCACCTGCACACTTCAAGTTTTTACGAGAGCTCCTGTCCAAGAAGGGAGAGCCCGGGGTTACTCCAGTGACCCTCACTTTTGGATCCTGCCGCACACTTCTACCGAGGCAATTACCATCAAAACTGCAGGATCCTGGCAGCTTCACTATCCCATGCTGCATAGGGGATATGCAGATTGAGAGAGCCCTTTGCGATCTGGGCGCCAGTGTGAGCCTCATGCCGCTCTCTCTCTGCCAGAAGCTGCAACTACGGGACCTCACGCCCACCAGTATGACCATTCAGCTAGCAAACTGCTCCATCAGGCAGCCTGTCGACATTCTAAAGGATGTCCCGATCTAGGTGGGCAAGTTCCTCATCCCCTGCGATTTCATTGTTCTTGACATGGATGAGGACTTTCCCGCCCCACTCATCTTCGGTCGCCCATTCCTTGCGACTGCCGGGGCGGTGATCGATGTTCAGGCCGGCACACTATCATTCCAAGTGTGTGGGGAGAAGGTAGACTTCAGTTTCCCTCCCCCTGCACCGCCGTTAGCACCTGTCTTTCCCCCACCCTCAGAGGCGCCTATCCCACACTCCCCATTTGATGCTGCTCCTGAGGTTGACATATATGATGGACATGGGGGATCTCCCATGCTATCTGCGAGCTCTCCCACTTGTTCTGCGGTCGTCCCCACTCGTTCCGCAGCGATTGTTACTTGTCCTGGGGAGGTAGAGGATCCCCCTTCATATTTCTACACCTCCCCCAGGCCACCTCCCGCATCATTATCGTCTACCGTTTGGAGGTAAGGGTCAAGCTAAGGACCTTAAACAAGCGCTTCTTGGGAGGCAACCCAAGGCATTTATCGCTTTGCACAAAAAAAAAAAATGGCGCGTGTCACTCCCCACTCCCATTTCCCCCTTCCCTTGCCCTTTTTCTGCGCCCTTTTCATTGAGGACCATGAAAACCTCAAGCATGGAGGGGTGAGCTTATTGCTCTCTGGGTGAAATGGTAAATTTTAGGGTATTGGTTGATTGGCATGTCGCATTTATATTATTAATTGCACTAGGTTGTTTTTATCTTTTCATTATTAGAGCATGTAGTTTAGAGCATATAGGGTTAGATTTTGCATCGCAAAAGGAGAAGTGATCAAGTTGGGCCTCCTTAAGATTTTCAGGTACTACTTCTTGCCCTTCTCTTCGTTTCCCCTTATATCCTTTACCGCTTTCTTAGTTAGATTTTTTTTGCTTTTCAATAAATGTGTGCGAAAACCCCTCTTGTGAAGAGAATACAAGGGGTGATGATTGATTGATCTGGTTGAGTTGTGTGGTGAAGTATGACCTGTTATGGTGTGAACTGTTGTGAATTACGCTCTAACATTGCCATCTGTGTTTTCCCTACCCTATGCTATATGTTATACTGCCCTTGAGATTCATATGACTTGACTTGACAGACCTTGATAAGTGGGACATATCCTGGAGTAAGTTGTTAGACTGTGGTAGACTTACCCATGAGACTTTGAGCCTAATGACTATTTATTGCATATAGTCTCATACTTTCCTTCATGTGTGACTCACCCATGATTGCATCTCTAGAACTTGGTCTTGTTCTCTTTGAAATCGCATTTAGCATGTGCATGTGTTGATATGACTGAGGCAATTTTTGTTCTTTTTAGCCACATGAGCCAAAAAGCTACCCATTGTTGTTTACTACCTTCCTTGTTAGCCCTTTGTGCCTTTCCCCTTGTCTTTGTTGTTGCACCCTACACACTACACACTTGGCCTATCAATAATTCTCCATATCCTTGTCAAGGTCTAGTGGGGCGACACTTCCATGCTGAGTTGGGTTTGCTTTGAAGGTTAGATTGTCATGGGTACATTACTAGTGGTTTGTTTGGGGGGATTTGCAATTCAAGTTGGTGTTCCCCGTGCCATTCACTTACTTTTCTCCTTTCAAAGAAAAGAAATTGAAATGACAAAAAAAAAGAGAAGGAGAAAGCTAAGAAAAGAAGAAAAAATAAGTGGAAAAAAATAGAAAAGTTGTGAATAAGGTGTTTGGCACGGGAGTGTGACAATGAGATTGCTAAATCCTTCCCTTAAGGTTTTTGTGGGGTTTGTTGCTCCAATTCTTAATTGTGGTGTGAAGTTGTTTCGATATTAGTTATGGAAGTGTTTTTTGCTCTCTAGTTTTTGACTATTAGCTCCACGCTTCCCAAACTTATTCCACTTCTCACCCTTTACCTTTGACCCCATTACATCCCTTTACAAGTCCTCATGATTTGCACATTGCACTTTGCATTAGGCGGTGGAGAATTGAGAACCCTACCAAGCTTATGGTAGTTGCCTAATTGGGTTGAGTATTGAGTGCACCCTTATTACATATTCTAAACACATTGAGGGGAGTGTTACACTTTATCCTAAAGTGAGGTTCTACCAGTCCTACTTACTCACCACTAATCAAGGAAAGTCATGTCCTGTTGTGTACTTCGATATTGGGGCGTTTGATGTATTTCATTTGGGTATGGGGCTCCATGGGAGGAAGCGTGCGAGCTAGGTTTGAATATTTTCACATTTTGACTTGGCCATCTTCAATGCATAGTTTAACCTAGATTATTGATTATTCGTCCCTTACCTGAGGAGGGTGAGTAAGAGGTTTACCGTTCTCCTTGATCTTTCATAGCGTAATCTTGATTGAGGACAAGCAAGAGATAAGCATGGGGGCGTGATGAACCTCTATTTTACACTATTTTTAGCCCCTATTTGACCTAGCTTCTTCCGCGTTTTCATGCTTTATCGTGTTAAGGAAGGGTCAAATCGGCCTCCTTTTGCATACTTTTTACTTATGCAGCATCTTTCGATATTTTCAGGAACTCGATTGAAGAAGAGGAAAGATGAATAATATCTGGCAGAAGGAGGTGCTAAAGAAGGGAGAAAAGCCGGGAAAAGGCGTCGCACGGAAGTCCCGGACAATCGAGCACGCGCGGCACAACCGGAGGACGAAGAACCGGCCAAGCCAAGCCGGTGCCACGTGGCGCTGGCACGGCTCGACTCGGCTGTTTTCTTGGCGTCCGTCAGTGTTTTGGCACGGTCACCCCGTGCCTATGGGCACGACCGTGCCACCCCCGTTCCGCGTCGCGACTTAAAAGTTCTCTCGGGGCTGTTTTAATTGGATGCAGTTTTTATTTCAGTTTTCTCTTCCCAGACATTGGTTTAGGCGATTTTAGGTCTAGTTTTAGAGTTTAATCTTCATGCTGTTGGATTGTAATTTTGGATCGAAGTTCATTCCACGATTAATTCAAGCGATTAATTCCAGGTTCTTAGTTCTAATTCTCTCACCTCTTGTTCTTGAATACTTGAGTTTTGTTTGCGATGTTTGTTGAATCGGACATTTTGGTTGTTGCTAGAAATATGATTGTAGGCTAAATCCCTCAACTTAGGTTGGGATTGACGCCGAGTATGCATAATTGAATCTTGTACTGGCCCAATCCATGTTCCCCCTTTGTTCTGCGATTGCGATTTCTGCTATGCACGCCACATGTTCGATGAAATGCTCGAAAGAACATTCATTGTTTTTATTTGGGTTTAGGGGAGCGTTGAGAGACGAAACCTTCACCTAGTGCGTCTCAGTAGACAATTAGGATTTTAACATGAAAATAGTTAAGTTCTAATTGGGATTAGAGATTGTGAATCTTGTGATCCTTCAACCTTTAGTCCCATGAAGATAGGCGACTATGGTTCTAGGATTAGTCTTCGACCCTTGAGAGAGGAAGGAGATGGGCTTAATATTTATAAACCCCAAGTGCAAGGTGTATCGTTGAGTACTTGGGGTGTCGTCCGCAGGGAGTTGTGTTTCCAACTACCTAGGCTAACTAAAGCGTCTCAATCTAGGCCAGAGAGAGAGTGAAAGAAGAAGGACTAAACTACTAAAACAAATAAACAAAAAGGGACTTGGGTTTATGATTTCACCAAGTGATGAACCAGTTAATCAAGACGAGTCCTAACCTACCCAAACCACATTGAGAACAAGAGATGATCGGTTGCACCTTCAAAGACCACCCAAGCCCTCTCTCAAGGGTCATGAGCTAGTCTAATTAGCCTAACCACCTATTTTCATGGGGTTAGCCTAATTAAACCACAAAACTAGCAACCCCGAACCTAGCTCGATTCGGATACTATTTTCATGTCCCGAACTCGGCTATTCCCTCTCCCACACTAGCTAATTGACCTCACCTCTCAGCATAAGTCAATCGCCCAAAAATATGGATCAAAGCTCTCTCAAGCATTTCATCGAACACTTGGCGGGCGTGAGGAAAAACTCTAGGTTCTAGGCATAGATTGGGTATGGTTAGGCCAAATACAAGACTAATTAGCCATCAAGAGACTAATCACAATCCAAGCCAACAGAATCTACCTACTAAACATCACAAACACATCAAAACCTAAACTAACAACTAAGAACATAAACTTGAAGAACACAACAAAGGAAAGAGGCATGAAACTAAACTAATTCTAGAATCGAACATGAATTAAACATAACAACTAAATGATTGAATCAAATCAAAACCAAGCATATGAACTAAATTAACAAAAATCTAAAACAAGAACGAAACAAGAAATAGAGAGAAAGAGAAGAAGAAGACTTATGAATTGAAGCGAAGAACTTGAAATCCAAGTGCTTGAATCCAAAATTAATCGAATACAATCCTAATCTAATCTCATCAATGGAGTTTTTATTGGCTAAAACCTAAACTAAACTATCCTAGAAATCGCCAGAGAGAAGCCCCAAGCGAACCCCGAACGACCCCCACGAAAACGCACGAAGGAGGGTTAAATAGAAAAACCCGAGCGAACGGCGAACAGGGAGGGAGGCACGACCGTGCCTATGTGGCACGGCCCCACCGTGCCATGTGGCATGGTGTGGGCGTGCCACATTGCTGGCCGGCTCTGCCGGCTGGCTCCTGTTTTTCCGTCTTTTTGCCTCTTTTGACCCTTTTTCGCCCGTTTCCGCGGTAATTGCTTGGTTCAACTTATTACCTGCAAGAATAGACAAAACAAGTAAAAATCTCAAAGAATACTGAATAAAACAAGAAAAACTCTAAAGATTACGTTATTATACGATATAAGATTATGCAGAAAAGGCATGTAAAATGCGACAAATTATCGCCTAACATAAACGTGGGTAGCACTGCTACTAAGCCCAAATTAGGTTGCATAAAATTAGTCAACCAACATCTTATAGCAGATCAGGCCAAAAAGACTTAAGGGCCTAGAACAAGGCCTTTTTAATAAGATTACTTTGGCAATGCTATAGGGATGATGATGTCTTATTGGTTCGCTTAATCAAACAAAAATACCTACATAACTCTAAATTAGACTTTGCTGAGAGCAAACCTTATCATTCGCCCTTTTGGAACCCATTATTTCCCAAAACAAATTTTACTTGATCACTCTTGCATTCATTGGATTGCCGAAACACATCCTTTAGTATGATAAGTGGTTAGAAAAAGGTCCATTAGTCCATCAAATCAGTAGTCACTTTATTAGGCGTGGCTATTAAACCTTCATCCGGTTGAGAAATGGTTATCTAAGGGGATTTGCTCCCAAATTACCCATTGCCCTATCTCAGTTGACCTTGCTCAGCAAATGAACAATGATGAATCTCTAGTTCCTTCGATAAAAATTCATGATTACGTCTTGTTATAAAGCTGTGATGCCCCATACTGAATCTTAGTTGAAGAAGTGGTGCAAATTTTGGAAAGCCGAGGTCCTATCAAAAAATGACCACTTATGGAGGCTCTGTCATATAGGCCTCCCTACTTTGGAATGGTTGGAAAGAATTACCCTCAATGTGGATGCCAAATGTTGCATTTGTCTGGATTCTATTCAATCTCGCATTCATTTATTCAGGGGCTGCCTGTTGGCTTGTGCTACATGGACACAGTTTCTTCCTCCTCTTAAGGAGTCTATATATGATCACTTTTTTAATACAAATTGGGATGAGTGGATTAATTTTAGTCTTTTTAACCAATTTAAGTGCAACTAGATCCCAAACTAGACAACTAAACGTTGGCATATTTGGACCTATCGTAACACTTTCATGTTTTGATTTCAATGCATTCTTTCTTCATTATTTTGGACACAGATTGAAACTAACATTGCCTTTTTCTGTAAAATGTAGGATGGCCTCTTCTGCACAGAGCAATGTGTAGTCTTCTAGAAACTGCCCGTGGCCCTTACTTACAAGATTAACATCAATGTGTACCACTCCCTGACCAATGATCTATTTATTGGTGGGGGTGTCATCGGGGACAATGAGTTTAAATGTACACTAAAAGTAACCCACAAAATTGATGACCATTGTGTCTTCACTGCTCTGTTCTGCACTCTCAAAGAAACATTACTCAAGGCTTGGGATTATCATCTAGATAACATTGAGGTAGATCTAGAAATTAGGTTTATTAAAAATTTCCAAGCAAGCCCTCTTCATTGCCCCCTCTCCACCTCAAAGAGATCATTGTGGAAATTAGTAGTATCATGGAAGATGATTGGACCATTAACTTGAACTATACCAAATGAGTGGTCAACCTTGTCGTGGTTGTTCTTATATAGCTAAACAAGGATCAACATGATGCAGAGCAAACTCCAAGATTGGACTTCCTCTCCTAAGCAAGGGTATTGAACCTAGTGGGCTCAATGTTGACTTTAAGTCAAGGACTAGGTCCTCCTTGGTAAGTATTGACATGGGACCCTTAAGGAAGTCCAAGTAATCTTAGGAGTGGTAATTGGGCAATTAGTAGCCCTAAATAAGGAACTTAGCCATCTTATCCTCCAAAACCACCTCATTAGCTTAGTTTCATTATTCTGGGCATAACACCTCATCTCACTTCTAGCTCCCTTTTGGAAGAGCAAATGGGTTTTAATTTGCACAAGTTATTTATGTATAGATAGCCCCAGATGTCTAGTTTCCATAAAGCTTTAGAACGTCTCCAACTTCCAAGGTTCAAGGAAGATATAGAGCGCAAATGGAGCAAGGGTTAGTGCAGGGTCTGGAATTGCACGTTTTTGATTAAGAAGTTGATTGGGCCAGCAAATGAATGAATAAAGGGCTAATAATTCTTGGACAGCTAGTGAAATCTTCTAGGAGCCACCCATAAGAAAAACCTCACCATGACTCATCCAATTGAGGTAGTGTATGACCTATTCAATCGGGCACTAATACAACCAATTCCAACTCAGCTTATATTCTAGATATCCCCTTCAAAATTACACCACTAATTAGGATTTCATTAGTTGATTTCCTTATAATCCTATTGGTTAGTGCATACTTGGGAAAGGTGGTATTCTACTATTTATTGGCTTCATTCTTGTAATATCTCATACTTGAATTAATGATATAAGAACTTAACGCTTTGTATTTTCTCAAAATCTCAAATTTCTTTATCTCTCTAAGGAAAGTGGTGAAGTTTGGTTTCATCCCTTTAATTTAATATTTGGTGCCTTAGCTTTAGAGGATTAAAGGGTGAGTTGATTTATCTGTTTTGTTCAATTGTTCTCAAGCTTGATTCAATTACTAGAAGATTTGGGTTTTTTTCTCTCTCTTGGATTATGTTGCTAGAGATTGATCTTCATCAACATTTGGGGCACATCGTCAAGGGTTTATAGCTTTGCTTGGTTAATGGAATTCACCATGAATCATTTGGTACCAAAATAAAAAGTTCCTTCATCTTGGTAAGCCTCAATTCCATCAATCTTATTGTTTGATTTGCTTATATTCTTTTCTATCCTATTTTTGCCTTTAGTTTTCCCTCTCTAAATCTATTATCCAGTCCACAAAGAACGCTAATTATAGCCCAAGCACAATCCCTAACCCAAACACATCCCTAAAACTCTACAAAAACTCTTCACTAAAAAGTCTGTCAAAAAGCACCAGTGCAAAATTTTGGCACGGCCTACCCAAGCTACCTGACATGACCATGCCACCCTCCTTCGTTCACAAAATGTTTCTTGCCTATGCCACCCCCAGCACGCCATGCTTCCTCTATTTCCATCCTTTACCCTCTTTTCACTTACAAGCTACTACCAACTATGGCCAATGAGGGAGATGCTTCTCACTCTGAGGGCATTCCTCCTAAGTGAGCCCATAAGATGAGGAGAGAGAAGGCCAGTATTACACTTTAAGAACAAGTAATGAAGCTCACTAAAGAGCTTGAATAGGTAAGAGGATTTGCACAATAAAACCCTTACCATCAAGGCTATGATATTAATCCTGTTGACATTGCATACTCTTCCTCTCATGAAGACTTTGATTATGAGCAAGGAGGGCCTAGAAGAAGAAGGCATCCGAGGGATGGCCTTAAGGACCTCAAAGTTGAGACACTAAAATTTGATGGCAATCTTAATTTAGAGAACTATATTGATTGGGTGCAAGCCATTGAAAGGATCTTTGAATTCAAAAGGTATAATGATGAAAATTCCTTTAAGTTGGCCATTCTTAAATTGAAGGGTTATGCTTCATTATGGTATGAGCACTTGAAGAAGAGTAAGGCTAGAGAAGCGAAATCCAAAACCAAAATTTGATCCAAACTCGAAAAGCATATGGATAAGAGATTCCTACCCCCCTATTACAAGCAAGAACTGTACCTTAAGACTACCTCTCTCAACCAAGAGAATTTAAGGGAAGAAGAGTACATTAGGGAGTTTGAACAACTTCAAATGAGTGTTGTCTTGGATGAAGACCCCGAGCTTAAAATTGTTAGGTTCATTAAAGGAATATCACCTAGCATTGCCAACAAGGTGGATCTTTAGCTTTACCCACCGTTTGATGATGTGTGTCAAAATTGAGAAGCAACTTAAGGGTCGAAAACCCTTTCAAACCACTTCCTCTATTCGCCCTTGAAGTACCCCCAAGGGTTAGTCCTTCCACAGGGTTGACACTGCCCCTATGACCACTAAAGCCCTTAACAAGGGTAAAAGGATTGCTAGTGAGCCGCCAAAGAAGTTGGAGGGTAAGAAGTGCTTTAAATGTCATGGTTATGGACACTTCCAAGCAGATTGTCCCAACCGAAGAACTCTCACTATTAGACAAGTGGAAGAAATCCAAGCTATTGAGGAAGCAACTAGTGAGGAGGAATTCCAAAATGAGGTTCAAAATTTGGTCACTACGGATGTGGGTGAACTCTTGGTAATTTGAAGAGCATTCCATGTCCAAGAGGCTCCTTATGAACCAAGCTACAGAGAGCAAATCTTTTATACCCGATGCACTATTAGAGGCAACATGCGTAAGCTCATTATCGATGGAGGAACTTGCACCAATGCATCTGCCTCAACACTCAGCAACAAGCTTCAATTACCCACCAAGGTGTATCCCACCCCTTATTCTCTCCGATGGATCAAGCAAGGAAGCGAGGTAACCATTTCTGAGCAAGCTCTTATTACATTTTTGGTTGGTCCATATTATGGTGAGATACTAGGTGATGCCCTTCCTCTAGATGCGTGTCACTTGTTAGTTGGTAGGCCTTGGTTCTTTGATAATCAAGTGATTCATGGTGGGTATGCCAATACATATGCATTCAAATCCAAGAATCGTAGTCTTACTTTGACCCCATTACCCTCCACATAAGCCCCTTAAATTTAAACCCGGGAAGCGAAGTGAGAAAAACCTATATATTAGTGAAAACACAGGTGGGGAGAGCCATTAGTAAGAGCAAACCTTTATTTTCCTTACATGGAATGGAAGGAAACACATGTGAGGAAGTGAAACCCATGCATCTCCTAGCTCAATCACTTTTGAGAAAGTTTGTGGATGTATTCCTAATTATTTATCCCCGGGGCTCCTTCCTTTGAGAGGAATTTAGCACCAAATTTATCTCCTACCAAGTGCTCCTTTGCCAAACAAGCCAGCCTATAGGTGTAATCCTAGTAAGTCAAAAGAGTTTCAACGACAAGAGTTACTTGACTGTGGGTATATTAGAGAAAGCTTGAGTCCATGTTCAGTTCCCATCCTTTTGGTACCTAAGAAGGATGGCACTTGGCATAAGTGTGTTGATTCTAGGGTCGTAAACAACATCACCATGAAGTGTCATTTTCCTATTCCTCAATTGGTCGAATGATATGCTTGATGAGTTACATAAGGCCAAGTTCTTTTCTAAAATTGACCTTCGGAGTGTATGCCACCAAATTAGGATAAAAGAAGGAGATGAATGGAAGATCTCTTTTAAGACTAAGTATGGGTTATATAAATGGCTTGTGATGCCTTTTGGTTTATCTAATGCTCCTAGTACTTTCATGAGGCTCATGAATGAGGTCCTAAGACCATTCATTGGGAAATTTGTAGTGATATTTTGATGATATCTTGGTGTACAATCGTGATGAGGCATCTCACGTAGAACATCTTTCCTAAGTGTTCCAGTTGTTGGGGCAACAAAGGTTATATGCCAAGCTTGAAAAGTGTGAACTATTCACTCATCAAGTTGTCTTTCTTAGCTATGCTATGTCTGGTGAGGGAATTCAAGTTGATAAATCTAAGGTTGAGGCTATCAAGAGTTATCCTATTCCACTTCCATCATAGAAGTTCGAAGCTTCCATGGGTTGGTGTTAAGTCAAAAATTATGCATTATTTTTATAATTATTTTGAGTATATTATATATATTATTTCGTTTAATTTGTTTTGTTTTATATATTTTTCAGGGTTAGTATCAATTTAATAAAGAGGAGAAGAGAGGACTTAGAAGCTCGGGTTTACACACTTGTCTACAAGACGGTCCAAAAATAATAAAAAGGGGCAGCCCGGTGCACAAGCATCCCGCGTTCACGCAGGGTCCGGGGAAGGGCCGCACCCCAAGGGGTGAATTGTAGGCAGCCTAACCTGACTTTGTCAGTGGCTGATTCCACGGCTCGAACCCGTGACCTTTTGGTCACACGGAGACAACCTTACCGTTGCTCCAAGGCTCCCCTTCACGGTCCAAAAATAATAATTATGGAAAATATTATTTTCATAATTATTATATTGGGCTAGGGTTTCAAGAGTTGGTGAAAAGCTAGAAGTCTTGAGGAAGAAGAAATCTAAGGAAGAAAGGAGAAGGAAACCCTAATCACTAACCCTAATCACACCCCTTCTTTCCTCCATATATATATGAATCATCATCATCATCTCTGACGACACATCACAGGCCACGACACCTCCATCACAACCCCACGCATCACCATCATCGCATCACCATCATCATCTTCTTGATCACCATCATAGCTCACGGCAGCCTCATCCCATTGTCACGGCTGCCATCTTCCCTCTCCATCACCTCCCATCTCACGCTTGCCCTCTCACAGCCACCATCACTTCTTCATCTCCTCACCCCTCATCACCAAGATCATCATCCATCACCATCACGCCTAACCCACCATAATCAAGGCCACTTCCTCTTCACCTATAATCTCCCCACGTCAATCACCCTTTTTTTTAAAAAAAATTATTTTGATACTTTTATTTTTTTTAGTTCATTATTAAAAATGATTTATTTGGGTGAATTTTGTGATTTCATTTTTTATATGAGTGAGTAATTTTTTTTTTATGCTTAGTATAATCTTCTTGAAGCCATGCTAAATTTACTATTTTGAAACAAGTATCATGCTTTATTGCCTAGTTGATTTATATTCATGATTCGATAGCGATTAGCGTTTATCGTTTATGATATTCGTGTTAAATTAATTAGAATGCATGCTAGTTAGTTTAATACGATTTAGATTAATAGTTTAGAAGACTATAATACGTAAAATTTATAGTCTTTTAGGTCTAGGTATCACCCTAATCAATCATGGATTGCTCAAACCCATCTCTTTTAATTTGGTAATCGCTTTAGATCTTTGTTAAATCGATTTGCTGGTAAATTGGTTACAAAGTGTTAAATAATGTTTTTCTAATTCTTAATGCTCTAGTTTGGTTAAATTTTTGCACTGGTGTACAGATTATCAAATTAGTAGGGTTTATATTAGGGTTGGACATAAGTAAACTAGAATCTAAGGGAAAATGGGGAAGAGCCGCTGGTGGATGTCTTCTACAGTTTAACTCATGAATGAAATTAACTTGTGTGTTAATGATAAATATTAATTTGCATGGTGGATTGAGATTATACTAAGTATACTTCATAAATTTGATAACTTTTGATTATCATTTGGTGCTTAGAGTTAATTTGATTAGTTTGATAATTTTTGTTCTATTTTTATTAGCTTCAGAATAATTTCAATCAACCCCCCCCCCCCCCTCAAAGTATAGTCTTTTAGGAGTGTCTAGGTAATTTTAGATAGCTTAGATTTTGATTTTTAGAGTGGTTACAATTTTAGATTGGTTTATATTCAGTTTTAGTATTTAATTACCGGTTTGTTCGAACCTAGACTAAAAATAGTTATTTTCATTATTTTTCAATTTTATTTAATTCATAGGGTTTATATAGTGTCCTAATCTTCCCATATTCAATTTCGTAATTTTTGGAAATTATTTGATAATTTTTCAGATTTATTTTGTGAAATTGATATGTGCAGGTTTTTAGGTGATTAATTCTGAAATTTTCGATTTTTAATTTTAATTTACGATTCTTAGGTGTTTTTAATTCCATAAAATTGTGTCCTAGATTTAGGGTAATTTTCCTGATTAATTTCGTATGTATATTTATGATGATTAGTTTATTCCTAATTTTATATTTATTATTCTGCTGAATATTCTGTGCTGATTTTCTGATCTGATTGTTTTGGAAATAAATTAGATACAATTTAGAGTTTATAAGCCTATATACCTGAATTATAATATTTTAGGTTACTGGTTGATAATTTTAATATTTATTTCTCTGATTATTAATTGCTGTTTTGATTTTTAATTAGAATTTCAGCTACTATTCTGATTTTATTTTTCTAGATTATTTAGGAAATCTTTTTACTGTTTAATCTCCAGCATATGGTTCATAATATTTAGGAGCATCATTGGGTGATTTTCTAGATTTTTATTCATTAGATCATAATTATTTTAGAATTATTAAGTTTTGATTTAATAAATTGGATTAGTAAAATCACTTAGGATTAAGCTAGCAGTTTACAACAATCTTTCCTCGTGGATCGATCCCTACTTTCCTATGCTATAAAAAGTGTTTAATAACCAAATTAGTGGTTAAATTTGTAACTCTCGACAGGCTTTACAGCCTCTTTTTACTGCCAGTTCATCAAAGACTTTAGCTCCGTTATGGCTCCCTTAACTGAATGCATAAACAAAGGAAGCTTTGAGTGGACAAAGGCCCCCCAAAAGGCCTTTGAAAAAATCAAGGATAGGCTTTGTTCAGCTCCTATCTTGGCTCTCCCCAAGTTCGATCTCTTTTTTGAAGTTGAGTGGGATGCTAGTGACATTGGAATTGGAGCGGTTCTTACTCAAGCCAAACACCATCTAGCTGTGTTTAGTGAGAACTTGAATGGTTCAATACTCAACAACTCCACTTATGACAAGGAATTCTATGCCATTGTTAGATTCTTAGAATATTGGAGCCATTATCTCAAGCCCAATCCCTTTGTGCTCCATTCGAATCACAAGGCATTGTCTCACATCAATGGCCAACACAAGTTGAACACAAGACATACCAAGTGGGTTGAGTTCCTTCAATCTTTCAACTTCTCTTACAAGCATATGAGTGCGACAGAGAAAGTTGTGGATGATGCATTGTCACGGAGGTAAGCTCTCCTCTTGGTTCTTGAGCCCAAGGTCCTTAGATTACATTCCATCAAAGCTATATACAAAGAGGATAAATATTGCAAGGAAGTGGTAAAGGATTCCTCTACCTTTGGCTCCTTCACTCGACAAGATGGTTTCCTTTTCAATGGAAATAAGCTTTGCATCCCCAAGAATCCTTTAAGGGGACTTGATTGTCAAAAAAGCTCATAGAGTAGCCTTAGCCAGTTACTTTGGCATTAACAAGATCCTTTAGATACTCAAGGAAGATTTTTATTGGCCTAAGATGGAAGGAGATGTTCATAAGGTCATCATAAGGTACAACATTTGTCACATGGCTAAGAGTCACTTCTATGAAGGCATCCACACTCCCCTTTTGGTTCCTACAAGGCCTTGGGATGACATTAGTATGGACTTTATTGTGGCCCTCCTAAGGACACTAAGGGGAAGAGATGTTATAATGGTGGTAGTGGATCGATTCTCCAAGAAATTGTGAGGCTCTGTGGTATTCCAAGAACAATCGCATTAGCTAGGGACACCAAATTTCTATCTCACTTTTGAAGATCCCTATGGAGACTAGTGGGGACTAAGCCACTCTTTAATACTACTTACCACCGTCAAACCAATGGACAAATAGAGTTGACAATAGAACTCTCGCAACCTTACTAACGGGTATGGTGAGCAAGAGTTTGAGGGATTGGGATACTAAGCTTTCTCATGCCGAATTCGCTTACAATCGAGCTCGTTCTTATACTACCTGTCATTCTCTCTGAGGTGTGTCATGGCCTTAACCCTCTTACCCTCATTAATATTATTGCCATTCCTCAAGAATCAAAAGTTAGTTTTGAGCCCAACGCAAGAGCTAAGAAATGAAGAGGCTAAATGAGCAAGTAAGACACAAATTAAGAAAGTGAATGAGTAACACAAGCTTAAAGCCAATAAAGAACTGCACCCACCTTGAGCTCAAATCAAGAGAACTTATGTGGTTGCACTTGAGGAAAGAAAGGTTCCCATTAAGGATGAAGAACAAGCCTATGGTTAGAGAAGATGGTCCGTACACGGTAGTACAAAAGGTGGGAGAGAATGCCTATAAAATAGAGCTTTTGGGAGACATGCAAATATCTGCCACCTTTAATGTTTAAAATCTCACTCCTTACCTTGAAGATGATGAAGATCACAATGAAGATTTGAGGGCAAATCATCTTCAAGGGGGAGAAGTTGATGCGGACCAAACTCCAAGATTAGACTTACTCTCCCAAGCAAGGGTATTAGAACCAAGCAGGTTTAACACTAACTTTGGGTCAAGAACTAGGTCCTCCTAGGTCAACATTGACTTGGAACCCTTGAGGAGGTCCAAGTAACCTTAGGAGAGGTGGTTGGATAATTAGTAACCCTAAATAAGGAGCTTAGCCTCTTTATCCTCCAAAACCACTTCATTAACTCATTTTCATTTTCTAGGTAGAACACCTCTTTTCACTTCTAACTCAGTTATGAAAGGGCAAACGGGCTCCAATTTAGGGAAGTTATATACCGATATCCCTGGATGTCTAGTTTCCATCAAACCTTAGAAAGTCTCCAAATTCCAAGTAGCAAGGAAGATATGGATTGAAAATCGAGCAAGGGTCAGTGTAGGGTATGAAATTACATGTTTTTTATTAAGGAATTATTGGGCTAGCAAATGGATGAATTAAGGGCTACTATTTCTTGGATAGTTGATGAACACTTCTAGGAGCCACCCATGGGAAAATCTTTCCATGACTCATCCAATTGAGATAGTGGATAACTCATCCAATCTAACACTAATGCAACCCATTCCAACTCAGCTTATATTCTAGATATCCCCTTTAAAATTGCAGTAGTAGTTAGGATTTCATTGGTTAATTTACTTGTAATCCTATTGGCTAGTGCATGACTTGGGAAATGGGGGTGCTCTCCTATTTATTTTCTTGATTCTTGTAATATTTCTCAGACTTAGATTAATGATATGAGAGCTTGATGCTTATTATTTTCTTAAAATCTCAAATTTCTTTATCTCTTTAAGGAGAGTGGTGAAGTTGAGTTCATCGCTTTGATTTAATCCTTCGTGCCTTGGCTTTAGAGGATTGATTTATCTCTTTTGTTCAATTATTCCCAAGTTTGATTCAATCACTAGAAGATTTGGGGGGTTTTTCTCTATCTTGGGTTATCTTGGGGGAGATTGATCTTTATCAACATTTGGGGTCCATCATCAAGGGTTTGTATCTTATTTTGTCAATGGAATTCTCCATGGATCACAACGGCTCAAAATAGTCCATTTTTGTCCCCTCCCCCCTTGGAAGAGGCATCATATAAAATGGAGAAAAGGCTCCGTTGTGAGGTCGTTAAAAGAAAGTAAGCAGTGATGTTCGGAGTGTATTTTCCTTTTGTATTTTGCTTCAGCTACTCGCTAGATCACATCCGTTGGTATGGACTAGGTGACTATTCTTACCCAATTTTTTTACCTGATAGGACAAGGTGGTAGTTTGATTACACACACACACACACACACACACACACACACACACACACAGAGATATATAT
>JACYFF010031956.1:31926668-31975633 GCA_017589665.1 Selenicereus undatus | reverse complement strand
ACACACACACACACACACACACACACACACACACACACACACACACATATATATATATATATATGAAGGATATAAGTTGAGTTATGAAGAAAAAACATGTTCTTAGTTCGCCTTCCAAGTGTTATATGCTATGTCCTTATTCTATGTGATATACGTATTGTGTGATTACTTGATAACCAGTTAATGTGCCAAATGTGACAATGGGGAAGGTAAGGGTTATTCACTAGGCTCAAGGAACTCATGACCTCACAATTTTTTTGGTTTTGAAAAATAAAGGGGGACATAGGAGCACATGAGAAGGGCAGATGTTAAATACTTTTTGGAGAGCGAAGTTAGGAAAGCAAGCCCTTGCTATATGCTTGTCTTATTGTCTACGTGTGTGTCTTATAGATATGGATGTATTTTGTATGTAAGTAAGTAAGAATATTATGTATATAGTTTAAGTATGAATGTAAATATATGCTTTAGAACTACCCTGGCAACTTTAGTTATATTCTTGCTATAAGCTTCCACTGCCATCATCTATTGATAGGTTAATTAAGATTTAAGTATTTAGATAGCCTAGTGGGTGTCTCCAGTTAGGCATCCACAACGGCAATGAGTCTGCCCTATCAAGCGTACCGTTACAGAAGTGGTGTCAAAGCAATAATTCTGCGATCTCTTACCTGCAGGGCTTGTGTGCTCATGATTGGCTATCTGTTTGATGATGTGCATATGTATGATTATGTGTGTTATGTGTGTTTTATGTGACCTTGATTTGTAAAGTGGCTTTGTTTGAGTTGGAACTTGAGATCAGAAAATTGGTAAGGTATGTCTCCACAGGCAGAACTTATTTTAAGGGAGAGAGGAGGTAAAACCACGAAATTTTAGTTATTAGCTTTGGCTAATGTGTTATTGTGTGACTTATATTTATATTTTAGATTTTTTACTTTAGACTTTTATGCTTCCATTTGTAATAAAAACTACTTTTGGTAAACAATTAGAAGTTCTTTTATTGTTGCTAGTAATAGCTTACTATTTATTAAGGCAAAAAAGGGAAAAAAAGAAGAGGGGGAGGATATTATTTTAAATCACCTGAAGAGGGGATGTTTTATCTGTGAAAATGGCGAGGGTTAGATTTTTCTTCTTCTCCCAAACACAAACACAAGCAGGCAGAGGGAGAGGAGAGAGGAAGCAAGAGAAGAGGAAGAAGGAGGAGGTGGAGGAGGAATTAAGATTGGTTTAAGGACTAAAGGTGAGAGTAATCTTTGCTTTCTTCAACCTAAAATTGAATAGGGGAAGATTATTTGGATGATTTATGCTTGAATTTGAGGATTCAATTGAAGGTTGAAGTTATGAATTTGATGTTTTTAGGGTTTGATAAATTAGAAAACTAACTTCAATTGTTAGAAACTCACCCCTAAACGTTTGATGTTTAATTGTGATTTTGGAATTAACTAGATGTTAATTGATGATTATGTTGTGACTTAGTTCTTGTACATGCGACATTATGGATTTTTGGGTTGAGCAGTTGTATTGGAGGAAAAACATGGTAGAAAAAGAGGTCGAATTTTGGGATTTTGCATATATTTTGCTACTATTTGAATTTCTGTGAATTATTGGGGTGGGAAAATTCTCTAAAAATTTTACTGTAGGTTTTCTACTACGTTTGAAAATTTGCAGCAAATGTTCGTGAATTTTAGATGTCTATTTTATGAGCTATGAAGTTTTGAACGAAATTGCCCTGTTAGTACATAAATTCGCCCGCTGTTTTAATTATTGTGAGTTATTGCGTTGGAACAAAAATTTTAAAAATTTTACTGTATATTATATATGTTATGTGTCTATTTTCTGTAAAGCTTCATGAAAGTTGAATTTGCAGTTTGTGAGTTATAAAGTTTTTATTGGAATTGCACTCACTTAGTGCATGATTTCATCTATTGTTTGAACTTCTAGGAGTTATTTTCTTGGTGAAAATTGTACAAATTTTACCATATATTCTCTAGGATACTTGGATACGTTAAGTAAATTTTCATGAATTGTGAATGTGTATCTTATGATTAATGGATTTTTTATTGAAATTTCTCGGTTTAAGTGTATATATTGATGTACTATCTTAATTTTTGGGGGGATTGGCTTAGAGGAAAATCATAAAAACTATATGGTAGATTATCTATAATGTTTGGTATTTTTCTACAAAGTTTCGTGAATTTTGGATATGAGGTCTTTGTGTTACAAATTTTTGAGTAAAATTGTCATATTTAGTGTAATTATGGGTTGCTCGTTTGCATAAGCTGCAGATTGGTCATGTGGGGGTTGATTTTGAGCATTGAGAATAGTAAGGTACCTTGGTGGTCAAATTAAAATTTGTGAAAATTATTTTGCGGGGAATTATGTTTTGTTTTGCCTATGTTTTTGTTAGGAACGGGAAATTGCGCTTCTTTGAAAAATAAAAATGTGATTATATAAGCTATACGATTTCATTAAGTTATGTTTTTGGGGAAAGAGGTTCATGTCTTGTTTAAAGTTGTTATGTTGTGTCCTAGAGCTTTGTCATTATATTCAGGTTGCCAACCGGGAGAGGTTCTAGCCTCCCCTAGAATTTGAATGTTGACTTCATGTATTATGTGTGCCAAGTGGGTCCCTAGTAAGAAGGGTTTCGACTTAAACTTACAAGGATATGAATGTCATGCACTGGTTTGTTCTTGTTGGAAGTTCGCAACCTCTGCATCGAGTGTGTCTGGTTGGTACCATACGAATGAGTTACGATTGGTGCATCATTAGTTGGTGCCATATGAATAAGCCATAGCTAGGCCACCAGGATGTCTTTGTCATCCTTATGTATTGATGGTTCTTTGTGTGAGTCATAAGTTAATATCCCCCTGAACTAAAGAATTTTTTGTTAAGCTAAGAATATACGATATGCTATGAAATTGGCTTTTAGCTTGGATTTGAATTTCCGGATTCCGTTTTAGATTCAAATGATCATTCCAGATATCTATAGGATTGTGATTGTTTTAAAAGTATATGTATTATTGATAAATATGCTTAAAGAAATTTATCATGTGTTTATAGCAAGAATGAGAACTTTTGAAAAAAATATGCTTTGATGTATGCATGAAGTATGGTTATGGATGGGTCATTGGCTTGATTTAGCCGACTTTGCTTTCTTTTGGACTCGAG
The DNA here is from genome assembly GCA_017589665.1 of Selenicereus undatus. Taxonomy (NCBI): domain Eukaryota; kingdom Viridiplantae; phylum Streptophyta; class Magnoliopsida; order Caryophyllales; family Cactaceae; genus Selenicereus; species Selenicereus undatus. The sequence continues at coordinate 31,972,471 of JACYFF010031956.1, read as the reverse complement.
TAAGGATTATGAGCCCCAAAACATATGCTTGGTATGAGACAACCATGGTTAGTGTAGTGTAACATCAGTGTTCGTTTAGGGACTTAAGTGAAAACAAGGGTTCTTGAATCGTACCTGGCATGGGACAAGTATGTGTAAGTTGGTCTAATTTCCTGCCTCATGACATATGTGTATTTGTGTGTTTTGTAAATTTCATCAATCTGATATATATATGAAGGATATGAATCAATTTGTGAAGCATGAGAAAGTTCTTAGTTCACCTTCCAGGTGTTATATGCTATGTTCTGATTCTATGTGATATCTGTATCATGTGATTACGTGTTAACCAGTTAATGTGCAAAGTGTAACAACGAGAAGGTGAGGGTTATTCACAAGGTGAGGGTTATTCACTGTGCTCGGGGAGCTTATGACCTCACAATTTTTCAGGTTTTGAAAGCTAAAGCAGGACACAGGAGCATATGAGAAGGTCAAATGTTAAATACCTTTTGGAGAGTGAAGTTGGGAAATCAAGTCCTTGTCATATGCTTGCCTTATTGTCTACATTTGTTGAGTATAGATATGGATATATATATTATGTCTAAGTATGTGAGAATATTATGGATATATTTCAAGTATGAATGTAAATGTATGCTTTGGAACTACCCTGGCAACTTTAGCTATATTCTTGCTACAGGCTTCCGTTGCCATCATCTATTAATTAAGATCTAGGTGTTTAGATAGCCTTGTGGGTGTCTTCTGTTAGGCATCAACAATGGTGATATGCCCGCCCCCTTTTGTGTTTACAGAAGCGGTTTCAGAGAAATTATCCTATGACCTCTGACCTGTACGGCTTGTGTGCGCAGATTATTGGCTATGTGTTTGATGATGTTTATGTGCGTCATTTTGTGCGTTATGTGTGCTATACATGACCTTGATTTGTAATGTGGCTTTGTTTGAGTTGGGGCTTGAGATTAGAAAATTGGTAAGGTAAGTTTCGAGGATGAAACTTATTTTAAGGAAGGAAGGGTGCAACACCTCAAAATTTTAGTAACTAATTTTGACTAATGTGTTATTATGTGACTTATGTTTATATGTTATGTTATTTAATTTAGACTTTTATTCTTATATTTGTGTTACAAATTACTTTTGGGAAACAATTAGAAGTTGTTTAATTACTCCTAGTAATAGCTTATTATTTATTAAGGCGGAAAAAAGAAAAAAAGTAAAAAGGGGGGATATTTTTTAAAAAATCACATGCAAGGGGTGGCGTGTTTTACCCGTGAAAAAGGGGAGGGCTGGATTTTTCTTCCTTCCCCGAGCATAAACACACGCACTCACAGAGAGTGGAGAGTGGAAGCAAGAGAAGAGGAAGAACAAGAAGAGGAAGAAGAAGGAGCAGGAAAAGGAGGAATTAAGCTTGGTTCAAGGACTAAAGGTGAGTAATCTTTGCTTTCTTAAACCTAAAATTGAATAGGGAAAGACTCGCTGAATAATTTATGCTTGAATTTAAGGATCTAATTGAAGGTTGAAGTTATGAATTTGATGTTTTTTGGGTTTGATAGATTAGAAAACTAATTTCAATAGTTAGAAACCCACCCCTAAAAGCCTGATGTTTAATTGTGATTTTAGGATTAAGGGGATGTTGTGAATTGATGATTATGTTGCAAATTCATTCTTGTACATGCTTGGTATAAGACAACCGTGGTCAGTTTAGTTAACAGACTAACGGTAAAGTTTGTTTAAGAACTTAAGTGAAAACGAGGGTTCTTGAATCATACCTGGTATGGGACATGTATGACTAAGTTGGTCTGCCCACCTCATGACATATGTGTGTATGTGTGTGTTTTGTAAAGCTCATCAGTACGATATACATATGAAGGATATTAGTCGATTTATGAAGCATAAGCATGTGCTCAGTTCGCCTTCCAAGTGTTATATGCCACATTCTGATTCTATGTGATATATACATTATGCGATTACGTCTTAAATGGTCATTGTGAAAAATGTAACAACGAGGAAGATAAGAGTTATTTACTGGGCTCAGGGGGCTAATGACCTCACAATTCTTCAGGTTTTGAAAGCTAAAGGGGAACATAGGAGCATACGAAAAGGGTAGATGTCAAATACTTTTTGGAGAGCGAAGTTGGGAAAGCAAGCCCTTGCCATATGCTTGCCTTATAGTCCATGTTTGTTGATTATAGATATGGATATATTTTGTATGTAAGTATGTAAGAATATTGTGCATGTAGTTTAAACATGAATGTAAATGTATGCTTGAGAACTACCTTGGCAACTTTAGTTAGATTCTTGCTGCAGGCTTCCGCTGTCATCATCTATTAATAGGTTAATTAAGATTTAGCTATTTAGATAGGCTTATGGGTGTCTCCAGTCAGGCACCCACAACGATGGTGCGTCTGCCTCCTTCTGGTAGGCAGATACAGAAGTGGTATTAAAGCAATAATCATGCGACCTTTGACCTATAGGGCTTATGTGCGCACATGATTGCCTATTTGTTTGATGATGTGTATATGTGTGATTTTGTGTGTTATGTGTGTTCCACTTGACCTTGATTTACAATCTGGCTTTGTTTGAGTTGGGGCGCAAGATCAGAAAATTGGTAAGATAAGTTTCAAGAACAAAACTTATTTTAAGGGGGGAAGGATGTGGCACCTCAAAATTTTATTTACTAATTTTGGCTAATGTGTTATCGTGTGACATATGTTTATATTTTAGGTTATTTACTTTAGACTTTTATGCTTAGATTTGTAATAAAAATTACTTTTGGGAAACAAAGTTGTCTGATTACTGCTAGTAATAGCATACTATTTATTAAGGCAAAAAACAAAAAAGAAAAGGGGGATGATATTTTTTAAAATCACCTGAAGCAGTGTGTTTTATCTGTGAAAAGGGGAGGGTTTGATTTTTCTTCTTCCCCCAAACACAAACACATGCACACATAGAGAGAGGAGAGAGGAAGCAAGAGAGAAGACACAAAGATAAGAGGAAGAAGGAGAAGGAATTAAGATTGGTTCACGAACTAAAGGTGAGTAATCATTGATTTGTTCAACCTCAAATTGAATTGGGGAAGATTACTTGAATGATTTATGCTTGAATTTGAGGATTCAATTGAATGTTAAATTTATGAATTTGCTATTTTTAGGGTTTGATAAATTAGAAAATTAATTTCAATTGTTAGAAACCCACCCCTAAAAGCTTGATGTTTAATTGTGATTTTGGGATTAAGTGGGTGTTGTGAATTGACGACTACGTTGTGAATTCATTCTTGTACATGTGAGAATATGGATTTTTGGGTTGATTACTTGTATTGAAAAAACAAGATGGTGGAAAAAGAGGTTGAATTTTCAGATTTTACAAATACCTTGCTACTATTTGAATTTCTGTGAATTATAGGAGTGGGAAAATTTTCAGAATATTTTATTGTAGGTTTTCTACTATGTTTGACAATTTGCAGCAAATGTTCGTGGATTTCAGATGTCTATTTTGTGGGTTAAGAATTTTTGAATGAAACTGCTTGTTAATTAGTACATAAATTCGCCCCTTGTTTTAATTACGAGGAGTAATTGGGTTGGAGTAAAAATTTTGAAACTTTTATTGCATATTATATATGTTATGTGTGTACTTTCTATGAAGCTTCATGAATATTGAATGTGTAGTTTGTGAGTTATGAATTTTTGATTGGAATTTTCCTCTTTTGGGGCATAATTTCGTCTATTGTTTGAATTTCTAGGGGTTATTTCGTGGAAGAAAACTGTAAAAATTTCTCCATATATTCGCTAGTTTATTTGGATACTTTAAGTAAATTTTCATGAATTTTGGATATGTATCTTATGATTTATAGATTTTTTATCAAAATTTCCTGGTTTTAGTGTATATATTCATGTACTATCTTAATTTTTGTGGAGGATCGGCTTAGAGGAAAACCATGAAAACTGTGTGGTAGATTATCCATAATATTTGATATTGTTTTGCGAAGTTTCATGAATTTCGGATATGAGGTCTTCGTGTTACAAATTTTTGAGTGAAATTGTCATATCCAATGTAATTATGGGTTGTTCATATGCATTAACTGTAAATTGATCATATGGGAGTTGATTTCAAGAATTGAGAACAGTAAGGTACCTTGGGGGTGAAATGAAAATTTATGAAAATTATTTTGCGCCGAATTATGTTTTGTTCTGCCTATATTTTTGTTAGAATTATGAAATTGAGCTTCTTTGAAAATAAAAAATGTGATTATATAAGCTATATGATTTCATTAAGTTATGTTTTTGGGAAAAGAGTTCATGTCTTGCTTGAAGTTGTTACGTTGTGTTCTGGAGCAATGGCCATAGTAGTGACTGTCGTTATAATCAGGTCACTCACCGGGATAGGTTCTAACCAATCCCCTAGGATATGAATGTCGGCCTCATGTGTTATGTGAGCAATGTGGGTCTCTAGTGAGAAGGATTTCTGTCTAAACTTACTAGGATATGAATGTGACTCCATGGTTTGTGTTTATGGGTAGTTCACGACCTCTAGAGCTAGGATGGGTTGGTACCATATGAATGAGTTGCCGTTGGTCCACCATTTGTTGGTACCATATGAATGAGCTATAGTTGGGCCACCATGATGTGTTTGTCCCCCTTATGTTGTGATGGTTCCATGCGTGGGTCATGAATTAGTTTCCCCTAAACTAAAGAATTTTTGATTAAGTTAAGAATATACAGTATGTCATGAAATTGGTTTTTAGTTTGGATTTGGATTTTGGATTTGGTTATGGTTTCAAAGGATCGTTCAGGATATCTATAGGATTGTGATTGTTTTTGAAGTATATGTGTGATTGATAAATATGCTTAAAGAAATATATTATGTGTTCATAGCAAGAATGTGGACTTTTGAAAGAAATATGCTTGTACGTATGTGTCAAGTATGGTTATGGATGGATCATTAGCTTGATTTAGTAGACTTTGCTTTCTTTTGGACTCCAGTAAGGATTATGAGCCTAAAACACATGCTTGGTATGAAACAACCGTGGTTAGTTTAGCAAATAGACTAATAGCAAAGTTTGTTTAGGGACTCAAATGAAAACAAGGGTTCTTAAATCGTACCTGGTATGGGACAACTACAACTGAGTTGGTCTAATTTCCCATCTCATGACATATGTGTGTATGTGTGTGTTTTGTAAATTTCTATGTATTTATGTATGTATGTATATATATATATGTATGTATATATATGTATGTATGTATGTATGTGTATGTATATATATATATATATATATATATATATATATATATATATATGAAGGTTATGAGTCGATTTTTGAAGCATGAACAAGTTCTTAGTTTGCCTTCCAGGTGTTATATGTTATGTTCTAATTCTATGTGATATATGTATTATGTGATTACGTGTTAACCAGTTAATGTACAAAGTGTGAAAATGGGGAAGGTAAAGGTCTCAGCTCAAGGAGCTCATGACGGCACAACCTTTCAAGTTTTGAAAGCTAAAGGGGGCCATAGGAGCATATGAGAAGGCTAAATGTTAAATACCTTTTATGGGGCAAAGTTGGGAAAGTAAGCCCTTGTCGTATGCTTGCCTTATAGTCTACGTTTGCTTATTATAGATACAGATGTATTTTGTATGTAAGTATGTTAGAATATTAAGGATATAGTTTAAGTATGAAAGTAAATGTATGCTTTAGAACAACCCTAGCGATATTTTGTATATATTCTTGCTACAGGCTTCCACTGCCATCATTTATTAATAAGTTAATTAAGATTTAGGTGTTTACATAGCCTTGTGGGTATTTCTAGTTAGACATCCACGGTGGTGACGCGCATGATTGGCTATCTATTTGATGGTGTGTATATGTACGATTCTTTGCATTACGTGTGTTCTACATGACCTTGATTTGCAATGTGGCTTTGTTTGAGTTGGTGCTTGAGATTGGAAAATTCGCAAGGTAAGTTTCGAGGAAGAAACTTATTTTAAGAGGGGTAAGATGTAACACACCAAAATTTTAGTTAATAATTTTGACTAATGTGTTATTGTGTGACTTATGTTTATATTTTAGGTAATTTACTTTAGGCTTTTATGCTTAGATTTGCATTAAAAATTACTTTTGGGAAACAATTAGAAGTTATTTAATCACTGCCAATAATAGCTTATTATTTGTTAAAGCGGGAAAAAAAAGCAAGCAAAGGGGGGTGTTTTTTTTAATCACCTGAAGGGAGGTGTTTTAATCTGTAAAAAGAAGGAGGGTTGGATTTTTATTCTTCCCCCAAACACAGACACATGCACACATAGAGAGAGGAGAAAGGAAGCTAGAGAAGAGGAAGCAGAAGGAGGAATTAAGATTGGTTCAAGGACTAAAGGGGAGTAATCCTTGCTTTCTTCAGCCTAAAATTGAAAAGGGGAAGATTATTTGAATGATTCATGCTTGAATATGAGGATTTAATTGAAGATTGAAGTTATGAATTTCAAGCTTTTAGGGCTTGATATATTGGAAAACTAATTTCAAGTGTTAGAAACCCACCCCTATAAGTTTGATGTTTAATTGTGACTTTGGGATCAAGTGGATGTTGTGAATTAATGATTATGTTGTGAACTCATTCTTATACATGCGAGGGTATGAATTTTTAGGTTGATTACTTATATTGGAAGAACGAGATAGTGGAAAAAGAGGTTGAATTTTCAGATTTTACAGATATCTTGCTACTATTTGAATTTATGTGAATTATTGGAGTGGGAAAATTTTCTAAAAATTTTACTATAAGTTTTCTACTATGTTTGACAATTTGCAACAAACGTTTGTGAATTTTAGAGGGCATTTTACGAGGTATGAATTTTTGAACGAAACTGTCTTGTTAGTTAGCACATAGATTCGCTCGTTGTTTTAATACCGTGACTTATTGCATTGGAGCAAAAATTTTGAAAATTTTACTGTATATTATATATGTTATGTGTCTTTTTTCTGGAATGCTTCATGAATGTTGAATTTGCAGTTTGGGAGTTATGAATTTTTGATTGGAAGTGCCCTGTTCTGGTGCATGATTTCATCTATTGTTTGACTTTCTAGGAGTTATTTTCTTGGTGAAATTTTGAAAAAAATTTACCGTGTATCCTCTAGGGTACTTGGATACTTTAAGTAAATTTTCATGAATTGTGGATGCGTATTTTATGATTTATGGATTTTTGATTAAAATTTTCCAGTTTTAGTGTATATATTCGTGTACTATCTTAATTTTTGTGGAGGAACGACTTGGAGCAAAATCATGAAAACTATATGGTAAATTATGCATAATATTTGGTATTTTCTATGAAGTCTCATGAATTTTGGATATGAGGTCTTTGGGTCATAAATTTTAAGTAAAATTGTCATATTTTAGGTAATTATGGATTGTTCCTATGCATAAACTGTATATTGATCATGTGGGGGTTGATTTTGAGCATTGAGAATAGTAAGGTACCTTGGTGGTGAAAATTTGTGAAAATTATTTTGCATGGAATTATGTTTTGTTTTGCCTATGTTAGAATTGTGAAATTGACCTTCTTTGAAAAATAAGAATGTGATTATATAAGCTATATGATTTTATTAAGTTATGTCTTTGGGGAAAGAGGTTCATGTCTTGCCTGAAGCTGTTACGTTGCGTTCTGGACCTGTAGCCATAGTAGTGGTTGTCGTTATGTTCAAATCGTCCACCGGGAGAGGTTCTAACCAATCCATTGGGATATGAATGTCGACCTCAAGTGTTATGTGAGCCATGTGGGTTCCTAGTGAGAAGGATTTTGGCCTAAACTTACTAGGATATGAATGTGACTCCATGGTTTGTGTTTGTGGGCAGTTCACGACCTCTAAAGCGATGGTGCCTAGTTGGTACCATATGAATGAGTTGCGGCTGGTCCACCATTGGTTAGTACCTTATGAATAAGCCATAGTTAGGCTACGAGGATATGTTTGTCACCCTTATGTTGTGGTGGTTTTTTGTATGGTTCATGAGTTTATTTCCCCTAAACTAAAGAGTTTTTGGTTAAGCTGAGAACATACAATATATTATGAAATTGATTTTTGGATTTTAGATTTGGTTTTGGATTTGAAGGATCATTCAAGATACTTATAGGATTGTGATGATGCTGAAGTATACGCGCGATCGATAAATATGCTTAAATAAATATATTATGTGTTTATAGCAAGAATTGGACTTTCCAAAGAAATATGCTTTTATATGTGCCAAGTATGATTATGGATGGGCCATTAGCTTGCTTTAGCAGAATTTGCTTTCTTTTGGACTCCAGTAAAGATTAGGAGCTCAAAAGACATGCTTGGTATGGACAATTATGGTTAGTTTAGTGAATAGACAAACGGCAGAGTTTGTTTAGCAACTTCAGTGAAAACAATGGCTCTTGAATCGTACCTGCTATGGGGCAGGTACGACTAAGTTGGTTTAATTGCCCACCTCATGGCATATGTGTGTATGTGTGTGTTTTGTAAACTTCATCAGTCCAATATAAATGTGAAGGATATGAGTCGATTTATGAAGCATGAGCAAGTTCTTAGTTCTCCTTCCAGGTGTTATATGCTATGTTCTGATTCTATGTGATATATGTATTCTGTGATATATGTATTATGTGATTACATGTTAACTGATTAATATGTAAAATGTAACAACGGGGAAGGTATGGGTTATTGGTCATGACTTCTCAATTTTTCAAGTTTTGAAAGCTAAAGGGGGACACAGGAGCATATGTGAAGGCTAGATGTTAAATACCTTTTGGAGTGCGAAGTTGGGAAAGCAAGCCCGTGTCATATGCTTGCCTTATGGTCTACGTTTGTTGATTATAGATATGGATGTATTCTATATGTAAGTAGTTAAGAATATTATGGATATAGTTTAAATATGAATGTAAATGTATGCTTTAGAACTACCCTAGCGACTTTAGTTATATTCTTGCTACAGGCTTCCGCTGCCATCATCCATGAATAGGTTAATTAAGATTTAGGTGTTTAGATAACCTTGTGGGTGTCTCCAGTTACGGATCCACGGCTGTGACGCACCTACTCCCTTTGGGCAGGCCATTACAGAAGTTGTATCAGAGCAATAATCCTGCGACCTCTAACCTGTAGGGCTTGTGTGCCCACATGATTGGCTATCTGTTTGATGAGGATTATATGTGTGATTTTGTGTGTTATGTGTGTTCTACGTACCTTGATTTGCAATATGGCTTTGTTTCAGTTGGGGCTTGAGATTATGAAATTGATAAGGTAAGTTTCGAGGACGAAACTTATTTTGTATATAAGTATGTAAAAATATTATGGATATAGTTAAGTACGAATGTAAATGTATGCTTTAGAACTACCCTAGCGACTTTAGTTAGATTCTTGCTACTGGCTTCCGTTGCCATCGTCAATTAATTGGTTAATTAAGATTTAGGTGTTTAGAGAACCTTGTACGTGTCTCTAGTTAGGCATCCACGGCGGTGACGCACCTACTTCTTTGGGTGGGGTGTTATGATTTTTGAAAATAAAAAAATAAAAAATGGTTATCAACGCCAACTATTACCTTTTTCAAATAACAAAAAAAGAAACACAAGTCCTGCTATTAATATAGGGTGGTGTAGCACATGGCATGTAATCGGAAGCATAAGCTCTTAAGCATATGTAATTAATTGGATTTGAAACCTAGGTACTTTCTAGTGTGCAATTATGTAGAAATTATCACTGCGAATCAAACACGAAATCATGTCATGGACAACACCTATTTTCGTCTCGTCAATCTCTAATAAGCAAATGGTCAACTTTAGTTTTGAAGATTTTACAACTTATACGTACACCAATTACCTAATCACTAATTCACATACTTATTCATTGATCTTATAGAGTATTTTCACACCTCTTAAACCGCCTAAAAACTTATTATTAATAAGTAACAACCACAATTTGTAGTCGAATTATTATCATATAAGCCGTTCAACATTTTGGTAAAGTTCAAATTTTCAATTTTTAACTGTATGTTTTGAAATCATTATTCAACCATCTTGACCACAAAAATTGCTCATTTTTTAATCAAAATTTGTAGGTAATAAGGATTAAATAATAATAATTTTCCTATCGATAAAAAAATTTTATGCTAAGGAAGGTTAAATAATAATTCCAAAAACAGGTGGTTAAAACAAGGACAGTCTGGTGCACAAGCATCCCGCGTTCACGCAAGGTCCGGGAAAGGGCCTCACCCCAAGGGGTGAATTGTAGGCAGCCTAACCTGACTTTGTCAGTGGCTAATTCTAAGGCTCGAACCCGTGACCTTTTGGTCACACGGAGACAACTTTACCGTTACTCCAATGTAATTAAAATAAGATTTATCTAAAGTTTGAATGAGATATATGATCATAATTCATTTACAATATCACATACAACTCGGGTTGTTCATTGGTCCCGAACCGAACCGAACTAACCTGGACCAAAAACTGATTAAGATCCAACTTGGGACCAAGACCAGACCGTTCCAAATTTAGTCCAGACTGGGACTGAACTGGGAGAACTTGGACTGGACCGAGACCGAACCGATTTGTACCGAGTCACTTCAAAATTCTTGCAAGAATGTGGACTTGCTCAAACTGAATTACAACTCTATAGTTGAACCACTCTCTTTCAATTCTTGATCCACTCTCTTTCAAATCTCGATCCACTCTCTTTCAAATCTCAACACTCACTTCACTTGAAAATGCAAACAAAATACCCAAAAAAAAAAGAAAAACATGGGATAAAAGTCTTGCAAGAACACTGCAAATGGGGCCTAGGGTATTCAAAATAAAAGAGAGATTTATCGGCTAGATCAATTGAAAACGGTACCCTGCTGATAGAAGGGCGCCGACGGAGGCAGCCCTCAGAGCGGGGCATGAGTGACGCGTGAGGCCTGAGGGTAGTGCAGAAGTAGGACAGAAGCAACGGAGGCGGCCCACGATGGCGGTGAGAGGCTGAGAGCATAGTCGAGTGCCACCGTGTTAAAGAGAGTTAGCGAGTGAGATTAAGGGTGATGGATGAACCGCTATGCTAGTGATGCAATTGAAGGAAGGCAAAGGCACACAAAACAGCCGAACACAAAGCAAAAAACCCACAAAAAAATAAGAAGTCCTGATTTTAATTTGGTCAATGGTCCAGTCCACCCGGTCCAAACCAGGATCGGACCGAAGACCGAACAAAACCAGCCACAAGACCGTGGACCGGACCCAATTCACTCTGTCCGGTCCAGTCCGGTCCGATCCAGTCCGGTCTAAACCGGTCCTCGGCTCGATCCGATTTGGAACCGAATAATGAATAGCCCTACATATAGTAAGTTGAAAACTTTGGTTGCCAACAGTTGATGTTAGTGTCCAACAAACCCAAAACCCCAAGAGATTTCATTGTGGATCCGACAATGGCTTAAGATGATATCATCTAAAATAAGATAGGCGCTCAATCCTGGTTGCCAATGGTTGACATCAGCAACCGATAAATGCCAAAACCAAGGATTTCATTATCAAAACCCAACTAGTACCGCGTCTTGCTCTGGCTGCCCTGATATTGCTTTGTTGTCATCCCTAATCAATGATGTGCACAACTTCCGGTAAACGTTGCAGAATACGTTGGAATTATAAAAAGTAAAATTAGCCCACACTGACAATTTAAGAAGCATTGAGCATGTATACATACCTATGAATCATTCATTTCATTGTCAACTGGTGTTAGATTGAAACCCCATTTAAGCTTATATGCATGACTTATTTGTTTATGGCCCAATTTCTATAAAATTTAGCAATGCGACCACAGCATCAGGATAAAACTTGATATAGCATGACAATGTAGTACAATTGACTGGAAGAACTCTACATGCATTCACAAGTATGTTACATTTTCCTTCCTTACATTACAAGGGACAGAAAAAGGAAAAATAAATAAATAAAACGAAAGAGGAATACATCAGACAAATCTTTCTCCTTGCAGAAGCCAAGCATGTTCCAGAGAAACTGCCTATATGCTGCATCTCCTGCTTACCTCAACTGATGAGATCTCCTTTCAGAGCATCAGCAGCCCTTTGAATGGCTCTTGCAGCCCTCCATATCTCATGCTGAATTGTCACATTATTTCCTCCCTCCACTTGTGTGGATTGATAAATAGCATTAGCTACAGACGGGAAGAAGCTCAGCTTGCTTTCAGAGTCGACAGAAGGACCATAAACCTGCAACCAGAATAACGCCTGGTAAGTTAGATAGAACACTCTCTAGAAGAGATCACTTTGGTCAGTTCAGTGTCATGTATTCATTTCTACTCATGCCGCCCTGTCGCAGCAGATTAATCAACATATATAATGGGAAATAACAGTCCATCTCTAATGTAGGATCAATAGACTTTCAATATTTTTCTTCTTTTTCCTTTTTTTTGGGTTGGGGGCGGAAGGGATTGTACATGCATGTCCCAAACTTTGCTTAAACAAGTTCCATACTTAGTTGGCTCTCAATATTACACTTATGAAAGCAATCCACTCCTTTGATCTACTCATCTATAAGTAACACAATTGTTATGGTTTGAGCCTTGAGGTACTTTCTTCACAATAATTCCATACCCTATCAAGCCATACATGAGAACCAGGGAGGCTCATGAAAGATGCACGGGATAACTTTACTAGGTCACTTAAGTTCCTTTTTCTTTCTTTCCTCCCCCACCCCCCAAAGGCACATGACCAAACAACACCACCGTCTGGGCTCTCCTTTGCGAAGCATGGAAAGAATGTATGTAGCCTTGCCCCTAATAGAACAATTCCAAAAACATGCTAAAAAATTTCGCCAAAACATTTAGTTGCACTAAAAAGCTTTAATATGCGTCAGAAAAACAGCAGCATTAGATAGTTATAGCGGACAACGATTCAAAATCTGGGTGTTCCGCGATGAAATGGCCGCATCGGAAAGATTTTTGAGTTGGCAGAACCGTGTTTTCACCGCTATATAAAATGCGATTGTCGCATTAGAGCGATTTTAACATTCCATGACCGAAACCACAATGGCGACCAAACCGCAATTTGAATCCTTGATAGTGGATAAGAACAGCGTAAAGCAGGTTAGGGGAAAGTAGGAAACGCAATAGGAAACATTAGGAAGTAGCACACTAACAAAATTACAACTCCTCCCATGCTGAATCTCTCTTTCGCAGGACTTGGGAGATCCAAGAGTAAGCAACCTCACCCTTGCAAGCATTTCTGCAAGCACGGAGATTGATTCCAATGGACTCACAAAAAATTAAAATCAAAACATTTTGCTGAGTTAAAATTTTTGAACAAATTAGAAAATATATATAAATATATATAGTGAAAACATTGGAGAAATAGGCAAATTCATAACTACATACAGTCAAAATATAAAGAGAAAAGTTACGATTAAATTAAGTTAAAATTAGGAAGATTATATGAAAGGAAAGTGGAAAACATCAGAGTACTATAAAAACAATAGCAATAAAGTAGCAAGTAGCATGCCCAATGGCTAAAGTAATAACCACATGAAAGCATAACACCGCCAACAGCAGAAATATTTAACTAGCTACTAGCAAGTCAACAAACAACATAACTTTAGGCAACTAAAAGTGAAAGCAAAACAGGTTAGCTACTTCAGATCTAGCACTCTAATTTTTTTTTTACCTCCAAAACCTCCTATCTGCACCATAAATTGATGATTCCAATGCCTGTAATTTGGATATCGCTTATAATCGGAAGCATTCCAATTTAAAAGCTTATATCTAAGATGCTCCATAAGAAATTACAGCTGAATGCATAGTCTCCCAAAAGGGCATCATCTGATATATAATGAAGCAAAGTTATAATAGGCCGGGGCAAACCAGAGATTCTGTGGAGAAGGCAAACATGGCAGCTGGCGCTAACCCAACATATCCAGCTACAGTGATGAAACTTGCACCTAACAAACTAAATAGGGATCATAGAAGATGCTCAGACCAACTAGTAGGATCAAAAAGCCACTTACAAGATGCTTAAACCACCGGCTCCCAAGCAGTCCTTCAGCATCCAACAAACCTCTTTCCGCAAGCATCAATCGATCACTTAGTACCCTCTCCTTCACAACCTCAACTTTACCTAAGCTCCCATCAGCCCTTAGCTTCTGCAATTATCCATATTGACCATGTCAACGACAAGCAGCGATGTTAATGCATAGAAAAAATAATAAATAAGGTTGGTTCTGATTCATACATGCATTGTACATGATGTAGAAAGTTTATTTATGTAACTCTACATCAGAACCTCAAGTATAAGTTACAGAACGGTATTCTGAACCTCTGCAGTTAACAGCAGCACCACTTATGTATGATGCCATGAGATTCCCTGTACTCTGGAAATGGTTAGATTATTAAAGATTTAACTAAAGTTCAGGAATGATATCGACACCAAAGTCTTCACAAGCATCAGGCATTTGGAGCCTCATTGGTAAAAATAGCCTCAATTTCATGCAAAGCACACCTAAGGTTAATTCCATGATTATATTAAAAACAATATTGCCCAGGTCCAGCTAAAAATATATGGAGAGAAAAACTACCACAGGACGACATAGGGTGCTATTGTTTTCGCACACAATAAGCACATGGCATTCAGCTTCACTCATAGATTGTGCTTCAAGCCTTCAAAAAGCACCTAACATGACTAGTTCTTTTGCTTTTCGTAAAAAGTTGGAGATAACATGCATCTCAAAAAACCTGCCGGAGACAATATAATGGAGATAAAGAAAGGAGAGTTCTCAAGGTTATCTTCTCATGCTTGGAAATATGTTGTAGTTTGATTTCCAATTTTTGACATTTATAGGTATTTATGAAAGAAAAAAATGAAACTTATAGGTAACTATATGATAGTGAAAATAAGGTTATATGAGAGTATTTTAGTTATGCTAGGTTTTGGTATTAGGTTACTTGTTTTCCAAGTTAAGTGTTGCTAACTACTATGAAATACTATAATTGAATATTCAAGAATATATTGATTACAAACTCCCCCACATGAGTTCTCACCTTCTATCCCTTTGTCTCCAACCCCCATGGCCCTTTCGTAATTTCTAATCCCTATCTTTCTCATTTCTATCCGTTAACCCTGACTCTACTTTCTCCCTTTTTCTAACACCTATGACATGTCTAGATTTTGCCTTTGGGGCACAGTGATGACACATAGGCGACCATACTGACAAGAGACCCCAAAATCAAACTATTTGACCTGGAACCAAACTTAACCTGAAAACCAATCTGAACTAAACCCAAAAAGAATTTCCCCTAGCAGTTGCGCTTCTTTTTATTACAGACAAGTCCAAAGGACCAAACATCAACCAACCCAAAATCAATCAGAAGTTCAGAACCTAAACCAAAATCTCAATGACTCAAAACATGAACCAACCTGAAATTAGGCCAACCTGTACTCGAACTGAATGACATGTTTGTCAAGTCTAAATGATCCATGAAGATGTTGGCTATCTGGGGAACGTTACATTTTGTTTCATTAGTATAGGCAACCTAGGTGTAACAAATAGTTGTCTAGAGAAAACCTATCCTTCTTCCTTTTCATACTTATAACCAATGTCCATGGAGTGACTAACATGGAAATCAAAAGACGTATGGATGGTCTTAGGTAGTGCCATGCACACGGTATAATAGGTCCTCTTCTTCAGACTTCAATCGCCGATGCAATTTTCTTTCTCAATTGAAAGGACCTGCTCAAAAACATCTATCAAAGTGTGGCTTTTCAAAAAGCTTCTGGTGTAAAACTGAACCTTTAATCTAAACAGCTCTATTTTAAATTCGTATTCGTTTTACACTCTGCCCATAGTAAATTCCTTTTATCCTAAATAAAATGATCACTTTTAAGATTTCAAGAAAGATTCAGTGACGCATTTGATGCAGTCTCCACCATTACCCAGCATTAAACGGAGAGGAATCTTCTCTAAATTATTTTGGGCAAGGAGAGAGCAACATTGACTTAAGTTTTCTTCTTATACAGTCTTTATGTCTGAAAGACAACTTGTCATAGAAGTGAGATAACAAGGACACAGAATCAGGATGCAAAATCTTAAAGCACATAACAAGATCATGCTCATTTGCATCATTCCTTATTTCATCAGTAGGTGACCTCCAACTATGCAACATTAAAACAGTCAGCTCACTCAGTGAACTCTAACCATGTAACATAAAAACAGAAGAAACTATTTGTGCACTATCTAATATCATTATTCACTAGCGCAGTACTGCAAGTTAATACTATGAAACATGCTTTGACACTTGCTTGCGGCATGTAATGAGTGTCAGTTCTCATTTCTACGTTATGAAACTAACCACTGATCAGTTCAGACTTCCCTGATCCTTGCAAAAACTGACCTGACCAGAACCCGCCCAAAAATTTTGAGTATTAAGTACGATCTTCTCGACCTGAACCTGAAATAATTAAACCCAAAAAACCCCACAAATTAACAGGTCAAACCCAAGTTCAGATTTCGCTGATCCTGCAAAAACATAGGCTGACCCAACTCCCCCCCCCCCCGGGGGAAATTTTTGAGTATTGAATACGATTTTCTCGACCCGAACCTGAAATAAATTAAACCCCAAAAAACCCACAAATTAACAAGTCAAACCCAACCCAAACCCATTGAGTCAAAAACAATCAAAATAATAGTTGTGTTTGAGAAATGTTGGCAGAATTATTTATCCCTCTTGTTTGATTTTTTTTTGGGGGGGGGGGGGGGCGGGGGGGGAAACCTTAACATTGGTTATTCACTATGTCACATCATTAAATGAATGCCTCAGTCATCATACTCAGCACATATGCCACACATTTGATGCTTCATACAGAGAAGAATGTTAGAATCAAATTAAATAGTGTTTATCTCACTTTTACTTCCCGCTGAATTTCTTTAGCAGCTGCAAGAAGATACCGAACAGCTGTATTAATAGGACGAACAGATGCACGACCTTCCAGCACACTGCTTAGGATAACTGCATACTCCTGCAACGAAATATGACCAGCATTAGCCCTCCAACTCTGAAATGCAGATAAGTGCTTCTCCCTAATGCCCAGGACGAGCTTTAAACTTTTCTCTTACATTTGGCTGACATTTTCTACTATTTTGGACAAAGATGTTACCCTATTGTTGGAACTGGTAGGCTAATAGATGAGTAGATGACCAACTAAATGGTTTGGGAGCCAATATACCATCAAGTTAAGAATGGAGCATATATTGCAATCTCTTATGCTCCAACAACTCACATCCTTACCATGTTTTTCCTTTTCTAAATGCTCAGTGCACCGCATAGGGCAGTACTTTGACTGGTTATGGCAACTTCACAACCAGTAAAGAATACGTTGATGTCAAGATGAACACAGGACAGACTTTCAGGTTCATTGACTTTAACTCATCATGATAAAATTCACAGTAAGATAAGAGCTTGAGAAATTAACACAAAAGATTGCTTGGATACCTGCAATTGCTCTGCATATGTAACATAATTAAACGGAAGGATTGGATCATCTGCCAAATGAAGAGCTATGAGGCCCCAAAGTCCTGCCACTGGAGAATAACCACAAAAGCTGGTATCAAGGTGATAAACAGAAGCTGGGTTTTTAAACATTCATCAGCCGGTATCAAGGAGAAAAACTTATTCATCAGCAACTGACCAGCTGCGTGACGTTGGAAAGAAGGATCTCCATAATTTATCATCCAATCATAAGAGTCGAAAGCCGTATGATACACCGGAAAATCTGAGAATTTATGCAAAAAGAAAGGATTTATCTGTGATATTAGAAACCTTTCAAAGATCAATCTCAGGGCCATTAAAACCAGACAGAATGCAAAAACAAAAATAAATAAGTGAACAAGGACAGCAAGATGACCTGTTAGATCCATAATCTAAAGTCTCCCTTGATGTTTCTGTTTTTCTTTTTAGCCAAAGAAAGTACTACGAACGCATTTGAAGAAAAATTGTAGGCTGATAATCACTAAAAATAAGAAATTAGCATTGTCTTAGCAGGTGAAAGGAAATTGAGATGGATTCTAAAATTTTGGAGGACTTCCCATCAAAGTACAAAAAATCCACATGGTTAGAGAATAGACATCTTTGTAACATGGTTATGTAAAGGGCAAGGAAAAAGGAATTTCATAACCAAAGACCATGGTTTCTTGAAGGGACAGTCAAACAGAAGATGAATTTCAAGGGCAAGGAAAACGGAATTTCATAGTGACACAAGTATGCTAATATGAAATGGTCACTCATTTCTCTAGTTACAAACTTCATTAACTGGATAGGAGATAGGGGCAAATACGCCAGCAAGGCAGGTCCTCTTTGCTTACAGAAAGTGAATCGAGCTATTGAAAACAAAATGACCCAGCTACCAGACATAGAATAGCTCTGCAATCCTATCCTGGCATGTACAGAAGACAGCTAACCATAAAACTGATAGGATTCTTATAATCAATGTAGCTTTTTGGGAGGGGTGTAAATCATGCAATAGAGAAATGAGATACCTTTTCCATAGTATATGTCTAAAGAAGAAACACCTGCATGCTGCAGAAATGGAGCAAAATCTGAGTCAACTCCACTAAGCCTCTGGATCTGCAACAGACACAATTAATTAATTGGCATGTCCAGAGAAGCATCTAAAATTCAATACATCAAATTTCAAAGAGTCCCATCTGTGCTGTACATCTTAGGCCCTTAAAGTGCATGAAAATGATACAATCGGTTGCACAGCTTCAAATGCAAAGCCCCATATTGACAAAAATTTTCAATCCTCACCTACAATGCCATCTACTCTTTGTTTTCCTTCTTAATTTGGATCCCAAGATCCCCATTGAAAAAGATCTTTAAATACTTTTCATACAGCATGGAACAAACTAAGACGGCGGAAATTGTTCATTCGACAATTCAAGTTTCATTTCCAAGTACTGGAGAAACAGAGCTGTTATCTGCTTCATTCCAGGGATTGAACCAGATATGTGACTAGCAAGATGGTACTAGTTCACAGTCTTGTCATTCGGTCCACATGTATGGGTCAAGAAGTGGGCAAAATATGGCTGGGGGATCCTTTTCATGCTCACTACTCACCAGCACACAATTTATACGGCGGGTTGTTGGCCAATGCTAGAACTTGTTCGTCTATTCATGTACCTTACAAAGAAACCTGAGACTACTATTGGTCCAAATAGCTGATTGGGGCACCCAGTTCATCTGCTAGGTACACTTCCATCTTGTCTGGTCTTGGCTGGAAATAGATCTAGCTGGCAGGGGTCTTCTTGACCACCCATTTCAAACAGGCTGTCCTGTTTACATAGCCGTACCAGAATTAGAAGATAGCTGTTTGCTGATTTTTTAAATGACAAGTTAGTACTTGATTGTCTTGCAGCTGATTTTACTAGTGTAGAACTTTCACTGAGACTTGTTGGTTAGTTTTATTGCATGTGATGTTTCGTTAGTCAATTCCTACATAAAATTAACCTGAAACTGCTATGAGTCCAGCCCCACCACTTGGTTCAGCTGGCTTGTCTGCTGGGCCCATCTGTTTCCCATCTTCAACATAGTTTTGGTAAAAATCTCTAGCTGGCAGGTCTACCTTGATCAGCCAATTTAAATATTTCTGCTGTTTCCTAGGCAGCTTAAAAAGTTGGGATAATTTTCCATCTTTAACTATAAATGCCCCACTGAGTCGTCCTCCACTTCTTTTCCCAGAGGTAGATGCTTTTGTTAGTCTAGAATTTGATTGTAACCATGACACCTTTAGGAGTAAGGCTATGTGCATCCAACAACAGCTCACCCTTCACTGAGAGCCACTCGAGGATATTTGCTCAGGCTGATTTGGTTCAGGTTGTTTGGCTGATTTTGTTCTTGCGATGTGATACAAGATACTCTGAGGGAAGATACACTTTGAAATCTGACCTTAACCATATGATTGAAAGGCAGTGCAGATTCACTGTCCAGTGGTATGCATATAAACTACCCAACAAAGTGACCACCACTTTTAGCCATTTTCAGTAAGCCCCTTCCTAGGATCACGATCTTACTCCCTCAACCAATCCCACGCCCAAAAAAAAAGAAAATGAAAGAGTGAAACTTCAGTCAATAGGAATTGCTGTAACACATTTTTATTAGTTAAAGCCCCAAAGTATAAATTTCAGATGAATCATTCACTAACGAGACAAACCGAAATAGTTAAAAGGAATCCGAAGTTCATGAGGAAACTTGAGATCTTGCAACTTCGCTAGGAACAACAAAGGCACATTAAGTAACTCTTTACAATAACTTACAAATACGCCTTTGTTTCTGGCGGTCCATTGCCCATAAATTGTTGTCCCTTCTGCATCAGGATCCTTGACCTAAACCAGTTCAAATCAAACGTCAGATATCAATATTTGTGTCACATACAACAATATCAGTCATTACTCATCATAAAAGATTCCCATTACCTTCTTTGTTATGTCAACAAACATATCATCTAGTTGAGGAGTCATGCTAACAAATAATCCAGGGCCTTGAACCGCACAATCCACGTTTAAGTAAGCCACAGCCCTAGAACCAAGATTCATAATGTTCTGCTCAACCCATTCAGTAGAGCCTATCTGGAGATGGATGGCAATAAATTTAGAAATGGACTTTTCTGAATATATCAGAGAACACAGTTCCATAATGAAGTGACACATGGGACAACCAAGCATACAATACGACAGCTTAGACAAGATGGAAGCAATTCAAACGAGATCCCGAAGGTCCCTTGGGGATCATTTTAAGTAGAACTTGGTGAAATGGAACATTGTTAAGCAACTGCTGCCTAAAGGTGGCTTAGCATTAGAGACTTGATGATTTTCAATGAGCCCCTTCTTGGGAAGTGATTGTGGAGGTTTATGGATGAGAAAGACAAGCATTGAAGCACAGTGGTCAAGGCCAAATATGGGGTAGAGAGTTTTAATTGGATTCCACTTAAGCAAATGGCACTTATGATGTTGGTGTGTGCAAGTTATTGGCAGATGTTTCCCATATTATCTTTAAGGTGCATGACAGTTCATCTTTTTTTGGCACAATAGATGGGGCGCTGGTCTTCTTTTGAAGGACTGATTCCATTTGCTCTATGCCCTTGTTGTGAACAAGGATGCTGAAGGATGCTCAACTCTTTGAAGCACACCTCTTCAGTTGTGTTGCCCCCCCCCCCCCGGTTCGTGATGCGTCCCCTAAGGATGACAGCATGGCCCAATTTTTAAGCATTTTTTTATAGGGTATCTTTAACAACTCCCCCAACAAATGTCAAATGGAACCTCACTGCCATTGGGAAATTCCCTTTAAAGTCTTATGTCCTTTGCCACTCTTTCCCTGTTGGCAATACATAATTATCTTCTTTTTCATATTGTGGTTTTCCTTGGAACATTAGTGTCATCCTGCTCCACTAAAAGTGTCCTTTTTTTATGTCAGAAGTTTCTCAAAGCAAGATCTTAATTTGCGATAAATTACAAAAGAGAGGTAAAATATTGATCAACAGGTGCTTCAGCTGCAAAAGGGATTTGAAAACCACAGACCATTTGCTCCTCCTCCTCCATTGCCTGGTTGCTAAAAACCTTTGGGATTTAGCTTAGAGTTGTTTGGGTCTTCATTGGGTGGTGCCTACTTCCACAAGACATCGTTTACTAGCTTGGGAACATTTTTATGAAAGGAAAATTAAATATAAAGTTCTCTGAGCCATTGGTCATGACATATTTGGTTGTGACAGATGTAGATAAATAGGATTTTTATTTTTTTTTTCAAAACCTAGCTTGAGTGGTTAAAAGATAAGTGGCTCAAGACTTACCCCCCCCCCCCAGAGAGAGGAAGAGGTGGTTGTTCCTCCTCAATTGATGGAATAGATTTTGTGGATACCCTAGTGTTGGCCTTGTAATTAGCCTCTTTTGGGGGTTTTTTTTTTTTTTGTTCCCCAGCATCCTTTCTTGTAGTCATTTTGTTAATATGAGAATATGACCTTTTCCTTATAAAAACAGAAGATAGGTCAGAGTAAATAAAGTCCATTAAATGCAAAAATACTGCAAGTCCATACACCACCACCACCACCAAGGGCTTGTTCTTTTCGGCTGGGATAATGCAGCTCTAAGTGGGAAGGGAAGGAGTTGGAAAGAACGGGAAGGAGCATAAAGGAATTGGAAGGAGATTGAAAAGAGTTGGAAGGAATGGGTCAAAGCAAGAAGGAGTTAGAGGTAGTTACAAATAAAGTTGTTCTAATGGGACGAAATTGGAAGAGTTGCAAGGAGCAAGAAGTTAAACGAGCTGGAAGAAGCTAGAAAGAGCTGAAGAATCTAAAAGGGAAGAGTTAACCAAAAAGAACAGGCCCGAAGTTCAGAAAGTATTGTGTACATGATAAAAAAGCTACACGTTCAAAACAGCATGAGGCCATGAGCTCAACATGTTTGCAGCCTGTTGTCTTTTCTCATCTACTAGTAAAGGAAAATTTTAAGAGGGGTACCGGCTGAAATCACATAGTGATACTCCAACCATTCTACTTAAAGGTTCCCTCGTCCCTACTTTATAGTGGGATTCACTCTTGCGCCTGCAGTGATTAGATGCTAGGATGGAGTTCTTTTTCATGTTGGACAGAAAATATACAAATTTTTCAGAAAATTGCTACTACGACATGACAGTCATGCGACACTTGACTATTCTACATGGGTACGGCCGAGTCTAGGCGACATAGTTGCCAACCAACGCCATCCATGGGAATTAACCCGATTTTTAGTCACCTCGATGACGATTATGAAATTGTTGCTGTAATGCGTGTACTCCAGCCTCGCATAAACTATTTAGAGATCTACCATGTCACAACTCCGTCACATGTTCAGAAAAGAAAAAAAGAAAGATATAAAAAGAAGCCTCCAAGCACTTATGGCTCTTTTGATGCTTCCCCAGAAGCTTACAAACCAACACAAGTCAATGAGTGTCTCAATGTCAAATAGAGACACATTAATGGTTATCTAAAAAGGATGGACAAAGTGTTAGATGTAAGGGTAGAAGTACTACAGATATAACATCCTCAAAAAGAGAGCAGAAAGTCTGGTTGAGACTGTTGTCGAGGCAAAAGGGTAAGAGATGGAGTTAAACAGGAGTTATAGACGTAGATGATGCTATCTTAAGTTGAAGAGGAGGTTATCATCACATTTGGTGTCGAGAAGGCAGTTTTAATATTGTCAATTACCAAATACAAAAGCTTTCTTGCTTCCTCATCCGCAAATTAGACTCAAACCACTCTAGGGGCTCAATGTTTGCTTCTACATATTACTGGAGCATTGCATTTGCAGCAAATGTCATATTGCTAAAATATCCCAAGTTTTGTTTTCTTACTTTTAAAAAACTTGTGGTGTAACTTTTTTCCTACAAGGGCAAAACAGTGTGACTGGCAAAAAAAACAAAACAAGAAGATTGTGAAACATGGAATAAATCAATATAGGATAAATCCATTAGTCTCATATTGTAATTGCAATATTATATTATTGTCAAACGACCATTGTTTTATCCTATGGAAAATTTTTATTAAAATAGGAAACCTAGAATATTAGTCAAAGAACTAAGCACTAACTAGATAATGCAGATTCCCTTCCCCATCTACATCATCCTCCACTGGTTGGGGAGAGGGGAAAAAGGAAAGGAAAAAAAGACACCCTGTCGAGGGAAAATGGAATCTGATTTTCAATACGATACCATATATGAAGATCAAATAAAAATATCAAAATACAACAGATTTCCAAATGTTAAAATTTATCCCATAATCCCAATCTTTGGCAGACTCTCTTAATTCCCCATCTGCTTAACTAGGTAAGTAGTATCACAATTATATCACAATACTTGAACTATCTACATTAATAGATAAGTCGTATCCCAATAGTGTCCCAATACTTGATTTATTTCCTTATTTCGCAAGGTGATTTTAGGCTGTAAACACGCCCCCTTCTGTTGTTTTATTTTCAGAATTTTTTATGGTATAAATTGAGTTCTACGTAGTTCCAGCAGTTTTCTCCACTCTCAATATTAAATGATGTAGACATCCAATAAAAAAGCTTTTTAAAAAACCTAAAAACTCAAGAAAAAAGACATTACCTACCATTCCAAACTCTTCAGCATCCCAACTGCAAAGAATAATTGTTCTACGAGGACTCCATCCCAAGCGCCTTAAAAAGGCAAACCTACGAGCAACATCAAGAAGGACGGAAGTCCCACTATTTGGATCGACTGCACCATATGTCCACGCATCTCTGTGGTTTCCAAGAAGTATATAGCGGTCAGGCTCTTCTGTACCTCTAATAACAGCAAAAATGTCCCTGACTATGGAGATCTTTTCTTCACCCTGTGAAATTAAACAATTTCACAATCAGATCAAACAAACAAGTCAACTGATAGGAGAAAGCTTTTAGATAATATCCACAATTTGCTTGTAATTCATCAGAGGCAATTGCAAGCCAAACAGAATCATCATCGGAGGGACCAGCATTTAGACTCACAATACACACTAAAAACCTCCAAACAAGCCCCATTATTGCCATGGACTAACCAAAAACAGTTGGGTGCAGACAATTGGCAGGGCACAGATGGGAACTTAATGCCAAATCAGAGTACATAAAGAAGATTGTTACATTATTCAGGGTAAGAACCTACTGACCAAATCTAGCACTTGAGTGCCGCACAAATCGTTCATGCATCTTTCCTGGGAAGCTGCTTCAAGCATGAATTTGAAAACACACAATACTACAAGTTTCCTTTCAACTAGTCACCACAAACATGATCAATGACAGTATCGCTATCTTCATCCTTTTAAACTAAACTTCCAAAGTTTTCAATACATTCTCCTGAAATGATATATTTTTCAAACTGAACAATAACAGATAAGCCACCCAAAGAATTATGCTTCCTTCCCTCTCCTCCCCCACCCCGAAACACAGTAACTGATGCAGTGAAGTCCAAAGACAACTACTTCAGGAAAACATTTTGACTTACACTAGCAAAAGGCCCACTTGTCCGTCAGCCTAACCACATGAAACAAACTCAGCGAAACACCAAAAGTAAATCTCGAAGTAACTAATAAGGACACTCTTAAACAGGTAATACCAACCTGGTAAGTGAAGTTGAGGACGGTAGGACCAGGGCCAACCCTACCAACCTTAGGATTTAGGGTGCCCCTCCATTCCTGGGGCACCTGAGGCCCCTCAAGGGACCTCAGAATAACCTCAGCTGTTTCAATAGAAATGGGCATTGAAGAAATCTGAGGAAACCTCTCCACCACCTCATCATCTCCCCTCTCCAATCTCTCTCCTCCCTCCACAACACTAGCCCACCCAGGGCTCAGTGGGTCACCCAACCCCTTCATCACAGTCCCCCTCTCCACCCCCTTAACAGACACCCCCTCAGTGTAAGTTAGCACAGCCACCGCTCCCTCTGACGCCGCCTTCCGAACCACCCCACCTCTTGACATCCCACCGCCCCTTCTAGCCACCACCACGCACCCACTAACGTTCACCCCAAGCGCACCCAGTGCACGGTAGTCCTCCCCCCTTCCATAATTCACAAAGACCGCCATACCCATCACCGACCCAGGTGGGGAGTAGGCGTGGTAGGGCCGGACCACCCTGGACCCGACCTGACCCAGTTCGGAAAACTCGATTTCGCGGGTTCCCAGATCGCTAAAATGCGCGGTAAGCGAGAGGTACGTAGGATAAGACAACAGGACACTGTACTCTACTACTTTTGTATCGAGCCCTTGATTCTGGAAATGGGTTTTGACGTACTGGGCAGTTTGATGTGCACCAGTAGTGCCGGCGAGGTGGGGGTGGAGAGTGAGGGAGCGGAGGTAGTGAGAGACAGTATAGTTGGAAGCAAGAGAGAGATAAGTGTCGTGAAAATGGCACTTTGATTGAGGGTTTGGGTTTATTGGATTCTGGGTTTCTGTGCTTGGCTGAGTAAAAGTGTAGTGGGTAGTATAGAAACCCAAAATGCAAAGAAGAATGATGAAGGAGATGGTGATGGTTGAGAGCTTGGTTATTCGGGACTGAAGTGGGTTCGCCATTTTCAGCCGGAAATGGTGAAACTGGGTTTGATATCATGCATCAGTCCCCTTTCACCAAAAAAATTCGATCACCATCCACCAACCCCTGAACTCTGCCAAACTTAGCAAAAAGTAAATACAGAGTCTAGTCATTAAGTTTGGCGTTTATGGAGGCTCTGCACCGAAAGGTGGGATCCCGAATTCGAACCGACTCGACGTCACACCTTATTCTTTCTTTTTTAACCTCAACCCATGAAATATCATTTTTCATTAGAATTTCAATAGGAACCCAGACTAACCACTGCCGGTGATTGGAGGCCACGCTGGCAACCGGAGAACCTTCTTCTATCCGTTGTCGGTGAAACCCAGACCAACCACCGCCGGGATTCTTCAATCCTTTAACACTGACCAACCACCACCACACTAGCCTTCCATAATCGAGCACTTTCCCGCCAACAAAACTCAGATCTTGTGCGATTTTTGAGACTGATCATGAGCAATTTTCTGGCGACGATCTGCCAGAATTCAAACGAAAACCCAAAAGAGAAGGGGAGAAAAAACGGGCAGGGCGAACCCCAACCGTAAAAGCTACGAATCTTCCCACAAAAGCGAAATCCAAGGTAGTGACGCAGTTGAAGTGGATGTGGGAATCGTGAAAAGGATGCTCGAGCTGTACCTGGCACTGAAGGTGTTAGAGCATTCCCAAGTTTCATTTTATGGAACTCTCACATGTTATAACAGTAAAAATTTTACAGTTCTTGAACTTATATTTTTTTATTTTCTCAGCCAATAAAACTCATTTTAGCATAAATAATTTAATAATTATTAATGGAGCCTACAACTAAACATATTTTATTTGTTTTATGTTGTCAAATTTATTTTTGCATATTGAATTTTGTATAAGTTAAAAATAAATTTTATTTTTCGAATGAAAAAATATATAATTTATGTTTCCGAAAAATATATTAATTTATTTTGAAGTATCTAAAAATTGATGAGTTAAGTTGTATTGGTTGAACGACTAAAAGCATACGGAATATAATGTAGAATGCAATTAATACAAATGCAAATATGAGGATTGACATTGAAGAAAATTACAACCCGAGTGTTCGATATTTAAAACACTAATTTAGATGACGGAAAAAAAATACAACAGAAGTGAATGAAGAATAACCCTTAACACCTATGGTTGTGAGCTTTGTCACGCCCTATGTCGATTTCACATTTCCTCGATAAGGTCTGATTGGAGACGTGCATGTAGTACGGGGTCATGAATTTCTGCTACTCTACGAAGGTAGGCAGCATAGCACGGATGATAGCCCTATTGGACATTTGGTTGCAGGGGTGTTGTTGTCGACATCATCGTAGTCGAAAACAAAGTCATACGAATCTCATTCGTCCTCGACGATCATGTTATGGAGTATAACACATGCCTTCATTATTATACCCAACTCACCTTTGTCCATGTTTCGAGCAGGACCTCGAATGATAGCGAACCAGGCTTTTAGAACCCTAAATGCTCTGTCCACATCCTTCCTAACAGACCCTTGATGTTCGGCGAACAATCTTGCATTGGCTCCTTGGGGAAGAGAGATAGTTTTCACGAATGTTACCCACCTTGGATAAGTACTGTCTGACAAAAAGTACCCAATATTGTACTCGCGACCGTTCACGACATACTCACATTTTGGAGCCCGACCCTCATACACTTCTTGGAAAACATCTTATCGGTGAAGAACATTTAAGTAGTTCAGACAACCAGGGCACCCAAAGAAGGCATGTCATATCCCAAGGTTATATGGAGCAACGGCTTCAAAAATCAAGGTGGGGACTCTGTAAATCCCTTTTGCGAACATCCCTTTCCAAGCCGATGGACAATTCTTCTATTCCCAATGCATACAATCTATACTGCCTAACATGCCGGGGAAATCACGTGTCTCGACAACTTGCAACAGTCGATCAACATCAGCTTGTGTTGGTTTTCTCAAATACTAGTCTCCAAACACTTGAATGACACCGGCAGCAAAGTTTTTCATACACTCCATAGTTGTGCTTCCTCCAATCTTCAAGTACTCATCGACACAATCTGCCAATACCCCATAGGCCAACATACGCATCGCTGCGGTGCACTTGGTGAGCGGCGACAACCCACGCCTACCAATACCATCGTGCCTCAACTGGAAGTACTCAAATCGATTATTGAGGGCATCAACAATGCGAATGAACAGGTGTTTCCACATTCAAAATCTACGCCGAAAGTGGGTTTCATTGTAGATGGAGTTATCTGCAAAGTAATCTCTGTGGAGGCGATCGTGTGCATCTTCTCGATCCTTCCGAATGAATCTGTTCTTCTTTCTTGGTCGTCGGGATGATGAAGCTCGTCCACCTTGTCCATGCTTCACAGCTAATTGAAATGACTGCACGTGAGATTGATTGTTGAGTATGGTTTCAAGTATCGATGAGTCATCACTAGAAGAGGATGACTCCAGCACGAATCTTATATTATCTAGTAATTCTGTGGAAGATGAACAAGATGGGTTACTCATTTTGTTGTACCTGTGACAGAAGTTTCCAAATGTTAGGGAAATTCACATATTAATAAAGCAAATTAAGAGAGCATCGTAGTTAAAAGTGAAATATTAAAATTGAACTCATTAAAATGAAATTAAATATCTTAGCTACAATCCAACATATTAAAAACTTTGAACATTGTGATGTGAAATTAAAATTGAACTCATTAAAATAAAATTAAACATTTCATTCCACAACATAAAGCAATTCAATTACAACAAACAATTGGAAAAAGAGAGAACAACAAAAGCACAAGGTAAGCAACATATTATCCCTAAGACATGGGTATCAATCTAAATAAGGGCTTGCATTGGACGAAGATGATGTTTGGCAGTACTAACTCCTAATTTCTTCCTGAAGTGGACCATATCGCGCTTGATCCTCCGGACACATCTTAGCAACATCCATTCTCAGTATCTTGTCCTCATACTTCATCCGTTGGAAGTGCTGATGAGAGTCTATTAGTTCAACAGCTCTCTTAGCTGCTTCTGTCTTCACCTTAGCACCCTCCGCCTTCTTCTCTTGGGTGATGACATATCTTTCGAACATGATGCTTTTCTTCACATTTGTTGTGCCCAAGGTGGATAGCTCCTTGGTGACAACATCAAGCACCGAGGCATGCGCTCTCTCTTTCGCCTTTCTTTTGGCGGCTTTTCTTCCAATGAGGCGGTTCAGTCTACCAACTTCCTCTGTTAGTGTATCTTCACTAGCAGGAGTTGTTGGTGTGTCGGAGGTGCTGGGTGAGCCAGATGTTTCACTCTCAAAGTAGCCGCCCACCTCATTGATCCTCAAGCATTTAGTGGCCACATATGCAGATTGATCGCAATTAACCTCCCATTTCGGTTGGTCCTTGAGTAGCACCCACCAATGCATCAAGTCGAACAGTTTTTCCACCATATCAACGTATAGATCTTGGGTTTTCTGCATAATATCGTCCTCATTCGCCCCACTTGGGTATAAGCCTGGCCCACACAAGCGGTCCACTTGGACACAAGTGGAGCTGCTTGGTTCCAACGGGCGTTGCAGACTTTCGCCGATCGCTTCGTCGCTCCATCGGGAGTGTGCTGGTTGTAGGCGCTTGCAATCTCTGTCTAGAACCCCATTTTCTTTTGGTCAGCCCCAATTAGGGGGTTGGTGCTGACGTTGATACATGATGTCACCAAGCGGCGATCTTCTTCCAATATCCATTTGGAGGTCATGCCGACATTCTCCTTGTGGATAGGGTTGGGTGGAGGGCGGGGTGTTGATGAGGTCGTATTACTAGGTGGTGGTAGCTGATAAGGAGGAGGCATTGAACCGTGGTTAAAATTTGGAATTGGGGGGACACGCTGACCTTGGAGGGGAAAGTTTGGTGGTGCTTGAGGATATTGCATATGTGGGTATTGTTGGGAGTATTGTGGATGGTATTGTCAATTAGGAGGGTTTGGGACAATATTCATGTTATTCGCGGCATCTCGCTGTGAATTATCCCCAGTTAGTAAGTTCATGAAAGATTGTGGGTGATTGGGATCCATTTTATAGTGCACACCTACCAATTTATGAAAAAAAAAAAACATTGACACACTTAATTTCTCAAATATTTTACAAAACAACATAAAATATTCTAAATTCTAATTTGTAAACATTTGAATTCTAAGTTCTAAACATGCTAACTTTTACACATTTCTAATCACACACATAATTTCTAACATATTTTCAAAACTAACAAACCATACAAATTTCGGAACATTTGAATTGTAATTTCCATACATGCTTACTTTTACTCAATTCTACTCACACACATAATTTGTAACATATTTTGAATGATTACAAACCATATTAATTTCTCACATTCACATATTTAACTTCTAACATTGGGTAAACAACAACGAAATTAATTTCTCAAATCAAGCATTTAATAAATTTTAAGTAACAAATATTTGAATTCTTACCCTACCAATATTTTTTAACCAAAAAAAAAACAATTTATACACTAATTTTCTATCATGTTGTAAAAGAAGAACAAAAAATATTAAATTTAGTAATCATGCATTTAAATTCTAAGTAACACATACTTAAATTCTAATTTCTAAACATACCAACTTTAGGTTTCTTACATATCATGTTGTAAAAGAAGAACAAAAAACATATTCTTACATATCTCTTACCAACCAAATGTTTTTTTTTTTTTTTTAATAGCTTACACTTCATTTGTAGTAACATATTTTAAAAAAGAGCAAACCATATTGTAAACAAGAACAAATTAAATTTCTAAGTAAATATTGAAGTACTTCATATTTTAACATATTTTACAATTACATGTTTTACAAAAATAAAAGCACACACTTGATTTCTACCATATTTTTAAAAAGAAAAAAGTAAATTATTTTTTGTCATCAAGGGATTAAATTCGAAGTAACAAATATTTAAATACTTCATATCCTAACATATTTTACAATTACATCAATCTTATCAATTAGAAATTACTCACAACAAATACTCATATATTTCCTACCATACCATTTTTTTTTTAAAAAAAATATCACACACTTAATTTCTAACAACTTTTAGAAATTAACAAAAAATACTTACTACTACCATTTAATTTCGAATATCTTAAGTTAGAATTTCATAAATTTCTAACATACTCAAATTTCACATTCTACCCATTACAAATTTAATAACATCTTCTAATTTCTATTTCGCACAAAAAATACTTAATTTCAACTAAATGTCAAATTGCACATATTCTACACTAACGATGTTGTCAAATTTAATTTGTCACACATATATGTAATCTCTAGTTTATATTTATATTTTAATTCTAAACATCTTCCTCTAATTTCTAGAATATTAAACATCCATACATATCTAATTTTACTTTTGTGAAACATATGAATACTTTCAATTACACACTTAATTTCAAAAAAAATATTAAATTCACACACTAAAATTTTCTTACAATTTTCTTCACTTCACTTCAATCTTGAATCTTCAACTTTGTGAGAGTAGCTCCAAACAAATTCTACAAAAAGCCACAAACAAAAATTTATTAGTTCAAATTTATAAGTCAAAATATTTACTTCAAACAACTAAATATAATTACATAAAAACAATTACTTACACAATGTTTTTCCTCTTGGAACTTCAACTTCTTTCAACATTCACACAACTCAAAATTAATTCAGCAATGACAAATTATAAATGGGAGAGAGTGTGAAATTGAGATAATATTTTCAACATTTGACTCACATATATTTATAGAGCATAAAATTGATGAAATTTTTTTTTTTGTGGCCAAAACAGCCGTTGGACACCATGCCCAATGTCCAACGGCTAGTTCTGGCCCAAAAAATCAAGCACACAGCCCAGCACCAACATCTGATGTGGCCTTCTTTTTTTTTGCCCAGCCCCACATCAAAACGCACCGTCGCCCTTTGCCTGCCCTAGCAAAACTCGTCGCTTCATGCCACAAACCGACCAAAAAAAAAAAAGGAAACGCGAGGGAGCACGCACAGGCGTTCTCCGACGTGTTGCCCCCCCCATTTTCCTGGCTGCCAGCTGCTTCCCTCTACGCGTGTCACTCGCGGACCCCACCACTGCCATGCGTTTCTCTCGGCTACCAATGCTCTTAGAGCACAACCAATGCCAATAGTGAGCCAATGTTTTTGCTCATTAGTGGGCCTACTATTGTCACATCAATTCTCTCTCCAACTTTTTAGCTCACAATTCTCACTCTCTTCAATGTAGGGCTCACTACTTTGGCTCACCAAATAAAATAATACCTATAGACCCCACATCTAATCATATTTAATTAGTTTAGTTTTTTTTTTATTTTGGCTTGTTATTTAGCTTTATTATTTATGTGGAAAATAATTTGCACATAATAATTTAATAACACAAGTAATTAAAGACGCATATTTTTTTTTCAAAAAAACATAGGAGTTTGAATTTAAAAAAAATTACACATGCTTGAATGTAAAAATAAGACCCATAAATTCCACCACCAAATATATTTAATTAATTTTATTCTTTTTATTATTTGTATGAATAAGTTATGGAAAATAATATGAATTTTGTAAAAATTCAATAATTAATTTAAAATGACAAAATCATAAAAAATATTAACATAATACTAATTAATTAAAAAATTGCAGGCAAAAAAAAGATTGCAAAACATGCGATGAGTTTTATTTTCAATTCAGAGTAGGTGATAGTGTATCAAAAACATGTAAAAAGTAAGTACAATACCTTCTCTCTCGTCCGCTTCTCTCTCATCCCTTTCAACTCCAGACTGTTCATCTTCTTCTTCTCTATTTCCATCTCTGCTTCCTCTTCTTCTTTGTCTCTCCTCCATTTCTTTCCACCAACCTTACTTCCCAGAATCTCAGCCCAACCTTTTATTTTCTACCCAAAAAAAAGGAAAACAAAAAGAAAGCAAAAAAAAAATAAAATGCAAAAGTTGGAAAAGCGAGGAGGCGAGCGGCCCGTGTCTCTGAGCCGCTCGACGAGCCACGAGCCTTGAGCGTCCTGTTGTGCTTCCACAAGCGGCTCACCCGCCCGCCAAGTCCTTTTCCTCGCCCGTGAGCGATCCGTTGTTCATGGTCTTAGAGCAAAAACAATGGTGAACCAATTTTTGGCCCACCAGCTGGGTCCTACCACTGCCACATCAGCCCTCTCTCCAACTTTTTGCCTCACAATCCTCACTCTTTCCAGTGAAAGACTCACTATTTTGACTCACCAAATAAAATAATACATATAAGCCCTACATCTAACAATAAAATAATACCTATAAATTCACTCCATAACACACAACTTTATTTTTAGAATTTAAAAAAAAAACTAATAAAAAATATTTTTTTTTGAAAAAAGCAACCTCGAGAGGAAGCTCACTGATTTGAGCCTTCCCGTGAGGCATGAGGCATGAGCCTCTTGCTGCAAAACATTGCTCGCCTCACCACTCTCTCTCTCCTCCTTTTCTTCCTCACGAGCCTCTTGTTGTACATGCTCTTAAGAGCATTCCTAGCCTGAGTTCCACTTTTTGGAACTCAGGCTTGCCACGTCAGTGAGAGTTTCATAATTTTGAATTTGTATTACATTCAATTTTTCAATTAGTGGAACTCATTCTATGACAATTAATTTAAATATTTGTCATGGAGCCCACAATTAAATATATTTTATTACTTATCTTTTTAATTTTGTGTTTTTGTAATTTAAATTTTGTAGCTTGTATGAATTTTTTTCAATTTTCAAAAGTACAAAATATTTATTTTTTTTTACCATAAAAATGGCTATATTTATTTAAAAATTCCAAGAAACTGATAACTTAATTTGTATTGGTTAAACTAGGTAAAGAAGCTAGAATAGAAATTACAATATCTCAGCTAGAAAGGAAAGTGAATTAAAGAAGCTACCAAAATTATTGGTTAATTTGTATTGGTTAAACTAGGTAAAGAAATTAGAATAGAAAGTGAATTAAAGAAGCTACCAAAATTATAGCACCTAACGGCTTAGAATCTCAGCTTTTCTTTTCTTTTTTTCCCGAGCCATCAAAACGCGGTGCACCGTGACCCCTATCAACACCAAGCGGTGCGTTTCAACCCTGCATAGGACAAAAAAAAAAGAACCGCGGGACGGAACAGCTATCAGTTCCGTCCCCTGTTTCTTGGCATGCGTGGCATCGGTTGAGGACGACACGTGTGACTCTTGAATCACTGTCTTGGCATGCGTGGAAAGGGCTGGGAGTGCCCTAACACTAAGACTTCATTTGCACCTTGAAAAATTTGATGGAATTTTTTTTTTGGAAAAGTTAATTTTTTTCTTATGTTCAGTTTAGAGAAAATCATAAAGGAAAAGATATGGAGGAACATTAGGTAGATAAATTTTTAGAAACAAGAGATGAAATTTTCCTTATAAAATTACAAGGAAAGTTTGAGGGAAATTCTTAACCTCTTCCAACCTTACATTGCTTAAATGATATCAACATGATTTAAGTAGTTCATCAACATTCAAATTTCTCATCCAAATTCTTGTATTTTTTTTTCTCAATGCAAACAAGAGAAAAAAACTTATTTTCTCCTTACTTCTTTTTCCTTCACATTTTTTTCATTTAACTTTTCTTTCCACTAAATTTTCTAAGGACCAAACAGAGCCTAAAGATAATTTTTTTATTATATTATTAAATTAAGGTAGTGATATATGTCTTGTCATGAGACATTTTTAAGTGTTTGTTTTATCCTAAATTAATATATTTTATGTTTTAAAATCACTAAATTTTCGAGAATTATACTTAATTATAAATTGCAGACCTTAAATATTCATCGGCTGAACTGATAAAGTATTAGATGATACTCTAATTGGGTTAACTCCATCTGTAAGTATATATGATACACGTATTTTAGAAATGTATAAATTATGGATAGGATAATTTTATACAATTTATAACTTCTGATATGCTTCAGCTATTCCATCATACAATTTTTTTAATTTAAAAACATGATAATATAATTTTAAATTAAAGCATGACACTTATAAAGAGTCTTGTAACAAAACATTTATCATTTTTCTATTAAAATATGACACATTATCATTTCGATATGCATTGGTGCACAAACATCAGTTGCATTTAGAGTTTTTGTTTTGTTAATGGAAATTATTATGAGTATATTATGAATATATTTTATATGCATATATTCTCTATCATATTTTCCATACTTGTATTCTAGCTAGGATAGAATTCTTGCCCATGAAACTAGGGTTTCTTGTATTATTCATATTGGTGTATATATTGCACCCAAATCAATTGAATGAATGCAGAGAAGCTAGGCACGACATTCGGGCCCTAGATGCCACTCTCTCTCACACACTAACTCATAATTCTTCATGGTATCATAGCACCATTGAAGAACACCCAAAAGGGCCAAAACCGTAGTCATGAGTGGGGGAATTCCACCAAAGAAATTCATTATCGACCCTCAATCTCCCTATTACTTACACCCATAAGACAGACCTGGAGTTCTAATTAAGGTGATCGTCTTCAATGGTAGGAATTATGATCTATGGGAAAAGATAGTAGCAATGACATTGAAAGCAAAAAATAAGCTAGAGTTCATAGACGAATCTATATCTAACCCACTGCAAAGGAGGATGACACATCCGAGTTGCAAGTCTGGGAGATGGCAAACTCAATGATCTCATCATGGATTTTTAATGTCATCGATGCCAAACTTCGCACGAGTGTAGCCTACACCAACACGGCTACAGCCACGTGGGACACTTGAAGAATCATTATACAATTGCTAATACTCTGAAAATACATTAGTTGAAACGAGCATAGCAAATTGCAAGCAAGGAGGATTAAGTATGGTTGAGTTCTATTCCGAGATCACGAACTTGTGGGTAGAGCTTAAAAACCACGAAAAGACCCTGTGTTGCCCTTGTAATGGATGCAAGTGCGAAGCAACAAATAAAATCAGAAGGTAGATGAATTTCTCAGGGGCCTTAATGATGATACCTGCTCATCAATAAGGAGCCAAATTCTTACGCTTGATCCGCTGTCTTCGTTAGGTCATATATTCAACATGGTGGTTCAAGAGGAGAATCACAAAAGTTTAATACTTGGACGAGAAGACAGAACCGAGTCAACCGCGACCTTCGCTGCCATGTCAAGGGATCGACTAATGGCCACTGTGAATGAGAGATGAGGATGGCAACACTGCGGGAAGTTTGGGCACGACGAGAGTACTTGCTACGAGCAGATTGGTTACCCACCAGGCTGGGGTAATCGAGCCAGAGGCAGGGGTCGAGCAAGAGAGCAGAAGAGGAGGATAAGTTGCCAACAACCGTGGGCGAGGGTCAGGCTGAGAAGCTGCTTATGCTACAGCTACAAACTGCGCCCGGAACACCCTACAATCGCCAGCTGTAATGTTAAGGAGGTGACCCAGACTGTGACGCCAGGTTTGATTTTTGAGCAAATGCAAAAGTTGTTAAGGCTCATTGAACCCACTCAAGTAGGATACAAAAAATTATCAGGTAATGATGAGTGAATTTTTTATGCTTCACGACACATGATGGGCAATTTGAGTTTCCTCAAACAAGTAGCAAGCATCAAGCCGATAACCGTGGAGCTCCCAATTGGTGTATTTCGAGTGGAAAAATTCCAAGGGAATATGGACTTGTGCTCAAACATAAAATTGAGCAATGTTTTATACATTTCTAATTTTCACTGTAATTTGGCTTCAATCGCTCAATTAAGTAGGGAATTAAAATGCATCGTGACATTTACTGGCGAACTTTGTGTAATACAGGATCACACCTCGAGGAACCTGATTGGAGTGGGTGAATTTAGAGCATGGGTGTATTGCTTTAATGAGCCAACAACTGTGAAGGTACAAGCTAATACAGTGGCTTCTCATGTTTGATGGTATAGTCATGCTGGGCACCCTTCAAGTCACGTTCTTTCTATGCTTCCTGAAGATTTAGAAGGAGGTAGTTGTTATGGAAACAATAAAGTGGATGTTTGTGATGTATGTCTACGTGCAAAGCAAACCAGAAATCAATTTACTATTAGTGAAAGCAATGCAAAAGATTTATTTGAAATTATACATTGTCACATTTAGGGCTCCTATAGAATTCCTCAGTTTGTGGTGCATGTTACTTTCTCACTATAATTGATGACGCTAGTAGGGAGGTTTAGATATACTTGATTAGGGAAAAAGGAGAAGTTGCTAGTATTTTGCAAAGCTTTGTTAATATGGTGAAGAGCCAATTTGGAAAAAGTATGATAATTATTCTAAGTGATAACGGTCTAGAGTTCAAATCTTGCCCCATGCTTTAATTTTATTTTGAAAAAGGTATTCTTCATCAAACTAGCTGTGTAGACACCCCACAACAAAATGGTATGGTAGAACAGAAACACCGACATATTTTAAATGTAGCAAGAGCACTTCACTTTCAGGCTTATTTATCTTTGCGATTCTGGGGGCAAACGTGCTTTAACTGCAGCCTACCTTATTAATCTGACCCCGAGTAAATTATTGAAAGGAAAAAACTACTCATGAGGTGCTCTTTAGAGTAAGACCTAGCTATGAACATATCAAGCTCTTTGGTAGTTTATGTTTTGCACACTATAGACTAAAATCAAAGGATAAGTTTGCTTCTCAAAGTCGGAAACTCATTTTTGAGGGGTACCTATATAGCAAGAAAGGATTGAAGTTATATGACTTGGAAACATATAAAATTTTTCTGAGACAGGATGCGATGTTGCACAAACGTACCTTTCCCTTCTCCCTCAATCATAATGGGGATCAAAATCTAGAAAATTTCACTTAAGCTTCACCGAATCTGGGCACTCATGACGGGCTTGCAAATTTGAGTGATGGAACTTTGAGTTCACAACCTCATGAACCACTCTCCTTGGACACCGTTGAGGAGTACAACCTAATAGAGTTAGGCATTGTGAAGCAGCGAACTGCACTAAATACGAAAGCCTCACAAATGGCCCATGTTGCACCATCTGTAGGCGTGCCACTACAGATTGCAAGTGAGGGAGAGTAGGCCCCGTAGGCCCCGAGTGAGCCATCTGGGCCTGGTACGGAGATAGGGTAGGAAGCAAAGGGGAGCTCAATTGGGGTAGCTCAGGACACCACAGGTCCAACAGGAGATGTTGTGAGCCCATCTTGAAGGCCAATCTGATAGTGTCAAAGCCCATCTCATCTTTAGACTATGAGTTATGGAGCTTGTGTGCAAGACCCCTATCTCCAAGACACTTGACTACAACAAGGTTCCTCGTATCCCTCAGTTAATTATATCACATGCAATCGATTCTCTAACCCTCACCGAGTTTTCTTGGCAGCTATTACCAAAATTATTGAGCCCAAGTACTAGCATGAGGCAATAAAAGACCATTGTTAGAATCAAGCTATGGGCAGGAGATTTGAGCTTTGGAAGAAAATCGAACCTGGAAAATTAAAGATCTTCCACCAGGAAAGAAGCCTAACAATTACAAGTGGGTCTACGAAGTGAAGTACAAGTCTGATGGTATTGTTGGCAGATTTAAGGCCAAACTAGTTGTTCAAGAAGACCATCTATTAGAAGGCTTTGACTTGAAAGAGACATTCGCTCATGCGGTAAAAATGGCTAGTATGTGGGTTTTCTTATCTATTGTTATGGTAAAAGGTTGGGAGTTACACTAGGTGGCTGTCAATAATGCATTACTACGTGGGGATCTTCATGAAGAGGTGTATATGCGCTTGCCTCCCAAGTGTACTGCCTCCTCACCGAACAAGGTCAGCAAACTTCATAAGTCTTTATGTGGTTTGCAACAAGCTCCGCGTTAGTGGTTTGTTAAGCTGTCTTTTAAATTATGTGATTATGGGTTTGTGCGATCCTATGCTGGTTATTCCTTTTTCACATATAAAAAAGGGACTACATTTCTAGCTTTATTGGTTTATGTGGATGACATTATATTGGTTGGTAATGACCCTCAAGCCGATAGGGAGTTTAAGGATTATCTTAATTGTTGTTTCTAAATAAGTATCTTGGGCCACTCAAATATTTCTTGGGACTTGAAGTGGCAAGAGGACCACTTGTTCTCTTTTTGTGTCAACGTAAGTATGCACTCGAGATTGTGGATGAGTGTGGTCTTCTCGGAAGCAAGCTCGTGGACTTTTCCATCGAGGAGAATCATAAGCTCGCACTAGCTACTGGGAAGGATTTGGGTGATCCTAGCCGTTATCAACGTTTGGTTGGGCGTCTCATATATCTCACCATTTCATGTCGAGAATTAAGTTATGCCATTCATAGTTTGAATCAATTTATGCAGAATCTAAAGGACGAGCACATGGATGTAGCTCATCGTGGGTTGCATTATCTCAAAACTATGCCAGGTTATGGTATTTTGTTGCAATCTATTAGTACTCTTTAGGTGCATGCATGTTGTGATGCTGATTGGGGTGGTTGCCCATGATGCTCTCTCAAGAGCTATTTGGTTACTCTTGGTGGATCTCCAGTATCGTAGAAGACTAAAAAGTAGACTACAGTTTTCCGTTCTTTAGTTGAGGCAAAATATCAGTCAATGGCAGCTACTACCAGTGCGTTAATATGGCTTAAATCTTTGATGGGCTCTTTAGGGGTGTTTCACGACACACCCTTGCGTCTATATTGCAATGGCCAGGTTTCACTTCATATCACCAAGAATCTTGTTTTCCATGAAAAGACCAAGCATATAGAGATTGACTACCATTTTGTTTGTGAAAAGTTAGCGTCTGGTGACCTAGCGGTTTCTTACTTGGCATCTAAGGAACAACTTGCTGATATCCTTACGAAAGCTTTGGGCAAGAAGCCATTTGTGTACATAAGGGGCAAGATGGGCATGATTAATCCTCATGCTCCACCTTGAGGGGAAGTATTAGGAGTATATTAGGAATATATTTTATACGCATATATTCTCTATCATATTTTTCATACTTGTATTCTAGCTAGGATAGAATTCTTGCCCATGAAGATAAGGTTTCTTGTATTCATATTGGGGTATATAACTGTACCCAAATCAATAGAATGAAAGGCAGAGAAGCTGGGCACGGCATTAAGCCCCCATACGCTACTCTCTCTCACACGCTAACTCATAATTCTTTAGAAATAGCATTGAAATATGAAGAAATATGGTGGTTTAATATATTGCAATTGGAAGCACAAAGAGGTTCTTTTCGAGGAGCAAAAATGAAAGGGAAGGGAAAGGGGCAAGGGAGGATAAAAGTTTTTTATTTTTATGAGTGAAGAGTCATACAAATTATTTGGTTGAGAATCAAAATATTAGGCCCTACATATTTTTGTTTTCTTTTTAGTAGGATGAGGCACCAAAAAAATCTATAAAATATTACTATTTTGAGTTCAATTACAGAGCAGGCACCAGACAAGCGAGGCAGCGAGGCCAGAGAGCACCAGCTGACAAAAAGAAGGGGAAAAAGCTTAAGAAACATATGAGACAAAATGAACATATGAGAAAGTGTACCAATTGACTAGCAAAAGAACGGTGACACAATGGTGGAGTGCATAAAGGTCAGCCGAATTCCACATAGTAAAAATGAAGGATTGAGACTCTTAAGGAGAGAACACAGAGGCAAGAGACAGATCCAACAAAGAAGAACGACATACAATGGCTTTCTAGCCAAATTAGCAGCGAAATTCACTTGCAGAGCACCGGCAATGGGAGCATAAGGAGAGAAAAGAGATCGGGCTATCCTGGGGTAGGGGAAGTGCTCACAATAGCTACACTGATTGAAGAGACATAGGCTACAGTGATGGTAGTGAAATGACTTAGTCTTTGA
The DNA here is from genome assembly GCA_017589665.1 of Selenicereus undatus. Classification (NCBI taxonomy): domain Eukaryota; kingdom Viridiplantae; phylum Streptophyta; class Magnoliopsida; order Caryophyllales; family Cactaceae; genus Selenicereus; species Selenicereus undatus. The sequence goes on along the minus strand of JACYFF010031956.1, from coordinate 31,931,556 downwards.
AAGCAAGTAGATGGAGTGAGCACAATGACATCACCAGGCCGCCCATAGGCCGACAGGGAGTTTAAATCTGGCTTTGGTGGGTCGATGGCTTTGGAAACCACACGTGGTGGTGGGATGGTGGCCTAGCAAATAGTGGTATGGGCAACATTGGCGTTTAACTTAATTAGTAAAAGTAGTATGATTCTACTTAAGATCATGATCAATTAATAAAAAAAAAGGAAATATCATTTAAGATTTAAAAGGGAAAATTTCAACTTTTTAAGATTTATATTCTTTTCAATTAAAAAAACTCTTTAATTACTTTCTTCTTTTAAATGAAAGTTTAACTCAATTTCAATTTTTTCTTCTTAGAAAATTTAGTGGTCAATTTTTATACAATTTAACTAGAAAATAAATGTTCAATTGTCCATATGAAAATGCATTTGTTCCATAAAAAATTTGATAAGGTCTATTTCTTATTTTTCTCTTCTGTTTTTCATTAGCTAATGGTATTTTAAGGGAACGAGAAAAAAAAATCCCAATTAACTGTTATCATAGGTCACGAGGTAGCCAAGTGGCATTTAGGCACAAATTATTGACATAGTTCCACTAAAAAAAATTATTTAGTAACAAACTGGAGAAAAAAAAAACAATGAGAACATAGTAGCATTTGCAGCCATGAACTCGATTGAAGAATGGTGCGAATAATAGGGTAAAAAGTTGGGATTTATATTAGGTGGAGATGTGTGTGCCCATATATATATATATATGTGTGTGTGTGTGTGTGTGTGTGTGTGTGTGTGCGTGTGCGCGCGCGCGCGTGTGTGCGTGTAGGTGCACACACAAATGCACGAGCACACACACACACACACACACACACACACACACACACACACATATATATATATATATGTATGTGTGTGTGTGTGTGTGAGTGTGTCTATATGTGTGTGTGTATATATATATGTGTGTATGTATATATATATATATATTATATATATATATGTGTGTGTGTGTGTATAGAGAGAGAAAATTGAGTTCAACTGCAAAAATCTCATTGTGTGCAAACTTAACTACGTTGCAAACTTAATTTGGATCCTTGGACATGTGAATCAAATGGCTAACGTTAATCCTGCAAGTGACGACAAGGCGGAGCATCCGTAAGGGTCTCATTAATGACATATTAGTAATTTGGGTAAACTAGAAGGCTCTCTGCGTCATATAATTTGAAAAATTGTGGGTGGAAGCGTATCTTAAATTATATTTAGCTTCTTTCATCTTGTCCTAGTCTATGTCTCTCGTCTCTTCCATTCTCTCACCTCCATTATGGTAGCAAGATGCAGCTTGATGACCATCCCCGACACCTGTCATTGGCACTCCGACATGGGCACAAGTGATTCTTTACATAACTTCATCATTCTTGAGAGTTGATATTGATCCGTAATTCCTTTATAGTCGTTTATTTGATTATTTCCGATTTTCTGTGTACTTAATCTCATTTGGAATAATTGTGATAAAATTTAGATGAATCTACTCTTGTTGTCCGTAGATTCATTCACTAAGGTAATTTAGTAGGGATTCGGTTGTAAATTGGATGAAAATTTTTGTATTAATCAGTTAATTTTGGATTTGGGTTAGATGAGGTTGTGACACCATTGATGCACTAGAGGCAGGCGGAGTGTCGCAAAGAGCAAGGAAGATAGTCAGATTAAAAGAGAAGGCCACTCTCGATAGAGAAAATTAAGGATGGAAATGGGGCGGGTTGGGAATTGGGGGGGGGGGGGACACTCCATACCCCTGTCTCCGCTAGGATCCCGCCCACCGTCCCCGCCCCATTCCCCGTTATGGGGAAAAAATTCCCCCCCGTCCCCATCCCCAGCAGGGATTTAATCCCCAACGGGGTCCCAATGGGAAATTTTTTTGGCCATTTTTTTATCTCCTTTGTGATAGTTATATTACAAGTCTTAAATGAATATCTAATTTGCCATCCCTAAACTATAGTCCAATTAATTGTACAATAAGTTCTTGTAGGTTTCATACAATATAAGTCTAACAAATTTCATTAATTTACAATCTAACCTAAATTAAAGTTTAACAAGTTCGTAAAGCATAAATTTGACAATGCACAAATTACACAAAACAAGTCCATACAATTTAGGGTTTTTTTAACTTAATTTACTGATATAACCTTAGTATTATATTCACAAATAAAGGGCTCATATATAGTTTTAAATTAAGACGGAAGGATGGTGATGGAGATTTTTCCCCAATTGAGGACGCGGAAACCGTAATGGGGACGGGGAAATTTCCCTAAGCGGGGAAGCGGGGACGGGGTAAATTTTCGCCCCGTCCCCATCCTCGCTCGGGGATTTGTTTATGTTTCCATCCCCGTCCCCATCCCATTGGGGACGGGGATTTATCCCCAATGCGGGGCGAGGCCCCGATGGGGACGAGGATTCCCCCCCCCCCCAATTGCCATTCCTAGAGAAAATGGGCTCACAAAGGCAATGGCGGGCATTCGTAGGCTCGTCAAAGTCTGTCATCTGCAACCATTACATCACGGTAACGAGATGAGCCATCCTGGGTCTGGTGACATATCTAAGGGTTTCGGCTGTTCACGGGTAGACAGAGAGTGGGTCGCCATGCCTCATCGTAAAATGTAGGTTGAAGAAATATTACCTTTTCAAATAAAAATGATCACTAAGAAACGAACTTGAATAGATTGTGGATTGAAGAAATATTACCTTTTTAAATAAAAATGATCACTAAGAAATGAACTTGCATAAATTGTGGATAGATAAATTCCATTTGATAAGAAAACGGACATCTCTAAAAAATGACTATGTTTTCTTTATTAAAGAAATGAACATGTTCATTGCAAAAATATATAATTTTTTTGGCCTCATTCATTTATTTTCAGTATGGTTGAGGGAAAAAAAAATGAATTTCTTAGACATTAAAACATAGGTTGGAAGTGTGCAAGTGAAATTTAATCATATGTCAAATAATTAATAGCAAAAGGGGACTTCACTTTGTGAGCAGAGAGAGGATGCATAAAAATTTAAAAATTATAGAATTTTATAAGTTTTGAAATAGAGAATGCTATTAATTGTGAAAAATGAACATCGTTTTCTAAGGAAATGAATATTTACATATCTAAAAATGAACGTTATATCAATATAAGTTTGTAATGTTCATTCAATTGTTTTTGAAAAGGAATATTATTTGATAAGAAAATGAATATCTTTTTTTATCACAGAAAATGAAAAAATAATTTTTTAGAAATTGAAATAGAAATTGGAAGGAACTTTGAGGAAATTTAATCATATGCAAAACAAGCAACAACAAAATCCAAATTTTCCAATTGTTAGAAGAGGGAAGATGCACATAGAAAATAATAGAAAGAGTTAAATCACAAGATTTTATAAGTTTGGAAAAAGCGCTATAAATTTTGAAAAATGAATATGTACTTTGAGGAAAATAAATATTTACATATCAAAAATTGAACATAACATTCATTGAGTTAGTTTGTCAAAATATTACACTAGCTGAACTACCTTTAATAAATAACCATAGACAAAAAAACTCTAACTATCATTTGTTACATTGAATTCTCAACAACCAATCAGCACCCTCCTTTGTTTCACATTCAATTTCTAAAACACAGTATTCATTTTTGACATTATTAAAATTCATTTTTTTATAATTAAATAATGATCAAATTGTAATCAATGGATCATTAGAAAAATACCGCTAGCCTACTTTTAAATAAGCAATGCTATGTCTCAATTTAGTTATTAAATATTTACAAAATATTTTTTTGTGCTCACATAAATACATTGTAAATCTTTATTCATTTATTTTTAAATCATATTCATTTTTCTTTAAAACCATTCATTATTTTGTCATCGTATTCAATTTCTTATAATGTAGGAAATGCATCCTTCTTTGTTACGAATTCGTCATTTTTACATGACTATTTTCATACCTTCTTTCATTGACCTTCCCTCAATACTCCTTCGCAACCTAGAGCAACCTACATTGTCGTCCCAAAGCAGGACCCCATCACCCACCAGCACGTCGGCTTCTTACGGCGCCCTTACAGACTGAAGAGTACACCGGTAATCTTCCGGGAACTGCAGTCGCCATTTAACACTCAGTGACACTTTTTTCTCTCCTCCCAAATTGTTATGTCCATGGTCCACCGTCCACCTATTAATCGCCATAGTTCTCGCCACTATGGAACTATGGATGTCAACTTTTGAGGCGACACAGGTGAGCAAGAAATAACAATTTTGTAGAAAAATGCCCTCAACCAAGGCCTCTAAGTCCACCAATTGAGGGGATGACCAAAATAGCCATCACCATCCTGTAAGACCAAAGTCCGAAAATTAAACCCTAACATCTCGAATTTTTCCTGATTCGAAGAGCATCATCATAAACTCATCAATTATCTACAATCGTAACATCAAATCCATATGAATATTGCAATCAACCTAAATTAACAGAAAAAACTAACTGAACATCCCCAAATTGAATAACGAACCAAATGCCAGTAATGAAGAAACCAATAAATACAAGAGGAAAAAATAATTAATGGACCATGAAGAAAAAGAAGTGGAAACAATTAAGGCTTGCCCTAGCTGAATTCCGAATTCTATTATCAGAGAGGGAGAGGAAGAGAGGAAAGAATTGGGGAAACGATTACTGACAGCGAATCCAAATGACGAAGACTAGAGAACTTGAACAGCTATGCTATTGCCAATTAGAGCCTAAACTAGCACATTACCATGATTGGCTATCAGCCTCCTAACTCCTTTTGCTTTAAATCTCAATCGTACGATTTGAAGACGAGTTGCACAGTAAAGATAGTCTCCAACATGTAGCTGGTTTGAAACTGATCTCAACC
>JACYFF010031956.1:31898283-31911668 GCA_017589665.1 Selenicereus undatus | reverse complement strand
CTGCGCATCTAGTCTGGCGAGTAGTCAGGTGGAATATGGACCATCACTGTTGGTTATTGCGTATCCAGAGATTCACGAGAACTGAGCCCCAAAGATGGACCGTCCCGGTGCCATCGCCCATAAGTGCACGAGCTGCGGGATGTGGACGTGGCTGCCACCATCTGTACATCGAAGGATCCTGGGGAATTTCGCTCTTGGCATGGACGGTTCTGATACCGCTGTCTATAAATGCACGCGTTACGAGTTGTGGACAACGCCTGTATGAAACTGTCACATTTTACTACAAAAGGTGGTCTTCGGAACTGAGTTCTCTTCATTCCCCAGCTTGTCCATAGCTGTGAGCACAACTTTCCATGGCTTTCCCACGCGCCCTGGATACCAGAGCGATGAGTGAATTCGTCGTCCGCCATTTCTCATGGGACCGGCGGGGGAAGGCTTTTCCCCCTTCGCCCTTTCCCAAGGACTTTCAAACCCTATGCCCAGACTTTGATATAGTCGTGGCTGAGCAGGCGGATGAAGACTATGCTCTTCCTAAGCTGCCCCAGGTAATCTTTTATGCAATGCTCCTCAATGAGGCTGAAAGGCTCGGGGTTTTGCATGGGCTGAGGCTTCAGTCGTTAGAAGTGGTCCTTACTGAGTTGTGTTGGGGGGCATTTAAGTCGTGGATTTGGCTATTTAGCGATCGAATCTATGAGGTCCGGTTTCGCCCAAGCGGCTCAAGCGCGAGCATGCAGTCTGGCCGTAAGGAGGGGGGCTCTAGTGAGGCGGCGGCGGCCGGTGATACGGACTCGGAAGAGGCGTCTGCCCCCTAAGCCTGTGTAAGCCGGCAGACAGCGACCCCCTCTTTCTTTCGCTTCTACCTTGTACTGGTGTGAATGATTAATAAAAGCACTCGTGTTCGTATCAAGCAGCAGTTGTGCTTTTTGTTTTGGTTTTTTTTTTACCTGGACACGTGTCTCTAGTGAATTGGCTATTGAGTCCTTACGAAAATCCAAGACTTTTGGGTGCGCCCCTTTTTTCTTATAAATACATCGTCATTTCTTTAGAGATGATACTAAAGAGTGTCACTCTCTTGGAGGAGCGATAAAATCACAGGGTAAGCGACCGACATTTTTGTTTTCTTGACGAGTCATGGCCTTCCCTCCTATCCGCGACACTAGAGAGATGGCCACTTATGTGAGGGAGACGTTCATCTGGCGTTGAAGGAGCGGTTCGCGCCCCCCTCGTCTTCTTCCCCATGATTTCCACGTGCCGTGCTCGGGCTTTTCATTATCCGAGGCCGAGAGTGTAGCGACTAAGTTCGAGCTTCCTGAAATAGTCCAAGCGACATTCTACGCCATGTTGTTGAATGACACCGTTGAGCTGGGCGCGAATCATGAGTTTATAGGGGACGAGATGAAGTCTTCGCTGATAGGTCTGAGTTGGTCGACCTTCGAGGTGTGGATGCATTGTATGGACGATGTTTTGAGGGTGGCCCAGCTGAATCGCCCGGCTGATGAAGTGCCAGTTTCAAATTCTGAAGATGGCCAAGGAGAAGACTCCAAATCGGACGGCCCCCCTGCCCCCTCTAGCGATGAAGAGTAAACTTAGCTTCTTGCGTCCTTTGTACTGTTGCACGTTCTTTAGGACGCTTGTAGTGGCCTAATTGTGTAATGAAAAAACTGTTTGCTTCGCCGTGCTTTTGTACTTCCTTTTTTTTTGTGCGAGGGGGGCCGAAACCTAGCCCTCTACGGGACCAAGACCGCAGAGGGTTTTGAGGCTAGCGACCGGCCATAAGGCCGTGCTCGAGGGCCCTTAGCCCCCAGAGGGACTAAGAGCGTAGCGACTGGCCACAAAGCCGTGCTCATGAACCCTAGCCTCCAGAGAGGCTAAGGGCGTAGGGTCCGGCTGTAAAGCCATGCTCGAAGGCCCTCAGCCACCAGAGGGGCTAAGAGTGCAGCGACCGGCCACAAAGCCGTGCTCAGGAACCCTTAGCCCCGAGGGAGGCTAAGAGCGTAGCGATTGGTTGTAAGGACATGCTCATGAACCCTTAGCCCCCAGAGGGGATAAAAGTGTAGCGAACGACCCTGAGGCTGTGCTTACGAACCCTTGGCCCCCAGAGGGGCTAAGAGCGTAGCAACCGGCTCCATGGCCGTGCTTGAGGGCCCTTAGCCCCCAGAGGGGCAAGAGCGTAGCGACCGGCCATAAGGCCGTGCTCAAGGGCCCTCAGCCCCCAAAGGGACTAAGAGCGCAGCGACCGACCATAAAGCTGTGTTCAGGAACCCTTAGCCCCCAGAGGGGCAAGAGCGTAGCGACCGATCATAAAGCCCTGCTCATGAACCCTTCGCCCCCAGAGGAGCGAAGTGCGTAGCGATCGGCTGTAAGGCCGTCCCTCGAGAGTCCTCAGCCCCCAGAGGGACTAAGAGCGTAGCGACCGGCCATAAACCTGTGCTCAGGAACCCTTAGCTCCCCAGAGGGGCAAGAGCGTAGCGACCGACCATAAGGTTGTGCTCATGAACCCTTAGCCCCCAGAGGGGCTAAGTGCGTAGCGACCGACTGTAAGGCTATGCTCGAGGGCCCTCGGCCCCCAGAGGGACTAAAATCGTAGCGACCGGCCATAAAGCCGTGCTCATGAACCCTAGCCCCTAGAGAGGCTAAGACCGTAGCGTCTGGCCGTAAGGCCGTGCTCGAAGGCCCTCAGCCATTAGAGGGACTAAGAGCACAGTGACCGACCATAAAGTCGTGCTCAGGAACCCTTAGCCCCAAGGGAGGCTAAGAGCGTAGCAACTTGCCGTAGGGCTGTGCTCATGAACCCTTAGCCCCCAGAGTGGCTAAAGGTGTAGCGAACGGCCATAAGATCGTGTTCACGAACCCTTGGCCCCCAGAGGGGTTAAGAGTGTGTGCAGCGGCTGGTCGTAAGGCCGTGCTCGAAGTAAACGCCTAGGGACACTTACTCCTCCAGCGACATGGCCGATCAGTGGTGCCATGTGGCATCGATTCGAGAGGGCGTGTTTGTCAAGGAGTGTTAGGACATGCGCCCCGCCTCCTGGCTCTATATAAGGGTGAGCATTTCGTCCACTGGGTCATTTATGTTCCACATTTTCTATGCTCTAGAGAGAGAAAAAAATTATAGAGAGAGAGAGGCTCTGGCATCCCTCTTCCTCCTCTCCTTTCAAAGTTACCTTAGCTTCTCCGGCATTCTCCTTGAACCCTCAGAGGTTATTTTGGAGGTTAATCCCTGTCTTCAACCAGGTCTTTCATTCTTCATCGCTCACAGGTATACACTCTCGCCTTCTCGCAACACTATTTGTTGTATATTATGTCATCTTGCTCGTCCAGTGGGGATGTCCCTGACGAGCGAGTCGGCCCCTACATGGAGGGTCGGCACCTGCAACTCCCTAACCTCCCGGCCTTTATTGATGGCCGTGTGGTGGTTGGAGTCCCCCGAAAGAATAAGTTTAGGGAGCCGAAAAAGATTCCTTATGCCGTTCCCGTTTTCGAGCTGGGCACCCCCTCATGGTCCAGCTGTGAGTATTCCTCCACCCCCAGCATTCTTAGCCCTGAGGTGACTGTGACGTATCCTTGGGAGATCACCATAGCTAACTTTGTGCCTAACTTCCAGGTCCGCAGGATGGCGAAGACGAAGTCGACTCCACGCATCTAGACTTCAGATAAGCTGCTGGCCAAGGGTTCGATAAGTAATCCTTGTTCAGCTCTTCCTCAGTCCAACCCGGAGGCCCAAGTTGCCTCCTCTAGTTCTAACACGTCTTCTCGGCCGGGCTTGTCCAGCTCAGCCTCAGGGCGCTCCTCGAGGGGTTCGTCATCTGAGGGGGCCTCGACAAGCTCTTCTCCCGATTCATCAGATCCGTGCGGTTCGGGGCTTAAGCAAAGAGGTCGGGCGCCTCCGATTACAGAGATTGTGGCCTAGGGGTTGAAATTCCCCGGGGCCCCAACCCGTTCGGACCCGCAGGACGGTTTGGGAAGTCACTTCCCTGACCCAAGGGTTATTTCCAAGCTAAAAAGGTCGACACTTGACAACCAGTATCTCCTACCAGCCGAGTACTCCTTCGTGATGCCCGAGCCAGACGACACCGTGAATGAGCCGCCCGCCAAATATATAGCGGTATATAGGGCGGCCTTGGACTATGGTCTTCGGTTTCCTCTGCACCCGGAGATTAAGGAGATTTTAAGCAAGTACAAATTAGCACCTGCTCAAATCGTTCCTACGTCCTGGCATAACATTTATTCCTTTATAGCCATGTGCGAGTTGCGAGGTCTAACCTGCTCGACTCGGGCGTTTAGCTTGGCTCACACAGTTCAAAGGGCCCCCAGGGAGACCGGGGACTTAGGGTGGTACTGCTTCAATAACAGGTCGGGCTTTATGACGGCTATTGAGAAGAAGTCAAAATTAAGGCATTGGAAGTACTACTTCCTCTTCCTACGACGGGCGTCGGGCTGGGGTGACGTCCCTGATTGGAATGAGGGAAAACTAGTTCGGAATCCCTTTGGAGAGTCAACGGCTGAGGAGTGGCAAACTGCTCGCTATTTTATGTTCTATATACGTGAGGATGACAGGCCTCAGCCCATCCCAAGGTTCATGAGCCAAGCGATTGAGTCTGTGAGGGGCCCGAAAAAGAGGAGGAGCAAGTCCAGCGACCGGGAGCCATTGAACTGGCTGCCCAAACTAAAGTTTTTTGCTAACGATTTCTTTCTTGCCACGGCCGGTCTTCTGATCCTTCAAAAGTTCACCAAGGGTACTTAGTTGTCCCAATGCTACTTTGCTTTGCACTTGGTGCTGACCTGACTTCTTGTTTGTCCTTTTACAGATCAAGCGAGGGCTCGGTTGATGGTTTTCGAGACCGAGGATGCGATAGCTGAACAGGTGGCGGTTGACATTGAGCGTAGGAGGGAGGAGGAGAGGCAGCTTGTTGTTACCCAGCAGGCTAAGAAGGTATGGTGTACGACCCCTTCTCCTTTCTTCTCTCTATCATGGAAGCAGCACGGGAGCTAACCTACTTCTCGCAGGCGCCCTCCCTTGCACCCCGCAGGAAGAGACATACCGTAAGCTTGCCGCCGATTCGTAAGAAGTAGAGGATCGAGGGGGCACCCGGTGAGACCAGGGGCTTGGCTCCTCCACAGGTAGGGCAGGCGAATGTTGAGGGGCCGGTCACTCAACAATCTGGTAGCCGGTCATCAGGGGAGCAGACTGCTGCCGGGCAGGGGCACCATACCCTTGCTCGAGCCGCGGGAGCTTCCACCGCAATTGTTAGCGGTGCTTCCTCGCACTCCTCGTGGCCCTCGGGTTGCTTCATCAAGGCAGATCCCAACATTCGACTTTCTCTTGTCCAGGACATAGTCAAGTCCTGGGATCTGGTGCCGCCTGGGACTTCGGATCCTACACCCGTATCCGGGGAACAGATAGGCATGGCGGAGGCCTTTTCCCCGAGGGATGAAGGCCGTTGCGGACTGTCGGTGTCTAGAGGGGCTGGTATCTAGGTACCAGCGGCATTGTGAGAGGTTGCAGGCGAACCTTGAGGCTTGCGAGGTCGCGAAAAAGGAGTTGCAGCGTCAACTGGAGAAGGCCGCGGTTGAGACGGTCCAAGCCAAGGAGCAGGGCTACCAATAAGGCCGCTTTGATACCTTGATTTACCTCCGCAAGGTCATGCTAACCCTTGCGCGTGAGTTCAGCGACGACCGGTACTTTGAGGCCTACCTGAACTTCGTTGACGAGCCCTAACGTGTCGCTGCGGAGGGTCGCGATCCTGAGGAAGTGGAGTTTACCCCTCCGTCTGAAGGTGAGGCCGCTGTTGACGAAGCCACCAATCCTTTAGAAGCCGAGGCCGGCCTGTCCGAGGAGGAGCATGGAGATGGTGGAGAGCCCGACGCGTAGCCTCCGTCCCCTTATCTTGTTTCTGTTTTCTTTGTATTGGTTTGTTTTCTTTGTATTGGTTGTAAGAATTTCAGTTAATGAAAGGATGTGCCAACTTTTCTTTATGCCGCCATGTTTTATGTTTTTCACTTGTTCCTTCGTTTGTGTGTATATCCCGTTTCTTCGCTCATCCGTATAAGGGCGGCCCTTAAAACGAAAGTACAAGGGGTGTAGTCGAGTACCCTTAGCTAACACAGGGATGAGCACGGTGGCGACCGGCCATTAGGCCGTACTCCTCAACCCTTGGCCCTCAGTGGGGTAAGGGCGTAGCAATCGGCCATAAGGCCGTGCTCAAGGGCCCTTAGCCCCCGGAGGGACTAAGGGTGTAGCGATCGGCCATTGGGCCGTGCTCGAGGGTCCTTCACCCCTAGAGAGACTAAGGGTGTAGCGACCAGCCGTTGGGCCGTGCTCGAGGGCCCTTAGCCCCCAGAGGGACTAAGATCGTAGCGACCGGTCGTGAGGCCATGCTCGAGGGCCCTTAGCCCCTAGAGGGACTAAGAGCGTAGCGACCGACTATGAGTAGACCTGGCAAATGGGTCATTCGGTTCGGGTACGGGTCGGGTCAAGTTCGGGTCGGGTCATTTTCGGGCTAAGTGACATTTCGGGTCGTTTCGGTTTGGGCTGGGTATGGTTCGGGTCGGGTCGATTTCGGGTCAACCAATTTTTGGTGAAACACACTTGTCATGCCAAAACAAGCAACTTTGTTGAAAATTTTGGGTCGGGTATGGTTCGGGTCGGGTCAATTCGGGTTTCGGGTCCACTTTCGGGTGAACATATTTCGGGTGTCGGGTTGGGTATGGGTCCGGGTCATTCGGTTCGGGTTTTGGGTCTTGGGTCAGTTTTGCCAGGTCTAACTGTGAGATTGTGCTCAAGGGCCCTTAGCCCCTAGAGGGACTAAGGGTGTAGCAACCGGCCATTGGGCCATGCTCGAGGGCCTTTAGCCCCCAGAGGGACTAAGAGCGTAGCGATCGGCCAGCACGACCATTAGGCCGTGGTCGAGGGCCCTTAGCCCCCAGAGGGACTAAGGGTGTAGCGATCGCCGTTGGGCCGTGCTCAAGGGCCCTTAGCCCCCAGAGGGACTAAGAGCATAGCGACCGACCGTTGGGTCGTGCTCATGAACCCTTAGCTCCCAGAAGGGCTAAGAGCGTAGCAAGGCGCAAATAGATGTGTATAAAGCGGTCGTCCTGGCGCGAATGTTCATTACTCAAGGAGCATGGGGGACATGCGTAGGGGGATAATTAGTACATGTCTAAATGTGATACTTTCTTAAGTTGCTGTTATGCCATGCTCGGGGGATGGGGGTGCGCTGGAGGGTCTCTAGTCGATATCTGCTGGGGCAGATTTGCGAAACGATCTTGTAGGGTCCTTCCCAGTTGGCAATCAACTTGCTATGCTCCCCTGCACGGGTAACACTCTCAGTGGGCCGAAGCACAAGATCCGCGACCTAGATGGGCTGCATCCTAACGGCACCGTTGTGCAACCACGCGATTCGAAGTTTATAGAGAGCCTCACGGAGTAGGGAGGAGGTCCAGGGCTTCACTTCGATGTCTCTTGGAATGTTGTAAGTCAATGGGTATGTAGGGCTACTTCGACGGGCAGGACAACTTCTGAACCGTAGGCGAGCTTAAATGTGGTCTCCCCCGTGGCCGTCTTCTCTGTGGTGCGGAGGTGCCATAAAATGCCGTGCAGCTCGTCCACCCATTTGCCCTTGGCATCGCCGAGCTTTTTCTGTAATCCATGGAGGATGGATTTGTTGGCCGCCTCGGCCTGGCCGTTGGCTTGGGGATGTGCCATGGTCGTGAAATGAGCCTGGCAGCCTAAGTTACTGAGGTAATCAGTGAGCTTGCTGGTATCAAACTGCCGGCCGTTATCGAAACTCATGGCTCAAGGGATGCCAAATCTGGTAATGATGTTCCGTTAGATAAACTTGCGCACTTTTGCTGTGGTAATGGAGGCGACGACCTCAGCTTCGATCCACTTGGTGAAGTAGTCTACGGCCACAAAAAGGTACTTGCGTTGGCCCGTGGCTTTGGGGAAGGGGCCAAGAATATCCATGCCCCATGTGGCGAACGGGAGTGGGCTGACTATCGGCGTCATATGAGTGGAGGGGACTCGCTGGATGGGTGCGAACCTTTGGCACTTGTCACAAGTCCGTGCTAGCGTCATTGCATCTTCCCGCAAACTAGGTCAGTAGTAGCTGGTTCGGAGAGCTGTCACGGCTAGCGCCCAACCTCCAACGTGCGAGCTACAAATGCCTTCATGTATTTCTTCCAAGATATTCTTCCCTTCCATCGGGGTTACGCACCGTAGAAGAGGCCGGGCGAAGGAGCGCTTGTAGAGAATCCCCTCATACAACACAAACCAATTTGACCGCCTCTTTATCTTCTCCGCCTCCCTGGCATCCGCGGGCAACGTGCTGTTAGCGAGGTACGCGCGAATAGGTTCCATCCATGTGGGGCTCCGGTCCAGCCACACTACCTCATTCAATTCGATGCTCCTTTCTGTCAGAGTCTTCCATTGGATGTTCTTCGGCCGACCGTCATCAGAAGAGCTTGCCAGTTTCGACAGAGCGTCTGCCTGCCGGTTCTCCGAATGGGGAATGTGCATTATGGTGAAATGCTTGAGCAACTTGGTGGCCTCGCGAACCTGCCTAACATACGCGGCCATCACCTTGTCCTTTACTTCATAGGCCCCGTTAAACTGGCTGACAACGAGTTGGGAGTCAGAGAAGGGTTGGACATGGTCAGCTTCTGCGGTGTGGTAGAGCTCTATCCTTGCGATGAGAGCTTCGTATTCGACCTTGTTGTTGGATGCTTTGAACATGAATTTGAGGGCGTGCTCATACCGTGCTCCAGTGGGACTTTCTATGATGAGACCAGCTCATCTACCATCCTTAGTTGACGAACCATCTACGTACAAGTTCCAGGGCCGTGGTTGGGGAGCTTCCTCCGCAGGAGCCGTGCTCTCGGCTAAGAAGTCAGCTAGCGCCTGTGCCTTGATGGCCTGCCGTGGCTCAAAGTCGAGATTGTAACGTGAGAGCTCTACGGCCCATTTTAGGAGACGTCCTGAGGCGTCTAGTTTCTGCAGGACGTTCTTTAGGGGTTGGTCGGTTAGGATCAAGATTTTATGAGCTTCGAAGTAAGGTTATAGCTTCTGGATGGCCATCACTAAAGTATACGCGAACTTCTCGATGGGGGGGTAGTTCATCTCCGCCCCAGCTAAGGCATGGCTTATGTAATACACCGGTGTTTGTTCCCGTGCTCGCTCGGCCACAAGGACTGCGCTGACCGAGTGTTCAGACACGACCAAATATAAAACCAGAACCTCTCCCTCCGCGGGACTAGCGATCTAGGGTAGCTGAGCCAAGTACGCCTTGAGAGCCTGAAAGGCCTCGTCTGCCTGCCTATCCCACTTGAAATTGTTCCGCTGGCGCAGGACACGGAAGAAAGGCCGGCACTTGTCAGTGGAACGGGACATGAACCGTCCGAGAGCGGCTATGCTGCCTGTCAAGCGCTGCACCTCCTGTACGCTATGGGGTGGTTTCATATCCATTACGACCTGAATCTTGTCCGGGTTCGCCTCTATGCCACGGTGACTAATCATGAAACCAAGGAATTTGCCTTACTGAACCCCAAAGACGCACTTCTTCGGGTTGAGTTTCAATGTTGAACGCTCAGAGTATCTTGAATGTCTTCCGCAAATCGCCTTCGTGGTCGCTCTCGATCTTGCTCTTGACGATCATATCGTCCACATATACCTCCATGGTCTGTCCGATAAGAGGCTCGAATAGCTTGTTGACCACGCGCTGGTAGGTGGCTCCGACATTTTTTAGACCGAAAGGCATCACTTTGTAGCAGTGGAGGCCACAATCTGTGATGAACACCGTCTTCTCTTGGTCCTCGGGACAGAGGGGTATTTGATGATACCCTGAGAAGGCATCCATGAAGCTCAGTAGAGCGTGACCGGCCGTAGCATCCACCAATTTATCGATCTTCGGCAAGGGGTAGCGATCCTTTGGGCAGGCCTTGTTTAGGTATGTAAAGTCCACGTACATCCTCCAAGTGCCGTTTGGCTTTTTTACCAATACCACATTCGATATCCATTCGGGGTATTGAAATTCCTGAATGAAGCCCGCCTCCAGCGGCTTCTGGACCTCCGTGTTTGTCGCGGCTGCCCGTTCGGGGCCCATGTGGCGCTTCTTTTGTATGACCGGTTTGTGCCGATGATCAGCATTTAGGCAGTGTTCTATTACAGTGGCGACGATACCGGGCGTTTCTTCTGGTCCGAAAGCGAAGATATCTTTGTACTCCCGCAGGAGTGAGATGATGGGCAGCCGTCTGGGGGGCACAATGCCGCGTCCGAGTTATACGCTACGCTCGGGCTGTCCCTCCTCGAGTGGTATGTGCTCCACGGCATCCGCGACCTCCGGCCGAGATTACGGAAGTTCAGGGGAGGCGATGGAGTGGATTACCAATGTCTCAGGGACTGGAATGGCCGAGCTTTCTTTCGCCCACTTTTCCGTTTCGGGAGGCCCTCTGGCCTCACGGTCTCTGGTCCGTTCTACGAGGGGTTTTATGTTTACCAGGTAGCATTCCTGTACCGTCCGCTGGTCCCCATGGAGCTCACGTATGGCCCGGTCGTCTGCTTCGAACTGGAGCTGAAGAAGGTATGGGGCGACTACGACCTTTGCTCTGTGGAGGGTAGGGCACCCGATGATTACATTGTAGGCCGTAGGTACATCGGCCACATGAAAATTGATTTCCAGGCTTTTGAAACGGGTCTTGTCCCCGAAGCGCACCGGGAGGCGGACCGTTCCTGTGGGAAGCACCTCTTGCCCCCCGAATCCCAGGACAGGATTTGCCATGGGGACGACATCGCGCCCCGGGTGAGAGAGCTTCTGCAAACAGTCCCAAGTTATGATATCCACAAAGCTGCCTGTGTCGACAAGGATCCATCACACGATTGCATTCGCAATCTTCATTTCGACCACCAGGGGGTCGTTGTGAGGGGAAGCGAAGCACGGGGCGTCCTTTCTTCCAAAGACCATTGTGGGCATCGCGAGGTAGGATCCCTGCTCCATGGTGAGCACCTGCTGTGCATTTCTAAGTTGGGCCTTCCAAGCCGGCCGAGTGATTTCCTCCATGTGGTCGCCTGCTTTGGTAGCCACGATTTTCGTGGAACATTCCTCATCCCGCGACTGGGTTGGCCAGGGGTTCTGCTCTTGTAAAAGGAACCGCGGGTCCCTTTTAAGAAATCGATCGATTTGCCCCTGGTCTGCGAGCTCATGGAGGGCGTTTTTCAACTCCTTACATTCGGTCGTGGTATGCCGCTTTGCTCGTGGAATTCACAATACTTTCGGGCGTTCTGTGATCTGGGAGCTGCCGTCATAGGATTCGGTCACCGCAGCATCGGGTGCCCTCGGACTTCCATAAGAATGCTCCTGGCGTCGGTAGTGAATCGGGTGTCCGGAGTCTCAAACTGCGGCCTCCTATCTCGAGGGGCAGGGTTCCTTTCACCACGGATGAAGGCCCTATCCCCAGGAGCCTTACCTTTCTTGGGGGCGTCCGTGCCGTCGGCGCAGATCTCGGTAGCATGGATGAAATCCGCATCTTTCCTAGGGCCTCTGCCAACGTAGTCTCCTTCTGCTCTGCTAGGGAGAACTTAAAATGTCCGTTCTTAAGGCCGTTCAAGAAAGAGGTGTACGCTACACCGTCTTCTAAATCCAGAATTAGTACCGCTTCCTGATGGAAACGTTTGACAAATTCGGCAAGGGATTCATGCGGTCCCTGCTTAAACTTCGACAAGTGGATGCTAATTCGCATCTCCTTGCGATTGGCAATGAACTGGTTGACGAATTTATCGGCCAGGTCCTGAAAACAGGCTATACTCCCAGTGGGGTGGCCATTGAACAAGACTGCGCCACTCCCTTCAAGGTGGCAGGAAGGTAGTGGCAGTAGGAGGCGTCATCCACATCCTGCACATACATCTGGGCCTTATAAACCCCCAGGTGTTTTTCGGCGTCCGTGGTCCCATCATATAGGTTGACCATTGGCATCTTCACCTTGCCGCTCCGTGGAGCATGTATTTTCTCGGAGCAGAAAGGGGTCGAGAAGGGAGGTATGACTGAGCGAGCGGCCGTTCCAGACACCTTGATTGGGGTGTCCGGGTGGCATTCAACCTTGACCACCGAAGGACTCCTTTTTTCTCGGCCGCGCCGTAGTTTCCTGTGGGGGGAGCGGTCTCTCATGCGCAGTTCCTGACTGCGCGCTTCTCTTACCGGCGGGCTTTGCATACGGTCCCGGTGGGTGCGACGCTCTGGATTGAGGCGACGCCCACTTGACCTTCCCCTTCGCGGCCGGGAGGTCTGTTCCTGTTCCTCAAGCCAAGCGGTTCTCCGCGAGTGAGTGGCATAGGGGGTGGAGGCGGTTGCTGAGACTACGATCCCCCTGCGCTCGGATCGGCCGACGGGATGTAGTGTCGCACGACCTCCTTGCCGCCTCATAGGAAGGCGATTGCTCCTATCCGACCGCGCGACCTCACGGGTGTGATCCAAGGGGCGAAGGGACATCGCCTCCTGTCAACGGGAAAATCCTGCCCGAACTATAGGGTGCTCAAGAGGGATGGGATGTTCGTCTGTGCCGGCCACCTCCAGAGCTCTCCTGACCTGCTCAGTGACCTGCCGCCTGATGGTGTCTACCATGGTGGACATGATGCCTTTTAGCGCGTCCACCGTAACATAAGCCTCACGCTCTTGAGGTGGCGCCCTCCCTGCCCAAGGGCTTGCCCGGGAACTCTCGCAGGCTTCCTCTACCATGGGTGGCGCAGAGGTGCCTGCGGCAGGAGCTTTATCTTTGCGAGTCCGTGCTCGTGTTGTGTCACTGACTACCATCGCTACCGTCTCACTTTCCCCACAAACGGTGCCAACCTGATTCCGCCGGGAATCGGTTTTGTGGTTATGTTGGTGACGTGGGACGAAGGGACGGGTTTATTTGACAGTTGGCGATCAACACGGCGTCGCCCTCAGCTCTTTGTACTCCGACCCGCAAAAAAGGCCAACCCCTGGTTGTAGTCAGGGGAATGCCTCTCCGACGAACAAGTCAGTTAGGTGCTCCAATCAAAAAGCGTGAATGCTATAGAGAGTATGTATCCACAGTGGCCAACCCCCTTCCGGAGGAAAACATGTCACTATTTATAGTCTTCTGGAAAAAAGGGTAGAATAGTAATTTTACCTGAACTGTCCGCTTGGGCCGTCGGTCATGGAATTGTTGGGCCCAAAAAAGCCCCTAGGGTTGCGTTCCGGGCCCTTGAGTAGGTGTGGGCTTAAGGGTGACCCTAGGATGATGTTCCTGTGGTCCATTAGCTTGCGTGTAGGCTTGGTTTGCTGGACAGTTGCGTAAAAGCCCATTGGATGAAACCCGAGTTTTTCCCCAATCTATATATATATATATATATATATATATATATATATATATATATA